>LPNX011000953.1:196528-308466 GCA_001517045.1 Pseudotsuga menziesii | reverse complement strand
TCTTGTGATGTGCTTGTGTTTTATTGCTGTGCTTGTTATTCTCTCAGTGAAAATATCCTAAGATCATAATGCTAGCTTAAATGTGATGAAAAACTAACACACATTGGCTCGATTTGAAACTCTCCCTTGGTTCCACCTGAATCACATCCCAATTTATCACATTGTTAGGATCATGTACATATTTCTTAAGCAAAGAAACATGAAAAACATTATGAGCTCTAGTGCTAACAGGCAATGCAAGTCTATATGCAACTGGCCCTATTCTTTCAAGCACTTCAAACGACCCACAATATCTTGGTGACAGCTTGGCACAGCTTCCAATCTTCAAGGAACTCTTCTTTGCCCTCACTCTGGGGTAAACATGATCCCCAACACTGAACTCTCTCTTCACCCTATGCTTATCTGCATAGATTTTCTATCTATCCTATGTTGCTTTTAGATTCTGCCTAATCTTTACAACCTCCTGCTCCGTTTCCTTGAGTAATTCTGGACCAAGCACGACCCTGTTCACTGGTTTATCCCAAGTCACTGGTGTCCTACACCTTCTTCCATACAAAGCTTCATACGGACTCATCCCCAAGGATGCCTGCTGTCCATTGTTATAAGAAAACTCTACCAAGTGTAAGTAATCTTCCCACTTGGTTGGTCGTACATGCGAAGCATATCTTCAAGCACCTGATTAACTTTCTCTGTTTGCCCATCTGTCTAAGGATGATATGCAGTGCTGAAGTTTAGCTTCATACCCAAATCTGCAAACAATCCCTTCCAAAAATTGGAAGTGAACTTGACATCTCTGTTAGAGACTATTGCCTTAGGAAATCCATGCAATTTGAAAATCTCCTTCATGAATATCTTTGCAATGTCATCAGTCTTATGCGTAGACTTCACTGGTATGAAATGCACTGCCTTTGTCAACTTGTCCACCACAACCATGATGAAATCATGTAGTCTCCAAGTCATCGACAATCCTGTAATAAAATCCATGGAAATAACTTCCCATTTCCATTCTAGAACTGGGAAAGGCTACAACAAACCTGTGGGGTGTTGATGCTCAACCTTTACCTGCTGACATTTCATGCACCTGGAAATATATTTAGCCATGTCCTTTTTCATTCCTGGCCAAAAGTACTATTTTCTGGCGGTAGCAATTGTCTTATGGTATCCTGGGTGACCAGAATATGGAGCTTGATGGATTTCATCCATAACAACTCTCCTCAACTCTGCTACATTTGGAATATAAATTCTACCTTTATAAGTAAGAAGTCCATCTTCTTCCAATTTATATCCCTCATATCTCTTCTCAAGACTTTGCTGCTGCAATTTGTCTTTTACTAGCTCATACAATTCATCTCCAATAGTACGATTGACAATCTGCTGCCTCAAATCTGATTGGCAAATACTAAGAGATGCCACATGCATTTCCTGCACCTTCCTGCTGAGTGCATCAACTACCTTATTCTCTTTTCCCTTTATGTGCTTGATTTCAAAATCAAACTCACATAAAAACTCCAGCCATATCGCTTGCCTAGCATCAGAGTAGGCTGATCAAATAGATACTTCAGACCACAATGGTCTGTCCTTAGTTCAAATCTTCTACCCATCAAGTAATGCCTTCACATCTTGAGGGCATGTACTATGGCTGTAAGCTCTAGATCATGAGCGGCATAGTTCTTCTCATGTTCCTTCAGCTTTCTTGACTCGTAACATATCATGTGGTTGTCTTGCATAAGGACTTCTCCAAACCCGCATGCATTGTTACACACCACAAAATATTCCTCTGGATCTACAACTTTCAATACTGGTGCACTAGTGAGAAGATTCTTTAACTGCTGGAAGCTTTCTTCACACCTCGATGTCCATTCAAACTTTATCCCCTTCTTTTGCAAAGAAGTGATGACATGTGCGACTTTGGAGAATCCTTCAATGAATCTCCTATAGTATCCTGCAAGTCCCATAAAAGATCTTACATCTGTCACATTTCTTGGAGTAGGCCAATTCATAATGGCTTCAATCTTTTCAGGGTCCACATATATACCCTCTTTTGAGATAATGTGACCCAAATACTGAATTCTATCTCTATAGAAGTCACACTTGCTCAACTTTGCATACAGCTGATGCTCCTCGAGCAATTGCAATATCAATCTCAAATGCTCTTCATGCTCTTCCTCATTCTTAGAATAAATAAGAATGACATCAAGGAAAACAAGAACAAACTCTTCCAAATACCTGCTAAAGGAACTGTTCATAAGGCACATAAATGTAGCGGGTGCATTTGTGAGACCAAATGGTACCACTACAAACTCATAATGTCCATACCTTGTTCTGAAGGCTGTCTTATGAATGTCTTCATCCTTGATTCTCACCTGATGGTAACCAGACCTCAAGTCAATCTTGGAAAATACCTTTGCTCCTCTCATTTGATCAAAGAGGTCATCAATCCTAGGAAACAGGTATTTATTCTTCACAGTAACCTTGTTCAATTGTCTGTAATCAATACACAACCTGAGTGTACCATCTTTCTTCTTTACAAACAGAACTGGTGCCCCCCAAGGAGACACACTCAGCTTGATATACTTCTTTCCCAACAACTCTTGCAGTTGCATCTTCAGTTCTATAATCTCTAGTGCACTCATCCTGTAGGGTGTCTTGGACACTGGTGCTGCTCTTGGCACAAGTTCAATTTTGAAATCAATGTCCCTCTTTGGAGGAAGCCTTGGAATCTCATTAGGAAACACATCCTTGAATTCCTGTAACACCTGATAGTCTTCCAACCTAGGAGTTCCATCCTCTATTGCCTCCAAAATATGAGCTGCATACAACTCGCAACATTTCCTACAGAACTTCTTCAATTGCATTGTTGAAACCTGCCTTACTGAAATCACCTTTGGAATACCTTTTACCACTACTGGGTTCCCTTCTTCATCCATGCATTCGAAAGTCTTATTGTAATAGTCAAGCTTTACCCTATGAGCTTCTAACCAATCCATTCCAATGAGAACATCATAGGAACCAAGCGGTAGAACATTTAGATCTACACAAGTGACCAATCCATTCATGACCAATGGACATTTCTCTACCACTTCACTAGCCTTTCTCTTAGTTCAAGTGGCTAGCTGAACTAACCAAGATTTTCTATGCTTTACTTTATTAAAAGCACAAATCTCCACTACTCTAGGGGTAATGTAACTGTGAGTAGAACTGGGGTCAATCAAAATAGAAACAGATTGCTCAACAATCTTACCTGCAACTTCAACCACAGTTGACTGGTGATCTGCCTGATGGTCCTCTAGTGCTGCATAAATCCTAGGGACGGCCCTTGCTACTTGACCCACTATTTTCTGCTTCTTGAATGTTGTAAGTTGGCCTTGCACTCTCATTCTTGAGTGGACAACTTCTGCGCATGTGGGGTCCTCCACATTTCCAACATTGGAGTGGTCCTCTATTCTATTGTGGATCTTTAGGCTTTTCTACTATCACTCCAACTGGCTTACTCACAGCTTGGGATGGCTACTTCTAATGATTCCTGAAGTTAGAAGGTTTGAAACCTTTCTTTCTTTGGTCAGACTTCTCATTCTTCTTGTCCTTCCATGCCTTATGGTAATCAGGTTTACCTTTGCTTTGCTCATAGCAATACTTAGCCTTCCTTATTGCTTCTTCAAGAGTTCTAGGTTCATAAAACTCAATTCTGTCTTTGTAAGACTGAGGCAATCCACCTAGAAAACGCTGGACCTTCACTTTTTCATCTTTGATGTACCTGACATACCTCAACAATTCCAAGAACTTATTTGCATACTCTTCCATGGTCTGTTATCCCAATCTCAACTCATGGAACTCCTTAATCTTCTCATCATAATACCTGTCAGAGAGGTATTTCTGCTTGAAATACTTCTTGAACTATTTCCACTTAAGCCTCCTTTCACTGATCCTCTTTACTTGCTTGAAGTGTTCCCACCAAATGTATGCTCTTCCATTCAGATTGAATATGGAAACCCTTGCCTTCATGTTTCCCGAATAATCCTAAACTTGGAAGTACTTCTTTATCCCAAGAAGCCAAGCTTCAGCCTCTTGTCCAGTCTTTACCTCACCATCAAATGTAGGAGGTTTAGCATTCTTAAACTCATCCTGAGAGCGATCCCTATGGTGCTTCTTTCTCTTTCCCTTACGAGAAGAAGAGCTTGAATCCCCACTGGATTCTTCTGAGTCAGATGATCTACTAGAAGTCCTTCTTCTTCTCTTGGTACTACTCTTACTGCCTTCTGGTTTTATTATACCTTGTCCAGAGTCTATCTTTCTTTGCAAGTCTGTCAAACTCTGCAACATAGCAGCATTCAACTGATATTGCTCTTCTTGGGATTTTATTGAGCTTCTCATGGTGGCTGCAATATTTGGCGGTGTCTCTTGGAATCTCCTTCCATTAGACTCTATGTCATCATTTCCAACTCGGACATTTTCTCCCATGGCATCTTGTGAACGCTCGTAGGAATCCCGAGCATCATATCCGTCATGGGTTCTCATGGTTGAACCACAACTTACTTACCAAACCACACTACCTGGAATACTGCCCTTGAAGGTGTCTACGATTCTACAAATGTGTTAGTAACACAACTTTTAGCTGCATAACTTTATACAAATCAGAATTACTTACCTTCTCCTGGAAAAATCATAGAATGACAAATTTTCCCAAAACACAGAATTTCTTCCTTAAAGAACAACTATCTGAAGGGAACGACGGGGGTGAAGGGGGCTTGCCCCCTTGTGGTTTCCGCCATTGCAGGGCAGGTCAAGGGCAACACCCTCGTTTTTTTTTTTTGGTTGTAAATATTTGATTTTCGCGCAATCTGGCGCATAAGATCACTGCCATTTTCCTCCTTTTCGGCCCTGTAAATCCACTGAAAAACTGCTGACATCCGCTGAAAAATCCCACTGAAAACTCAATTTTTTTTTGTCATTTCGGATCCCTTCCCAAATATCCATTTGATGTATCGGATCACTATTTGACAACGCTTCCGATACCTCGACGGATCGATCTTCATCTGTCTTCCGATGCACATCGGATCATTCTTCCTCTGCCTTCTGACACACATCGGTTGACCAATCCTTTATTTTCTTTCGATGTTTTAGACCGATCTTCCTCTAGCTTCCGATACACATTGGCTGACCGATCCTCTATTTTCTTCCGACGTTTCGGACCGATCTTCCTCTAGCTTCCGATACACATCAGCTGACCGATCCTCTATTTTTTTCCAACGTTTTGGACCGATCTTCCTCTAGCTTCCGATACACATCGACTGACTGATCCTCTATTTTTTTCCAATATTTCCTGCACTTAGAAAAATTTCCGAATTTTTCTTCTTATCTTCCTCTTTCTTCCGCTGCCACATCGGCTGCTCGATCATCTATCCTTTTTCGACGCTTCAACTTCCTTCATGCGAGCCTTTCTGACACCTCAACTCCGCCTGGCCGAGACCTTCGGCTCTGCTTTAATGAGCACTTTCCAATGATTTTGACACTTAGAAAATTTTTGAAAAATTTTCAGGTTTTTCTCTCCGGTTCCTTGTCGGCTATGTCTCGGCTCAACCTAGCTGAGACTGTCGGCTCCTACCAGCTGAGACCACCGACAAATTTCAAACTTGGACAAATTTTCAAAATTTTCTTTTTTCCTATTCCTTGTTGGGTGGAATTCCACCTAGGTTATCAGGTGTATCGGATGAGCTTCCGGCTAAGTCATCCGACGTATCGGATGGCCTTCAGCCTAAGCCATTCGATAATTTTCATACTTCAATTTTTTTTTGAAATTTTCTTGTCAGTTTCTCTGATTTCTTATTTTTTCTGTTGGACAGAGGGAAACCTGCCTCTGTCACTACTTCTTCATGGCCCATTGAGTCCCATGTTGCAATGTGCGCTTTGATACCACACTGTAACATCCTCGACCCTCCGATCGGTGAAGAGGACAGTACCAAACCTTATCTATCCGGGCAACTAGCCCCATCAATGTACACACATAAAAACAGAAATGCTTTGAAGTAAAACATGCATACATTGTTACCATACAACGGAAGCAAAACCATACATTCAAGCATTTAGCATGTTCATCATTTTCATTAAACAACAAAATACAATTTGCAGAGATGAGATAGTCAAGAATACTTATCTTATGAAGAATTCATCCTGCAACTCGCTACGTCGCTGCAACATTCCACCCAAACATAGGCCAGTGTGCTCCTTAATCTCTCAGCAACACTGCCACCCCCGAGCTGGGCATGATTCCCAAAGGAATAAGGAACTAAGCAAGCTCACACATAGCCAAAGATACACAAATCATCTAAGCCAACATAGTTGTGTTTATCAGGGCATTAAGGAGTTGGGAAAAGCTGAATGCTAAGCTGGAGGACTCACTGAAGAGCTAAGGACACCTACACCAGAACTAGCCTGACTTCTAGGACACCCACAGACACCCAACATAAGGAATCAGTCCCTTCTCTGCTACACAGTCCCTCAGGCCCTGACTTCCCTTCCAGTGCTATTAAGGGGTTGTGGAGAAGAAAGCCAACCCTCTAGCTCTATCTATGTGTCTCCCAAACACACTAGGTTTATCAAGCATACCAAGCCTTCATTCCCACTCCAACACAGTCCAAAGACCAACCACTCCATACACGCAGCAAAACAAGCAATTCATAGCTTCGGGGAAGAAAATCAAATACCACCGAACAACCGAGGTGACAATTTAGGTAATACACAGCCTTGACTGGGAAATTCGATTCCTAAGTCGTTATTAGCCCTATCGTGGCCAAAACAACTCAATAAGAACCCACAACAAACCAAAATCGTGGGGAAACCAACAATGATTTCTTAGCTGCGTGAGGAAGGAAAAACAATCCATGTGGAGGTGAATTCCAAGCCTGCGTGTGAGTGTAAAATGTCCAGGAACCCCAATCGTAAATGAGAACCCACCACAACCCAAAAGGTGAATGGCACCTACACAGGAAAATCGTGAATGCTAGAAAACAACTCTCCCAGCTCTCTGCGTGAGGAAACCATGAAGAATGGGGTCGTCCCTTCTCTTCCTACCCACGTGAGGGTGAATGAGTCTACTGGTGGAGTGTACGTGTGTGAAAGGACTGACAGTCCTTCCACACACCACTGCCTAGCAATAACTACCCAACTAACATCAGAGGTTTTAATGTGGTAGTTGACTGAGTGAGACAAGGGAAAGGTGAGTAAGACAAAAAGGTGGGTGACAACTAAATGGGTTTAACAGCTGACACTTGGCTTTTCCACATTGGCTCAAGGTTTAATAATTCCCCTTCCTTATCCCTAGGAAAATCATGCCCTTTTCATTATGGTTGCATTGACATAGCTGGTTGGGGTTCATTTTAATTAAAATGCATAATTACATGATGCCAGAATTAATATGTGTCGGATAGCATGATATACCATCGGCAACGATTTCAATCGTTGAAACATAAAACAACCAAATCAATGGTGGGGATTTTTCCTTTAGCTCCACACCACGATTAATTACAATATATACATCATATACATTTTGACGCCAACGGGGTCAAAAACGAGGTGTTACACTAATTACATAAATGAATTAAGATACTAATTACATTGGATCCTCAACCAAAACGAAAACAAAAATTTAGAGTGAAGATCGCAATTGCATGTATGCTGAGAGGGATTATAATTGAAAGGGTTGTGAATGAATTACCATGTTATCTCAAGAGAATTCCTCATAATGCATAATTATCATGCAAAGTTCCCTAAAAAATGGATTGGATATCCTTTAAATATTTTTTTATGGATATAGATCTATCATAATGTTCACAACAAAGGCATGTGGTTCAATACAATGAAAGATCAGGGTAGTATATTAATTTCTCATACACCTTCACTTGGATTTATTCTTTTTTCTACTAGCCACATTTTATTGATCTTATAAACAAAACCATTACTTCATAAATCTAGTGAGCATCACCTAATATTTCCATAGATTAGGTAGAAGTACCTTCCCTTTTCTATAGGAAAAGGTTTACTTCTCTTTCTCCAATGTTGCCATGCAAAAGTTCCTTCCATTTACTGAACAAACAAAGGAAAGGAATGGCCAACATTGTAGAGGTTAGCTTTAGAATTCAATCCAAATATGCCAATGTAACTAAACATTTTTCTCAACAAAATATCTTTGGCCCATTAAGAAAACACAAATTTAGAGCATTTTTAAACACAAATGGTTGAATTTTTACTTTATTTATCATCTTCCATGCATCCATTGTATCTAAACAGTCACAATTAAATATTAGATTTTCCAATTTTAAATCCATCACATCCAAAATACCATAATAGATTAGAACATTTTCTTGTCTATGATAGTTAACCGTTTGATCAACACTAAATATAGCCTCTTAGTATTCTTGTCCAACATTTACTTTAATATTACAAACTTTGGGCACCTTCCTGAACATGAGCATGAATATCCGTAAGTCTAATATATCATGTTGTATCAAAGGTCCAAAACTAGGTTGTAATGACAATTTCCCACCCAATGATGTCAATAAGCTCCTTAAAGTCTTTGAAAATTTCATGCAAAACAAAATGTACACTTAAAACTTACATTTATGGGACATTAAAATTGTTTGTTCATTAAAACTTGAAGTTGATCTAAACTTCACAAAAGTAGATTTTTTAGCAAGATAAAAAAAGCAGCTTGAACTTGGAATGCAAAAGGTTGAATTTTAGAAGAGAAAGGAGAAATAAAAGTTTCCATCTCCATGATTGGTTTCAAAAAAGGACTTCTAATATAGGTAATGCTACACCTTTTATAAAACAATATTGAATTAATTTTGAACAAATTAGATGGTCCAAAAGAAATGAAGAAACCATAGATCTTAGGGTTTTGACTCTAGGGATATTATATGTTTAAAGTTGATCTAGGGATATCATTAGGCATCCAAATGATGGTGTGGATGCTATAGGATTCATGGGTTGAAAGCTAAATAGGTTGCCCCCATGATAATTTACACATTAGGCATACGTGGATAAACCTTTATTCTTGTTCACTAAATGTGTGTGCTATGAGAAATTTAGGGTTCAATGAGCAAGTAATAACCCTCCAAATACCATATTTCTTACCAGTCATTAACGCTGTTCATGTGATGTTAAACATATCCCTAAACCATCCAACTACTTTAGGTCTTCAAGATGCCAAAGAATTGAGTTAGCTACTACGTAATTGCTGATTTCTTTCGACTAAAACAATTCATATTTCTTGGTACAATATACACCATAAAATAGTCCACCAACTAGGATAAATCATGATATTAATTATCTCAAGAATAATAAGAAACTTCATTGCTTGGATTTTGCTAGTGATTACTTCAAATCAAGCTCAAAATTGGAGTTTGAATGTAGGTTTAAGGATATTCAACATTTCCCTATTGCCACTAATCAACAACTATACAACTTACCAAGATATGGTAAATTTCTTTTATATTCATTTATTCTGGACTATGAATTTATGAGAATATTGCATCCATTATACTTGAAATTTTAATTTAAGATGCATTCACTATATTCCTAAAGATACAACAGAATCTTCACTAGTATTTTATAACTTAATATCATGTATTTTGAGACTGCAATGACCACAAATATATACCTAAAGGCTGCCTAAAATCTTTGTCCCTAATATTCTACAGGGTTTGATAGATTCTACAAATAACATGCTAAATGCTACAAGTATATCATTGGTTATTCTACCAAAGTTTGCCTAGAATTAAACCATTGCAGTGTTCCTCCTTGGCTCATTTATGTTGTTAGATAAAGTTACATGAAAGAATAAGCTGTAACAACCTCCTTAACCTCCATAAGGTACACTTGTTACACATTACAACTACCAATTGTTAACCATAACCACTAACGTCTAGGCTAGCACCACAATATCAAGCAAAACTATAATATCAAATGCATCCCCTATTGTTGAAATTGTGAAAAAATTCACAAGTGAACACCCTTGCATGATGAGGGATAACAATTTGCATAGAAACATCAAAGTGCTAGGTGTAATCATACAACCAATGCAGTCATGCTAGCACTTTATCAATTACATATATTTTTCCCTTGTGTTTGATGATCAAATAAAACAAAGCCACTTAAAGATACCAAACCCATGCTAATTAAACAAATAAAAAATCTAGTATATATCTCATCAAACACATCTTAAGATACTATTTAAATTAAATCATTTAAAACCAAAAACTTCCAAAAACAATATATATATGAACGGTCCAAAATTATAAAACCATATATATATATGAACAATCCAAAATTATATATATGTTTAAAATATATAAGTTAAACTGATAAGTTTAAGTTTAAAGTTTTGACATGGAATATGTCAAATCAACAAGTTCACATGTATACAAACATATATAACTATGTAAGATCCATTATATGGATATCACTCTCCACATTCTCCTGGCGATTGACCTATATAACACATGCAACATATAACTAAGCTTCAATATATAAATTTTATACTGTAAATAAACTTAAATAAAAATACAATTTGAAGTTAAAATAATAAAAATGAATAAATATACCTAAGTGAAGCCAACACCCAAAGAGGTCACCATATCCACAGCCATGGAAGTTTGTACAATACGTTTACCCACCTACAATTAAAATACCATTACTTAAACATTTAAAACATGTAATTTAAATGTAACTTAATTCAAATTTAAATAAAATGTCAATTGTTTTTAATCTTTAAAAAAACATTTAATCATTACTAAAACATTTGAAAGGTGCTTGATTTACCTCCAAATCTTTGGAGACACTAGGAATGTCTCCCAAAATTGATGATGAGAGGGGCCCAATACCCATGGCCCTAGGCGACGGGATCAGAACCTATGAACACAAACAAAATTTCTATCTTGAAAAAATGTGTCATGTCAATAATAAGAACATATAAGTTTATAAATATTTATGCAAATTTACCTCTTTCAATGGCCCTAGGTTAACACTAGAGTCGACCATAAAATCACCTTCATCCAACATTTGGGTTAAATGCAATTCAAATGAATTCATTATATATTTAGATAAACTAACAAAATAGGATTTAACAATTATGAGGAAAACCTAAAAGTTCTCACATACCTCCCCCCTCCCTCCTTCCTCGTGATGGATTAAATCAAACAATCCATCTCGACAATGTTCTGCATATGCCTTGGAATCTTCAAGGCTCATTGAATCTACCTCACTGTTTGTTTTATAAGAAAAATGTGCACGTGAACGAGCACGTGCTCTATGTCGATCCATGCCTACATCAACAGCCATTAGAGCAGATGGTAAGTTGTCTCCTATGACAGTTTTGACCTCTAGACCAATCTAAGAGGGCACCTCCATCTCTGATCGTAATGTAATAGCTCTATATGGCTGAGGCACCAAATGAGGTGTAGTCTTAGGAAACAATGGATTGTGATAGGCTCCTTCTCGTTCATACGTCTTACTTTTTCCAACCCCGTAAAATTTGGACACATCTGTGTAATATGGCTTCATGTTTAAAAAAACTCTGCATAAAAAAATCTCGCAAAATAATGTGGCACTTCATCATTCTATGGCAATCTACCATAGGCAACCAAGAATCTATCATATAAATGGTGTGCAATCTTGGGGTGCTTGAAATATTGCACCTTTAACATCTTCCACTTCTGTCCTTCTTTAAAATTAAACATTGAAATGGATACTTCTTTTGATACCCTCTTTTCTACATCAACCCACTTGTCAGGACCCATCATCTGAGCCCTCCGCATTCACATAAAGTGAATAAAACAATCTGTTGTTGGCCCAACAGCTTCATAGGAACCAATAAACTTGCCTAAAGATTCCAAAAGTATTTGCAAACTTTGCCGACTCTATGTTGGGAGTTCCAAGCTAGCAAGATCATCCCTCAATTTTTAATGGTGGGCTGTAAATTGCTCAAGGGTGATAGAAACCTCTTCATTTTCCCAAGGAAGAGCATCGGGTATATCTGAAGGATAAATGGTCATGGGCTGAAAACCATGTGCTTGTTCAGCACTAGCCATTCGTCGACCTTGACCCTTTCTCCGAGCATTTGCATGACATTGCTCTTGGTCCCTTGCAACATCCTCAGCATATCCACCCTCATTTTCTCTAAATGCATAACCCTCATTTTCTCTGAATGCATCATCACCCCCAGCCTCTCTAAATGCATCATCATAACCCTCAGCAGAACCACAATCCTCTACATTTACACATGTAATCATGTATAATTTAGTACATAAATACACAAGCATATATATACACATGCAAAATAGTAATTTATTTAAATAGATTATATATATATACGTAACATATTACCAATAAAATGTTGGTGGTCCATTGGTCGTTCTCTAAAATAACGACCAGAAGAGGGCAAATAGTCACGAGATGATGAATCAAACAATCGACCAGACATAGAAGCTTGGCCACTCTCACGAGACAATCTATTACGTCATGACTCTACAAAGAAAAATGCTAATGAAACTTAGTAAAATCAATGAACAAGACTTGAAACAAATATAAATATTCATGTATACTCATAAATTTTGCATGTGCATAAATTTCAAACACATACCTAATGTGTCTCAATATAATACACTAGAATCTCTAGATGATTCAGACCATCTTCAAGAGCGAACATTTGAAGGTCTTTCAGTAGATGTAGGTGTGGTATTAGGTGTCCTTGTCTCAGATGTCTCTGTACATCTTTGACTTGAAGAATGAGTGACCACCTTGTCTCGAACCATCTCTACTATATATCTCCTATAAACATCAAAATAAGCACCAATGAACTAATGTAGTTTATCCCATAGAAATTTTTTGAGGACAAGAAAAAAAACAATTGAATATACTTATTGTGTATATAACATAATACGATCAATCCACATCAAGTTATTAATCTTGTGGAAATGCTGGTGAGGAAAAAAGAAAGAAATTAGAGCCTTTTTGTTGATGTACTTTGATTCATATGGAGTATGTTACGCACTAGAGATACTTCAGTGTCCCTACAAGGCTAAGGCTAGAGCAAAGGGTCAAAATTTTTGATTGTATAGACCAAAGGGGGATTTATTATATGGATATAATGTTTGAGAGATTTTTACCCCTTGGATTGAACATGGACAACACCTTTGGTTTTACTCTCAAAAGTACTTGGCTTAGTGGCTTTGTTGACTACCCCTTTGGTGTGATGAAGTCTCCACCATCTAGGGTTTTATGCCCATGGGTTGGTGCTCCAGGGCACACCTTTGTTGGAACAACCTACTATGTAACATGAACAACCAATAGAAATTGATAGAACATACAATTGAACAACAGAAAAAGATAAGATCTTAGAATATTGAACCAAGCATATGCACAATGTCATGATATCATTATTCATAGTTGTCATGGTAGGAAATTATCCTTGAAAAACCAAATAATCTACCCCCTTTGGTGTGATGAAGTCTCCACCATCTAGGGTTTTATGCTCATGGGTTGGTGCTCCAGGGCACACCTTTGTTGGAACAACCTACTATGTAACATGAACAACCAACATAAATTGATAGAACATACAATTGGACAATAAAAAAAGATAAGATCTTAGAATATTGAACGCATATGCACAATATCATGATATCATTATTCATAGTTGTCATGGTAGGAAATTATCCTTGACAAACCAAATAATCTACCTCAAAGAAAATTCATGGAAATATGTCTCACTGGTAAACTAAAGCACACTAAATGTAAAGGAACATATAGTGGGAATTTTTGACAACCTAAGGGGGTAACAAATTCAAGCTCTTTCTATGTATAGGTTCTAATTAAATTCTTAAGGTTTGGCTTGGGATCTACAAAGGTTTAAATAGCCACAAAGATAAATAATAGATGAAATCAACACTAGTATACTTTTGCGCATAGATGACAGTCTATGGACTCTAGTTTATAGTTTTGTGCTCTCAGGGCAGATTACAGGTTTTGCTCGACATGGTAGTTTTACTTCAAATAGAACAGAGAATGATCTGGTTTTTTGTATGGCTGTAATGAAACAACAAACTAGAGGTACTTGTGAAATTGGCCCCATGTGAAAAATCTTTTCTAGAATTTTAATTAGGGAGCAACAAGAGGGGTTAATTAGGGAATATAGTTCAATAACTGCATGTCATAACTTCTCATAGTTCAATAAAATAATTAACACTAACATACCATATATTTTTAACTTTTTTTTTGTTGAAATATTTAACTGGATATTTTCCAAAACCGGCTCGACCTAGGATCTTTTAAATTAAGGAATGCATATAAAGAGGTTTAAGTCTTGTGGATTAGTAAGGGATTTAACAGACAGAGGAATATTATGCTATTATTGTTGTTGAGCTGTAGCTCAGTGTAGTTCTTGCATTGTTGTTGAGCTGTAGCTCAGCATAGTTTAATCATGTATAATTTAGTACATAAAGACACAAGCATATATATACACATGCAAATTAGTAATTTATTTAAATAGATTATATATATATATATATATGTATGTATGTAACATATTACCAATAAAATGTTGGTCGTCCATTGGTCGTTCTCTAAAATAACGACCAGAAGAGGGCAAATAGTCACGAGATGATGAATCAAACAATCGACCAGACACATAAGCTTGGCCACTCTCACGAGACAATCTATTACACCGTGTCTCTACAAAGAAAAATGCTAATGAAACTTAGTAAAATCAATGAACAAGACTTGAAACAAATATAAATATTCACGCATACTCATAAATTTTTCATGTGCATAAATTTCAAACACATACCTAATGTGTCTCAATATAATACACTAGAATATCTAGATGATTCAGACCATCTTCAAGAGCGAACATTTGAAGGTCTTTCAGTAGATGTAGGTGTGGTATTAGGTGTCCTTGTCTCATATGTCTCTGTACATATTCGACTTGAAGAATGAGTGACCACCTTGTCTCGAACCATCTCTACTATATATCTCCTATAAACATCAAAATAAGCATTAATGAACTAATGTAGTTTAGCCCATAGAAAGTTTTTGAGGACAAGAAAAAAACGATTGAATATACTTATTGTGTATATAACATAATACGATCAATCCACATCAAGTTATTAATCTTGTGGAAATGCTGGCGAGGAAAAAAGAAAGAATTTAGAGCCTTTTTGTTGATGTACTTTGATTCATATGGAGTATGTTACACACTAGAGCTACTCAGAGTGTCCCTACAAGGCTAAGGCTAGAGAAAAGGGTCAATTTTTTTGATTGTATAGACCAAAGGGGGATTTATTATATGGATATAATGTTTGAGAGATTTTTACC
Organism: Pseudotsuga menziesii; assembly: GCA_001517045.1. Taxonomy (NCBI): domain Eukaryota; kingdom Viridiplantae; phylum Streptophyta; class Pinopsida; order Pinales; family Pinaceae; genus Pseudotsuga; species Pseudotsuga menziesii. Next base: position 293,103 of record LPNX011000953.1, on the reverse strand, counting down.
CCTTGGACTGAACATGGACAACACCTTTGGTTTTACTCTCAAAAGTACTTGGCTTAGTGGCTTTGCTAACTACCCCTTTGGTGTGATGAAGTCTCCACCATCTAGGGTTTTATGCCCATGGGTTGGTGCTCCAGGGCACACCTTTGTTGGAACAACCTACTATGTAACATGAACAACCAATAGAAATTGATAGAACATACAATTGAACAATAGAAAAAGATAAGATCTTAGCATATTGAACCAAGCATATGCACAATATCATGATATCATTATTCATAGTTGTCATGGTAGGAAATTATCCTTGACAAACCAAATAATCTACCCCCTTTGGTGTGATTAAGTCTCCACCCTCTAGGGTTTTATGCTCATGGGTCGGTGCTCCAAGGCACACCTTTGTTGGAACAACCTACTATGTAACATGAAACAACCAACATAAATTGATAGAACATACAATTGAACTATAGAAAAAGATAAGATCTTAGAATATTGAATGCATATGCACAATATCATGATATCATTATTCATAGTTGTCATGGTAGGAAATTATCCTTGACAAACCAAATAATCTACCTTGAAGAAAATTCATGGAAATATGTCTCATTTGTAAACTAAAGCACACTAAATGTAACAAATTCAAATTCAAGCTCTTTCATGGAAATATGTCTCATTTGGTAACAAATTCAAGCTCTTTCTATGTATAGGTTCTAATGAAATTCTTAAGGTTTGGCTTGGCATCTACAAAGGTTTAAATTGCCACAAAGATAAATAATAGATGAAATCAACACTAGTATACTTTTGCGCACAGATGACAGTCTATGGACTCTAGTTTATAGTTTTGTGCTCTCAGGGCAGATTATAGGTTTTGCTTGACATGGCAATTTTAATTCAAACAGAACAGAGAATGATCTGGTTTTTTGTATGGCTGTAATGAAACAACAAATTGAAGGTACTTGTGAAATTGGCCCCATGTGAAAAATCTTTTCTAGAATTTTAATTAGGGAGCAACAAGAGGGGTTAATTAGGGAATATAGTTCAATAACTGCATGTCATAACTTCTCATAGTTCAATAAAATAATTAACACTAACATACCATATATTTTTAAATTTTTTTTTGTTGAAATATTTAACTGGATATTTTCCAAAACTGGCTCGACCTAGGATCTTTTAAATTAAGGAATGCATATAAAGAGGTTTAAGTCTTGTGGATTAGTAAGGGATTTAATAGATATAGGAATATTATGCTCTTATTGTTGTTGAGCTGTAGCTCAGTGTAGTTCTGTGTGTTTGCACCAAAACTATCCGAAACCCAAGTTGTAGTTCTGTGTGTTTGCCTAAGATAAATTTGCAAAAAGTATTAACTGTTGGTAAATGTTTAAAACAAAATCATATTGAAAGTTGTTGGTAGATGCTGATCTACTAATTTTAGCTAAGATAGATGTCTTAAATATTTTATATTCCAATTTTTAGACTTATTATAAGTTATATTCATATTTTATCTAATTAAAATTTTTAATTCTTTACTAAATTTAATAGCAATGAAAACAAAATTAATTTTTACTTTTTAATGGAAAATTTAATGCAAATAAAAACAAAATTGATTCCCATTTGGCTCTATTCGGATCCATCCAAGTGACTTTTTATTGGACTTCATGCACAGGATGGAAACAAAATCTCAGTCGATCAGTCTATGTACAGTTCAGAGAATGGAACAGTTTTGTTCAGAAAGTAGGCCTACATGGGTATCTTTCCAGCCAGCTAGACAATCAATCTTTTAGGACTATGCTAGTCTTTTCAGAACCCAGAAGGGAGGAACTTTTACATCAAAATAGATGTGAGAACATGTTGTAATTCTGCATATAGCAGGAACATAACACATACTATATCTAGTATGCAACTTTTGATTAATAAAAATCAAATTTTTTTCTTTCGGAATATATATATATATATATATATATAAGTCGCTTTGCATATGTGCGAATCTAGAAAAACTCAGGAGAAAGATGCAAAATAAAGAATAATAATAATATACCTATCAATCATCATAATGTCAAATTATAGTGTGAGGTTCCAACTGAACAAAACAGAAGTGCTAGCATGTATCAATCAATTTTGAAGAAATATGAGCTTACCACGAAACCGCGAAGTAGCACAAACAGATGCCCACAGATGGACGCCAACAAGCCGCGAAGCACACCCACCACCACAAAGCCACGAAGCACCACCACCATGAAGCACCACACAGGCGAGATCCTAACACAAAAGTGAGCCCCTAACACATAGTCAAGGTAGAGGCGAGGACTAACAGGTGAGGCAAAGGCGAGGCAGAGGTGAGGTGAGGCAGAGGAGAGGAAAAGGCAGAGGCGAGGCGAGGCGAGGCAAGGCCTAACAGGCGAGGTGAGGCAGAGCTGAGGCGTAGGCGTAGACAAACAGGCAAAAATAGAAAATGACAAAACTGGAAACAGTTGCATCGTTAAAAATATATATGCATTTTTTTGACCGAAAGGTTTTTCGGCTGAAAAGCTTTTTCCGCCGAACAATTGTTTGGCCGAACATTTCTTTCGGCCAAACAATCTTTCGGCCGAAAAAATGTTCAAACGAAAAAAAATATGCCGGACATTACTTTTCTGACGATCCTTACAAGCCCTGCATCACGATGTTCACTGTTAGTTTTAACATTCGACCGAAAGAATAGTTCAGCCAAAAGTTGTTTTAAATTGTTCGGCTGAAAAAAAAATCTTTCAGCCAAAAGAAATGTTCGAACGAAAACAAATATGCCGAACATTATTTTTTCGATGATCCTTACAAACCCCGCATCACGAGGTTCACTGTTAGTTTTAACATTCGACCGAAATAATAGTTCAGCCGAAAAAGTTAAATAGTTCGGCCAAAAAAAAAAATAGTTTGACCGAAAGTGTTTTAAATACGGATTCCGAAAGTTGATTCTCACGGAATAGACACCCAGGTTCATGATTTCACCCTCTTGAATGGATTTGGGCACCTCCATTGTGTGATCACTTAGATGGTGTCCATCATGGACAAACACAAGCATTGGTTGGTTGGTGGAATGGGTTGGTTGGGATTACCTTGCATGTTGTTAAGGTGCATCATATAATTAACCAATTCCTTTGCATGATGGTAAATAACAATGCAAACAAATAGGTAGCCTTTCACAACAGTTGAAATTTCCAAGAGAAGATTAGCAAAGAGATTATCTAAGGCATACAAAGTTGAGGTTTCATACAATTGACCCTACCAAGATGGGAAACATGACTTATCTAGCTTTATAGACTTGGGTGCCTTGGGTAGCATGCAAACCCAAGGATATGAGTGCTCCATTGCTCGGGATTGTAATCGTTGGATGCAACGAACACAATTGTTGGTTGTAATTCGTGGATGTAATTGGTAGACATAATCGTTGAACGCACCGTCATTGGACACATGGGAATGTAGACACATCATGCTATAAATATCATAACTACACCTCCTTCCATCCGGTTTGAACTCTATTGATTGGATCCTAACTCCACAACCCTACTAGGTTTAACATCGATATATTCACTAACCAATATTATCTCATGGAAACATTATAAAATAACATTTTCAAGAGCTTCCGCCCAAAAGGAATTGACCTTAAGTGTGAGAAAGCATTGTTGTGGTAACATTGGACACTATTTATAAGTGACCACAGGGTTTCACTTTGTTACATGACTTAATAACATTTGAAGTGCAGGTCCAGTAGTTAATATGTTCCAATGCTTGATGTGAGCATAGAAAAAATATATATTTAATTTTTTACATGGTTTCCATGATGAGTTTCATTGCTTAGGGTGAATATAGAAAGATAAGGTAGACTCAATGACCTACCCAACATTGATACGTTCTTTCATATTCCACATTCTATTTCAAAAAGTGAGAAATTGCAACAATATATAAAAAGAAGTTTGGACCTATCACTACCAAGAAAACCTCTCAAAGAGGTTGGCTAGTCCACACAAGGAAATTATTGATCGTTTGAATTGTATTGAAGAAAATAAATATAAAGGGACATTCAATGAAAATATATGATATTGTTTTTACAAAAACAATTAAATTTGTATTAAAAAAGGTTTCATTTATACTATTTAGCATGATAATACAAAATGAAAGGACCATTCAGTAGTCACAAGTTCAAAATAGTTACATACTTCCAAAGATTTAAAAGCAGTGACTATTGTGTTTCCTATTACATGAAAATAACACAGGAATTACTAGTATAAATCCTATGGAACTACCCTAATATCAAAATAGTTTTGCAAAAAATAAGCTAACATGGAGTTAACTAATGCCATTACCATTGTGTGCTTCATCTTGATCCTTCTGGAGAGAATTTTCTTGTTAATCAACTATCTTCGAAACCACATCCCTTGGCTCTTTTTGGATCAATTCCTCCTCTTCGACTTCACCAAGAATTGAACCAATTGATAATCATTGTTGAGTTATCCTAGATTGAGTGCTTCTTGCCAAGGTCATTACCATTTATCTTATCATATGACATTCTTCCATAAGGATTTCAATTTGTCTATTTTATTGGACAATATTTTCAAGATTTCTACATGGCCTATATTTTGAGGTTCTTCATGTGAATGTGGTTAGTTTGAATGACTAGATAATGAATCTTGAATCCCCAAGATAAGGTTTTCATGGTTCCACAAAACTTAGTAAACACAAAATAATCTACAAAGAGCACAATTTTTCTAGTGACTTTGGTCTTCCATGTCCCAAAAGGGCTCACTCCCATTATCCAATCTCAAATAAACAGAGTCACTAGCTTCCACCAATTTCAACAGGTTACCATTCACAAGCCACAAGGAAACAAAGTCGAAATTCACAAAGCTATAAGTCATGGAGTAGGAATTCATATGATTCATAGAGATACCAATGAATTTCCCAACCAACCAAAGTATTACCCTATTATTATATTTTCCATTAATTTTTTACCCCTTGACTCAAGAATCATGTGACAAACATCAGTTACCATTCATAGGAATCATGACAACAAACCACAATGTTGAGCTAGAATTCACAAAATTGGAATCCACGAGGTCAAAAGTCACATGACTCATATAAATTCCATTAATGTATTAATGAACTGACCATACAATTGCCTCCCTATGAAAATGTCGATGGATTTCCATACCACTAACCTTGGAATCATGTGAAAAACATTGGTTATGAAGCAAAATTAACCTTAGAAAAATCCCATTTCCATACTTCAAATTGATACTGGAATGCTTAAGTGTCGAATCCAACTTCATTGAGCAAGTTTATGGAGTTATTGTGGGAGGTAGGGTTTTTAATTCCTTTCTTGTTCACTTAATGCCATTTAACCTCACAGATTTGGATGTGATCCTTGATGTGTGACCTCCACTTGGAATATTCGACTTGATAGGAAATATTGACATAATGACTATGGGATGATGGCGATAGATATCCATCTCTTTCTTCTAGGCGAGAGATAACATTGTCCAATCTATTTTCCTTATGATTTAGGGCCTTCAAGATGTGATAGAATTGTATTATTTTTAACCTCTCTATGTCTTGATTTATCCTAGTTATGATCTATGCCAAATGAAAATCAACCAAGATAGAAGAGTTTTGCATATTCCTTATTATGAACGAGGAACCATCTATTACAATTAAATATTCGATTAGATTAAAGTTTAGAATTTCGAGTCCTTATTAAACAACCAAGGATTCAACTTTATTGTTTCTTTCTTCTCTTAAACCACATTCATAATTCATTTCCTCTTATCTCTAAGAATAAAATGATCCTTCTTACACCTACCAACTTTGTTATGATATTTTATTTTTAACATAAATTATAAACAATAAACATTTTAACGTTTTTATAATCTAATAATTTTAACCTAAATATAAAACCAATATGTTTAAATTACATAATTCAATTTTCATTTATTAAAATATGAAACCAATATGTTCAAATTGCATAATTCAATTTTCCTTTTGAGGCTTCTATATCCACTTATAACCGTTTAACCACACTTATTTTTTATTTTTTTATTGAGTTCCAACATATTTTAAGCCACATTTGCCTCACTAAGTTCTAACTATTCATCAATATTAAAAGAATATTAATGACTATTTTAATTTTCCAATTTTCATTTATAAAATCAAGGCTCAAATATAACTTTAGTGTTATTGAGCACTATATTCTCACTCATCTTCAAAAGTCCTTTTTCAACATGGATCATATGTTAGGTTGTTTAATAAAAAGACTAAGGATAATATATTAGGTGGTTTGATAAAAAAAATTAATAATTATATATTAAGTTGTTTAATGAAAAGATAAAATAGAGATGAAAATAAAATGTATGTTGGTTTATTTTATAATTTTTTTTATAAAATATAAGTTGTGATGTGAAAGAAGCTATGTTGATAGGGGTGAAGAGAGGAGAGAAAATTGTGTACTCGTATCATTTTCAAAAGTCCTCTAAAACATGGATAATATGTTAGGTTGTTTAATAAAAACTTTAATATTATGGCTAATATATTAGGTTGTTTAATAAAAAGATTTTAAAATGTATTCTATATATGAGATTGTTTAATAAAAACATACAATAAAGGTGAAAATAAAATGTATGTTGGATTATTTTATAATTTTTTTAAGATATAAGTTGTGATGTGAAAGAAGCTATGTTAACTCGGGTGAAGAGAGGAGAAAAAAACATTCCAAGTCATCATAAAATATGTATTTCAATTATTGGTATTTACATAAGATGTTTTAAAAAGTAAGAAGGATAAATTTAGTAAAAAAACATTTTTTTTATAATTAATTAATTATTAGTGGGAGGCATTATTCCTGTGTGGTTATGTTTATATACAATTTTTTTTTAATTTTAATAAACAAATTTTATATTCAAATTCTTTTATATAAAAAATATTATATGTTATATTATCTTTATATGACATGAGTTTATTGGTCCTTGAGTGAGACCTTAAATTGATTTTAATTGGATACGAGTCCGTTTGTTTTGGACGTAAAGAACGGGTTAACGACCTAAGGCTTAAAGGCATCTTGCAAGAGTGAAAGTTTTCCCTTACAAACCACTAACGAGTTATTTTAAGTGACATGGTTTTTATTATATAATGGTTATGAGTGAACTATATTTATAGGTAGCACGTGTTGACTATTTTCTATATAATTTGACAACTAAATTATGATAGATTTTACAATGTTTAAGAAAAATATATCATAAATTCATACTATTCTCTATATATATTAAAAAAATAACTATTTCAAAATAACTATTATCTATCATAATGAATGCTATGCAATTAATGGCTTCGGTTAATAATAATTTATTTATTTAAATAGCTTGTTATCTCAATGTTAATAAAGGTTTTTAATATAAGTCGATAGGTTAAATACATTACAATTGGTTTAATTGTCTAAGATATTATTATAAAAAGATTATAGATTTAAATTTTGGTAAGTGGGTTTTGTTTGGAAAATAAAAAATTAATGTATTATATTATAAAAATATTATTTTATTTATGTAATTGTTTTTTAAGATATAGATTTAAACTTGGGTTGGTTTTGTTTAAAAAATAAAAATTTAATAAATTATATTATAGAAAGAAGATTCTAGATATATAATATTTTTTTTTTCAGATTAGGTTTGGTTTGAAAAATATAAAATTTAATGAATATATTATAGAAAAAAAATTAATTTAATGATATATAATATAGGAAGAAGACCTTACATATACAAGTGTTTTTGTTGTTGTTGAGGTTTGGTTTTTTGGGATAGATTTACAGACTTAAATGGAAGGTTTGGGAATCAATCTTAACTCTTATTCTCCGGTTATAATAATAATTGGTGGGTTTTGTTTTGGAAAATAAAAACTTAATGCATTATATTATAAAAAGATTATTTTACTTATGTCATTGTCTATTTTGAGGTATATGTTTAAATTTTGGTTGGTTTTGTTTGGAAAATAAAAATTTAATGAATTATAATATAAAAAGATGATTCTAAATATCCAATTGTCTTTTTCTAAGTTGGGTTTTTTGAAAAAAATAAAATTTACTAAATTATATTATAGAAAGAAGACTTTACATTTGCAATAGTCTTTTTTGAGTTTTGGTTTTTTATAGATAGACTTATAATCAATCTTATAGATTCAAATCAAAGTTTTGGTAATCAATCTTAACTCTTATTGTCATGTTATAATACTAATTATTAGTCAGGCTATACATTTACATTAGGTTATACATTGATGTGATTATTGTACACATAAAGATATATATTTTGTTGTCATGTCACCTAACTAGAAATTTACATGCGTAATTTTATTTCAACCAACCACTTAATTGGGGGTTATTTGAGTTTCTATTACTAGTAATTACTTTGTTGCATACTTAGACTTTGACCCTTTTCGATCCAAAGAATTAGATTAATACCTCAATTTTTTCCTCCCTAAGAAAAACAATTATGGGGATTTGACTTTAGTCTCATGATCTCATTGTGTCACCCTTATGATGGTGGAACAATAATGTTGGTTACAACTACAAGGATATATTTCTTATGTTTTTTTATTAGATATGCTTAAAAGTGCTCCATATTGATGCTAAGTTGTTTTCTCTTTAATACTTCTTGAAATTTTCTCTAATAATATTATACATGTCTGTGATCAAAACACATCCATCATCCTTCATCAATTATATCATTTTTGGATTTATTTTTAAAACATAAATTAATAAACAAATTAATTATATATAAAATTATTATCACATATATAGTTGATAACTTGTTTCTCATGTACATAAGTTGAAGAAAATAAATGCCCAAAGAAACTAGTTAACCCCATGGAAAGGAGATGACAATTTATTTTCTTACAAATAGATTCCACATATCACCATTGATGTGACACATCAAATCCAAAATGAGAGAAGAGTGACTAACTCACTAATTTGTAATGTACAATATAGCCCATCACATGATTATATAAGTATATATAGGCTTTGAATGAATGGTATATATATATATTTTATGTTAAAATAGTTTAAATAAAATAATACAACTTAATTGTGAATACAAATTATGATTAAGCATACTTTGAGATAAATTTATATTATCATTCGACATCAAAATTGTTGTGAAGATATATATTTTAATTAAAATTACACCCAATTTTAAGAATCAAAATGGATAATATTTTAAATTAAAAAATCTAAACATTTTAACCTAATAAGTGGAGTATACTTCAACTAAAATTTGGATAATAATTTAATAAACCATTATAAATATTTTAATAAATAACATTATATTGGAAATGGAGTATACTTCAACTAAATTATGGATAATATTTTAATAAAAATCCTAAATATTTTAATCCAATGACACTATCAATCAAATGACAATGTCTTGAAAGTGGAGTATACTTCAACTAATTCTGATAATATTTATAAAAAAAAAGTTTTGAATATTTTAATCAAATGACAATGTCTTGAGTGCATCTTCACGATTTTTAATCAAATGTCCAAATGTCCTAAAAATCGTGAAGATGCATTCAAGTATAAGTTTGGACATTTGCGAAGTGTAGTATAACCTAAAAATCATAAAGATACACTGAAGTATAAATTTGGACATTTGAGAAGATACCTTTGTAGAGTAGATAAAACATTTTTTATAAAAAAAAATTAAGGTATTTTTTAATATTGAAAATTTAATTGATTTTTTAATTTTATTTTATATTAAATAATTATACTTTAAGGAATATATATTTTAAATAATAAAAAATTGTTTTAAAATATTAGTTTTATAACAAAAATGTAATTTTATTGAAAGTAGTTAAGTTATATTATTATCTTAACATAAGTGACTTCATTTTAAGAAATTTGAACTTTTTAGGTACTATGATAGATTATAATTTAAGGTAAATCTATACTAATTTATAAAAGATAAATCAATCTTAATTTTAATGATTTATGGATATGAATCGTTAATCAAGATGTCAATATATGTTAATGATAAAAATTTATAGGGAAAATATATATCTAATTGTTTCATGAGCATAATGGAATGAAATGAAAATATCTTGAAAGAGGAGTATAACCCAAAAAAAAAGTGAAATAACATTATTGTGGTTGGTTAGGTTGTGGTCAAATGTAGATTAGTGTGGGTTTATAATAATTAATTTAAGTTTGATTAAAAAAAAGGCGAAACATAAATGTTGTGGTTGGTTAAGTTACGGTTTTAATGTAGGTTGGTGAGAATTTATCATAAGTTTGATTGTGAACACTCTTTGTTTATCTTTTTAATTTTATTATTCTAAGTGTCTTGGATAAAAAAAGAGGTAAGTTATCTAACCCTCTTAAAATAATTCGAGTGACAACAATGACAAGCATGTCGGCATTAACTAAGTTGAACAAAAAAAGAGAAGATAGACTTAGCCACATGGACAAAATGATGAGTTCCATTGTATACAACAAACATATAAAGAGAAGATAAATTAGAACACATTACCACAAAGTTGAGTTCCTAGACTTACTAGTAATGATAAGGCTACATGTATTCTATTTTCATCTTAGAAGGTCATCAATTGCATTAATTTACGAAAGTAGATTAGACACCTCAATAGAAACAAACATACCAAAGATGTTTGTTATCTCACAAAAGAAAATGATGACATAATTGCCATCATGTCTTCAATTCTTTAAAGTGCGTATAGAAAGATAATGTAGAAATAGCCGCATGGCCACCATGATAAGTTTGGATGTCTATCTGAGGTGATCATAATACAAAAAGATAAACTAAACTGCTACCCAATATTGATAATTTTCTATATGTGTTCCACTTTCTATCTCATAAAGTAAGTGATTGTACGTTGGATTCATCACTATTCGCTAGTTTAGAAAATGAAAAGAAGGATCATTTGCACAATGATGTAAAAAAATGTAATAGGCTATTCAATAAGAACTTTATCATATTTTTTAAACATGTATGGATGTTTTGATCTATATTGAATCCAATTTTAATTACATTTTCATAAGTTATTTTCCAATTATTAAAATGGTGAAATCAAATACTCAAATTGAATAATATAATTATTTTAATAAATAGTTTGGAGGGTAAATTGGATATCAAGGATGAAAAGAATTTGGGTGAGGATGGAGGCGCTGGAGTTTTCTGAAAACCCTAACTAAGTTTTCTTTTTGGAGTCAAGTCGATAAGTCCTATTACCAACCAAGATAAAAAAAGTGGGAAGCCTAGTGTTTTTTTTGTTTATTTTCCTGGTTATTTTGGGGGAGATATGTCTAGGAAAAAGAAAAAAAAACCTACGTACCCTATACAAAAGTGCTAGCGTTCAAATATCCTTTTTTATGAGTCCCCAGAGGTGGATCCACCTTTGGAATCACTTGAGGAGTCCACATTGGTTGGTCAGGTAGAACTTGTGCAGGTGGATAGCGCTGCAGTATGAGTAGTGGGGGATAGTTGGTCCAAATTGAGATATCTGAAGGTGTAGGACCTAATAAGATAGGGGGTGGGAGTTTTGAGGCTCCTTTCGACGACCCTCCGAAGGTAGGGTTTAATGCAATTAGTTCACTTTTGAATAAGGACGATGTGGTAAGGGCCACAGTTGAATTTTTTTTTCTCCCATCCGAACCCACATTCCACTAATGGATTTGTGTAGGCTAGGTTTTGGAGGTTTGAACAAACCGATGTGAGTCCATACCTTCCAAATTCAGGTGGTGGACCTGTTTGAATAAGGGTCCTTTGTTTCCTTCTTCTACGCTTAAACAAAACATTATATATTCACAGACGATTGCCCTTGATAGTGGTGCACAAGAGAAACTTCTAGGTTATGTTGGAATTACTCCTAGATTTGAGTTAGAAACCGACAGTAATAAGTTTATCTCATTCAATAAGTTTACTGGTCCTTTGGTTCGAGTAAGGAGGAAGTCTAAGGCAGTTAAGGTAAAAAAATATTTTGAGATTTTTTCTATTGGTAGAGATTCCACTTTGCAGAAGGTGGAAGGTTTAAGTGAATGTGTGACTGTGGGTAGGCTGGAATATGTTAGGATGAATCAGACAGAGATGATTGAATGGGTCTCTGCTAATTGGAAACCCATATTTGATTATGTTCTGCATGTTTTATGGTTACCCCGTGGTTGGTTTTGTTTCATATTTTTGGCCAAGGTCATGTTCAGAGGGTACTAAATGAATTTTGGATTATTAAAGAAGGTTATCTGGTTCTTTGGAACCGGTTTGTGGATTTTAATCCATCAACTCAAAGTTTTTTTAAGAGACACCTTTGGGTTTTGTTTCCTAGATTACCTATTCAATTCTGGTCGGAAGAAATTTTGTTTAAGATAGCAAACCATTTGGGGAATTTTATTGTTGTTGATAAAGTGGCTTTGCAGTCGGGAGATAGAAGGATGGCTCAGGTGATGGTGGAGCTCGAAATTTTGGAAGGGCTGCCAGATTCTTTTTTGATAAAATGGGGAGATATTTTCTTTGATTAGAGATTGGATTACAAGGGTATCCCCTTCCGTTATTTGATTTGTTGTAATGCTGGGCATGTAAAGAGCAGATGTCATTATTTTAGGAAAAATTATGCAACTGGAAAGTCTCAGAAGTGGTCTACTCCTGCTATTGACTGTCTAGTGTCATCATGTGAACTTTCTTTGAAGGAGGAGGTTTTTTGCACAAAAGGCATGTCTGATTGCTCTTCTTTTGTTCCTTATGAAGATATGTCCTCTAAAGAGATTTAGTTTATTAAATTAGTTAAAAGATACTATGATAAAAGATTGAGTATAATTCCAAATCCAAGCTCTAGTGTTTTGTTGAACCCTAGTTCTCCTAAGTTTTTCTTCGATAGGATTTATTCGGTTCTTGCTACGGGTTCTGTTCAGGTTTCCCCTATGGATATTTCAGGGTTGGATGTTGGTGCCTCGTTTATTAATTCTTACTTTGTCGATCCAAACCCTAAATTTTTGTCTAACAATTGTTCTGCCGAAGGGTTTTGTTTTAATCCTTTTGTTAAAGGTTCAATAGGGGATAAACATGAGGGTTTTGCAGCTGGGTTGTTGGATTCTGATTTGGTAAAATATCCTATCACTATGTATGCTAAAAAATCCATGGGTAATATAGTTGTTGGCGCAAACCTCAACCAACAAAACCCAAGCGACAGGGGTCCCACTTTGTCGACACCCACTGTCACTGTGATCTCCCTCAGCATTGACCTAGACATGTTTTACCCTTTCTAACAAAATCCATAGAGCTGATGCAGTCTCACCTGAGATGTTCAAGGGAGGGTTGTCAGAACCAAGTTTTAGTAGTAAAGAAGAGGACTATGGGCATTGACACTTCATTTATTTATCTTATCAGATCTAACCAGTCGTCTAATCATTCATAGAACCATTCATCATCACTAGTTGATAGATCGCATCATTCATTCATAGCAGAATCATCATATAACAGAAATCATCATACTGTCGCACAACAGATCTACAGAAACAATATCATTCACAAGCAGTAACCAATGCATCATGGATCCATGTCGCGCATACTCATCAATAGATTGTATAAAATAGAAAAAGATAGGAAAAAATAAAAGAAGATAACAACGATTCAGGTCAACATCTATCTTATCATATTACTTCTGCACAGTAACTCACAGATCTATATAGACAACAAATTTATCTCTCATTCATAAAACAAAGATCCAAATCGATGATCACAACTAAGTACTTCCTTCACATATATCTATAGGGAAATCACATCCTCTTACATTCACAATTCTTCATCTATTTATAGGCTTGCGCCTTTACATTCATGGTACACTTCTAACTAATTCCTAACTGATTTTCTAACTAATGATCAATATCTGAAAAATATGGTCTAATAGTACAAAAAGTGACACAAAATATTCAAAAAGTAGTCTATCTTCCGCCTTGCGCGCTATCCTTGTCTTGCGCGGTGTCTTCCGAGCTTGTGCAACATCCGTGATGCTGTGCAACTTACCCTAACCCCTTGCCAATAGGCCCCCAACACAGTCTTGTGGCTCTTCCTCGAGCCATGTCAGGTGGACATGGTGTACTAGTTGATTTTAATGTTGAAGTCTTTGTATTGCTAAGAAATTTCTGATACGTGTGTCTTGATTTTCTATGCAAGGTCTTGACATGCAAGAAAATCCTGCTTTAATGGGTGCTCCACCATATTGGCATTGACTTCCTTTTTTCCGCCCTGCACAGCCTGCAGCGCAGCGACTGATTTTACCGACAATTGGGCTCTAATTTCTTGGAACTCATCGAGTTGGTCACTGCGTTTCCACTGCCTTTCCTGAGCTTTTCCAAATCATTGCTGTAGCTCCTTCAACTCCGTGGAACACGTGATTGACACAAGTGGCGGCATCTTCTTCAATGCTGTCTTCAACGTCACCAACTGGTTCTCGGCTTCTTGCAACTGCTTTGTAAGTTGCTCTAACTGTTCATCTTGAACGACACTGCCCCAAAACTGTGTCGTTGCTTCTGTGACCTTTTTACCCTCTTGCTTGGTCTCTTCAAACTGTGCTGCTATCTCTTCGATGGCATTCTTCTATTCTACAACCTGCTTTGGAGGTGTATCGAGGTAAACCATAGCATTCAACATGCTATTGTCCAATTGGAGCTACGCGATGAATTCTCCAAGTCGCTTGGCTTTGGAAACTGTGTACAACTCTGTTGTGCTTTCATGTATGTATTGGTAGGCATTTGTAATGGCCTCTTCTACCTACCCCTAACTAGTGTAGGGTTGTGCCTTCTCAATTCCTGTTGGCAAGGCGTTAGGGTAAGTTGCGCAGCATCGCAGACGCTGTGCAAGCTCGGAAGACACCACGCAAGATAAGGATAGCGCGCAAGGCGGAAGATAGACTACTTTTTGAATATTTTGTGTCACTTTTTGTACTATTGGACCATATTTTGCAGATATTGGTCATTAGTTAGAAAATCAATTAGAATTAGTTAGAAGTGGACCATGAATGTAAAGGCGCAAGCCTATAAATAGATGAAGAATTGTGAATGTAAAAGGAGGTCATTGCTCTATAGATCTATGTGAAGGAAGTACTGAGTTGTGATCATCGATCTGGATCTTTGTTTTATGACTGGGAGATAAATTTGCTGTCTATCTAGATCTGTGAGTTATTGTGCAGAAGTAATACGATAAGACAGATGTAGAACTGAATTGTTGTTATCTTCTTTTATCTTTTCCTGTCTTTTTCTATTTTCTGCAATCCATTGATGAGTATGCGCGATATGGATCCATGATGCATTGGTTACTTCTTGTGAATGATATTGTTTCCATAGATCTGTTGTGAGACAGTATGATGATTTATGTTATATGATGATTCTGCTATGAATGAATGATGTGATCTGTCTGCTAGTGATGATGAATGGTTCTGTGAATTATTAGATGACTGGTTAGATCTGATAAGATAGATAAATGAAGTGTCAATGCCCATAGTCCTCTTCTTTACTAGGGAAACTTGGTTTGGACAACCCTCCCTTGAACATCTTGAGTGAGAATGCATCCTCTCTGCCGGTGTTGCTGGACAGGATAAAACCTGTCTGGGCCGATGCTCTGGGAGATCGCGATGAGTTGGGTGTCGACAGAGTGGGACCCTTGTCGGTTGGGTTTTGTTGGTTGAGGTTTGCGCCAAAAAATGGTTCCATTGTCGGGACCTTGTTGCGACTGAGAGGAGGGTATGTGGCATTCGACGCGATCATAAACTCAAGAGTCAATGTCGCATCCGATGCAACCAGAAATTCAAGATTGGTTCGATCAGAAGCTGGGACAATTTGATGAAGTAGAATTACAACAGACAAGTGGCTGGAAAATTACATACACAACAACCCTCATGAGTATTTTTTCAGTGATTTTCCCATCATACTGTACAAGTGGTTGGTGCAGTTCACATACAAGAAGACAATTTTCCAAGGAGGAGAACCAACATCCTGGACCCCTGAATTGATACCTGAACTGTAAGAAACTGACAATAGAGCATCACGAGCTGTTGAGGTTTGGCTGGATAGTATCCTAGAAGGATATATTACTGAATTTGTAGTCGGCACTACAAAGTCCTACAGTGAAGCAGAAAGGGAATTTTTCAACAGGCCCAGAGGTAGGTTCTTATTATCTCTACAGTTGTCAATTAAAATGCTTGTCTGCGAAAAGGGTATACTGGAGATGCACCTAGAGTAGTAGAACTCTGGTGTGCGAAGGCGGTGGCATAACAAACTACCACCCTCGAAATGTATCCTAAATAAGGAATGGATTAGAAGTTAATTAAAATGTAATTAGCGTAGTTAATCACTTAAGGGAATTCCATCGAAAATCTTTTCCGACTGCATACAAACCCATGTGAGGTAAACTGGCGTGGTTAACAATTTTGCATAGATAATGATGTGTGGTTAGGTAAAAATTTTGAATTTTTCATGCGTGGTAGTAACCATCAGTGGATTTTTTGACCCATTTAGATTTTACCTAGAACCTCCATCAGCAGATGTTTTGACCCATTTCAATTTTGCCCAGAATCTCCATCAACAGTTTTTTTGACCCATTTCAATTTTACCTAGAACCTCCATCAACGTATTTTTTTTACCCAGAACCTCCATCAGCGGATTTTTTGACCCATTTCGATTTTACCCAGAACTTGATCAAACTAGGCCGTCTCCCATGCTTGACCTCACTCACAAGCCCTGTAAGATAATCTTGTGAACAAACCAGGTTCCTTCTTGGAAAAAAATAGCAAGATAACCCTATGAACCATAGGTTGGTGGATCCCCTACATAAAAAAGAATCACTGATCAAATCAGATTGGATGCGATTCCAGATCAAACCAATTCGGATTGCATGGAAATTTTCTGAACAAAGGGTATAATGTTTTTTTCCAGATATGGTTGTATTTCTATTTGGGATATGGATGAAGGTTCAAGGAGGGTGACCGATGAAAGGGTTCTGGCCATTGTTTTCTATTTACAGGATTCCTTCCTTCTGGTGGCCTTGGTGGAGGTGGACTTGGAAAAAGTGAATTCAAAAGGTGAGAGGCCCTTCCTTGGAAACAAGTTACATATTATAGGCTCAAGGTTAAGGCAAAAGGTAATATTATGAGCCTCTCCTCTTTTTGTTGGACTTGCTAGACTTGGTTGGGTTGGTGGTTTTCTTCATACCCTTCATAGGCCACCTTTGTGTACTTAATTTACCATATTGAAAATTGCTGAAAATCCATTTTTTTCATTTATATATTTTTATAAGGCTTGTATCATTTATTTTTAATTTTTGTTGTACAATTTCAAATCACATGGGATGCAATTCCAGATCAAACCAGATAAGATTGCATCGAAATTTTCTGACCAAAGACAATGTATGATGGTGCAGGGTAAGTTTGCCACTATCATTTGTATTTCTATTTGAGATTATTCATTTTTATATTTTTGAAAGGTTTGTAACATTCCTTTTCTAATTTCCATTGTACATTTTTTTTTCTAACCAGTATGGCTATACCAGTTATTTACTAGATACTGTATATGCATAGTAATCAATTTTATCCCTAGTTTTTTGATGCAGAAATCTTATAGGACTCAGAAGAATTTATTTTGTTGTGTATGCAACGCCATAACTATGGTTACAAGGAGAAAATAAATTAATGGTTCTTACCAAAAATTAGTGTAGCATTTATATTTTTCGTATAGAGCTAGATTGTTTTTTTCACTGTTTATTTCCAATTCAGAGATCCCCTGTGTAACCTGTGTGGCCCCTTTGGGCATCTTGTCATGATTGTAGACTATAAATTTTCATAAATTTAATCATGTTCAGTATAGACCCTAATCTATTGCCACATAAAGAATGGAAGTCATTTCCTCTAGAAGTTGTGGAAGAAGCATTCCGAATACTTGTAGAAGAGGATGCTATATGAGAAAAACAACGACAAATGAAGCAACAATTATCTAAACAACGAAGGAAGTCACGACAATTATGTACAATTGTTAAAAATGATTGTTGGAGTGATGATGAAATAGAGTCTAGCGGTAATGATGCTCAGGTCCAGCTTAACAATATGCAAATACCTTATCAACGCCATTGTCGCTCATCTATGCAGTGTGTTAGGGGAAAATATCCAAACTTCGATATTGTTGCCCTTCTGTTGCAGCTGCAACATTTTCCCAAAATTCAAAATTTTTTTGGGACCCTCCTTTTGCTTATATCGGTTTGATTCTCTTCTTTGATTTGATCTAATGATTCTTCAGAAAGAATTTTTCTAATGCTTGAATTAATCCACCGCTTGTTTAAATTTATCATTGCCTTTGAATGCATTTTCAAGTGTTTGAGTCGGAGGTTTATTTGCTTGTTCTCCCGCCGTTGCAGAGAAGTAATCAACTTTAGCTTTGTTATTCTTCTCCGATGCATTTGTCTTAATCAGCTGATTTTTTGGTTTCACGTCGGAACGTCTTGTTATTTCATTCTTCGCCGTTGCGGACGGCAGACTATGAGGTCTCTCGATCATCGCTTTGACTTTTCAGACCCCGCATTGTTGTTTTTGTCGCTCTTTAAGTCTTGGGTTTCTGCCGTTGCGGCTGCCGAAAACACTATCCTTCCGGTCATTTAGTTGATTTCTCCTCTGATGTAGACCTTGCCTATTGCGGACTGTTTGTCCTTTATGACTTCGCCATTGTGGAAGGAATTATTCTTGCGACCTCTGATCCTTAGGTTTCCGCCGTCCGATATTTCTCCCGCCACTCATGGTTGACCATATATATATTGGGTCGGGCATGTGGATTATTCTATTGTTATTTTCAACTATCGTGCTTCAGAAAGAATTTTTCTAATTTTTCTAATGCTTGATTTGATTTGATTCTAATGCTTGAATTAGTTTATATGCGTGCTCATATTTGCTTCATTTAACTAATTTCTATCATGTTAAACACAGATGAGGTAAAACACTGCACATTGTTGTCTCAATGTTTGCAACTTATCCGGAAATGGCCTAACGATTATAATTCCATGTATGACAGGAAGATTCAAAACTCAAAATGTCAAAGCGACAAAAGAAGAAGGCCCCTGTGGTCGAAGAAGACCCCGACGTGGAAGTTGTCACTAAAACCGAGTATATTTATGAGGACACCAAGTGTATAACTGGTGTAGAGCCTGAGTACCAATGGGGAGAGATATACAGGTTGATCATGCGCCGAGAGGTGCCTGATATGGGCTTGGAGGAAGAAGGCATATACACCAATATAGAGAGATATTCACTGATGAAGATTGACACAAGACCAGAGCTTTTCTCATGCTCTGAAGTGATTGGTTGGATTCTGCCCCGGGCAGATGTAACCACTATGATCCTGGAGAATGTTGACAAACAAGGCTATGCTGCCTATAGCCCGAGATATGTAGCCCTGGACTACCACTTGCCAGAAGCACAAATATTTTTGTCTGATGATTGGTTGAGAAACATCAGAATGGACCTTGTTGAGACCCTCAAAAGAATTTTGTTGCCTGGAAAAAATTTCAGAACCAGGCCAATGGGAGAATATGACACAACGAGCTTAAGGGCCCCGTACAGGTTCATTGCCTTAATGCTCAATAGGATTTACGGAAGAGCTCATGGCAAGAGCTTCAAATTAGAGTGGATGCCAATTATTTTTTATGTTGCGACCCAGGGGACCATTTTCAACTAGGCCAACATAGTGTCAAATAGTATTTCAGCCTGTATGGCCTTAGCTTTGGGAGGAGTGTCCCAAAAGAGGTCAGAATTTTACATGAGTTCCATACTCGTTGATTGTTTTCTGTGCAATCAACCTTTCCCCGGCCTAAGGTGCATCTGGGATAGGGAGAGGATGCCTGTTTACTCTGCATACAAGCCGCTGTGGGCTCACAAGTACCACAGTCACTACCGGGAGGTTTGTGAACATTTTGTCATGCCATTGTATACGCTCATTTTCCTGAAAGAATGTGACTTCATGTCAAAAGAGGCATTGCAGGTAATTGAAGAATATGGAGATTATTATCTAACTGAGGATGGCCTCTACTTCAGAATGTTTGGAGGTTCCAGAGCACCCTCCCTATTACCCAAATATGCCATAGACTACATCATTCATAAAGAGGCAGTTAGGCAAGTCTTCCTGGATGGCATAGGAAGCTTTTTATTTGAACATAAGAAGGCTGCCTATCCCCCTTTGCCTTTCAAGTTAGGGAGTTATAAGTTTACCAGAGTAAAGAAAGCAGACGAGTTTGTGGAAGAATTGGAAAAGTTTCATTTTGGTGAGATACCCTTCCACAGAAATGACTCCCACAGCAAAGTGGTTGGACACTACAAAGAGAAAAACGTCCATTTCGAATACACTCACCATTGGGATAGAGAAGAGTCCGTCTTCCACAATGCTTTGAACATAACAGCCTTGAGGAAAAGGTTAAAAAAGAAGATCACCACCAAAGGTGGGAATGGGAAGGATGAACAAGCGAAAGCTGCTGAAGAAGCCAGGAAAAGAAATGAAGAAGCCCAAAGGTTGGCCCAAGAGGCTGCAGGGTGGATTTAGGGAGAAGAGGAAGAAAAAAGAAGAGCTGCCCAAGAGGAAACCAAAAGGGCAGAAGAAGATGCAAGAAATGAAGAAGAAGAAAGGAAAAGAAAGCTTGATGAGGAGCTGCAGAAACAGGAAGCAGAGAGGATAAAGCTGACTCAGACAGCTACAGAACAGTCAACCTCTAACATAGCTGGCATTCAGACCCAGAACGTTGAGAACCCTGAGGTTCAGGACCCAGAAGCACCTGCTGTCAGCACACCTGGACAGTCTATGGTCCCCACACTCAAGCTGGTCCCTTTCGAATAGAAGATAGGGGAAGAAATCCCTAATGTTAATACTGTCTTCTATGACAAGGAAAGAAAGAGGATAGTGAAGAGAACTGAAAAGAAGGTCGAAACAGGAGGTCTATATGGGAAGATGATAATGGATACAACCGTTTTATATGGGACCGACCGAGATCCCAGATTCACCATTAGAGCAGGAGCTGCATTGATCCACGCTTCGGAGGATAACGTAGACAAAATCATGACGGAGTTGGAGCAATCCAAGAAGTCTTCTGCTCAACTGAAAGACACATTAAGAAAGGAGAGAGAAGAAAGCAGTAAGCTGAAGAGAAAATATGAGGACATGCAAAAAGAGATGAGGTCTTCAAAGAATGAACTGCAGGTTCTCCAAGCAGAAAGGAGGTCTATGGAAACTACACAAGAGTGTCTGGAGAGAGTGCAACAAGAGTATCAAGAGATAAGGGCAGAGAAGGAACAACTGTTGGGGAAGATAGAAGACTTAGAGTTGCAAAAGACCACCCTGGAGGCAAGTGAAAGGCAGTCTCAAGAACAAGAGACAAAACTTCAAGAGAAGATCACTTCTCTCACAGCAGCTTTAGAGGAAGCAAAAGAGTGGTAGGTTGATATCCAGCCTTTCAGGGAACATGTTCTGGCACAAAAGGCTAAAATGCTTCAGCTGCAGACAACCATAGAAGGGGAAAGATGCAAGGTCTTGCAAGTAGAGGGTCGATTGGAGGAGTTTCTGGAGACCTCCTCTTATTTTGTTGATAGATCTCAGGACATCCTGGAAGTCTGGCAAGGCTGAAAAATAATGAAGACACTCCTGCAAAGCTGCCCTCGAAGGATCAGCATGCCCTTAAGCAGGATTACAACTTATTAGAGTTTGCTATAAACACAGCCGAGGAGTTCGAAAAGGCTGTTAGAAAGACTAAAGGAGCATGCACATAATTCTTCAGAAGGCTCTTGATTACCTATAACCGATGCCAAGTAGAGGCTGAGCAGAGGCTAGATGTTTTTCCGGACCACAATCTATTTGTGGAAATTCTCCAGAAAAGGTATCAAGAGGAGGAAGCAAAAATACAACACATTAAAGCCCTTGATGACCAGATCTTAAGGAGTGAAGTAGATCATTCTTCCATCAGTGTGCAGTTACTGGAGGATCAACTTCATTTGAGTGCGGGCAGAATTGAGGCCATTAAGAACCAGGCTGCGAAGTTCGAAATAAACATTCATTTTTTGGAACCTTGTGCGTTTGAAGGCATCGCCTCTGAGGCTTTAGCGTGGAAGAAATTTCTGAATACTCGAGTGGGGCCCTCCTCGTGAATGATCATTCACTTATGTAATATGTAACGATTTTGTAAACATTTGATGAAAGTGGAATTTTGGGAGGCGAGGAGTTGGGAAGCCCAAAGGTCATTTATGGGCAGCCCAACAGTCTCATCCTTTTGTATAAATATAGGAGACTTAGAAGAAAAAAGGGATTTTTCCCAGTGAGACAAAAAGGGAGTATTGTAAGAAGAACTATTTTTTTTTGCAATAAAGAATTATTGTTTGCCTGTCGGAGAAATTTTGGTGGAACGTTCAAATGTTATGCTATGGATTGGTGAAAGGTGAACTATTTCATTTTTCAGCTTTTTATCCATTAACTGTGAGATCATTCTAACTCTTAGAGCCTATGTTCTTGTTTGAATGATTTCTGGTTTACTCTGTGAAATTACCACCATGAGTAATGAATGTTGTTCATAAACAATTAGCTATCTGATTGTCTAAATATCTTTTATCGTTCATGTGTTGTGGGAAGGAATATCAGCTATCTGTAATTTCTCTTTATAATGCATGTACCATATACATTACTCATAAATAAGTTACAATTTGGCTCCCCGGGGATAGGTAGATAGTTAGTCTTATTTTATCATTGCATATGTGATTTAGATGCTGGGGAGCCCTAAGACGAGAGGTAAGAACCTGCACATCACTTTGTGACGACTCCTTGCATTCTTATCACCCTGCATTGTAATTAGGCACGTGCATATCATATCTTAAGTCAAAAATACAAAAAGACATATGGTGAACCGGGCCGCAACCGATAAACCCTTTTGTTACTTGACCTACGGTAGCCGGACCGCAAACCGGATGGATTCCCTACACCAAACAATCACAGGCTAGTTGGGAACGTTGATTGGGGAGAATCCCTTGCTGTTGTTGCCTGCTAATTTCCAGGCCTCAACACCTTCTTAAAGTATAAAGTGGT
The DNA here is from genome assembly GCA_001517045.1 of Pseudotsuga menziesii. Taxonomy (NCBI): domain Eukaryota; kingdom Viridiplantae; phylum Streptophyta; class Pinopsida; order Pinales; family Pinaceae; genus Pseudotsuga; species Pseudotsuga menziesii. The sequence goes on along the minus strand of LPNX011000953.1, from coordinate 270,008 downwards.
TTAGAAGAGATCATTCTATGAAAATTTATGGATGAGTCCCATACAGGAAATGTAGAGTTGACAAACTTGGATCCTTGTGAGAATGATCCAATTCTTTACACTATTGGTACTAGTGGCACATGGACACATAGTATAGATGATGTTTTTCCTGTTCTAATGGTGTATACAGATGATAGTGGAAAAATTATGCCTCACCAACCTTCATTATCTAAAATAAAATCACAGTTATCTTCAAGGTCATATGAATATCGTTCCACTGCAGTCATCAAGCGAGGGTTTTACATGGGATCTAGGTCAGATGTGACTCCCTTATTGGGAGATGATAGTTTTATCAAGATTGGAAGAAAGAAATTCATTCAATTGGATGGGCTTCTGGTGCACAACACAAATCCATTTGATTTTACCATAAAGGCAGGCATGTATACTCGTATTTATTATGAAAATTTGCATGGTATTTCCGAAGAAGAGTCATTGAAAATTCCATATCCCGTGGAAGTGTTGAAATGTTTAGTAGATGTTTCTACTGGTGGACCATTCTGTTGGGTAAGAATTTTTGAATGTGAGTTGGATGTTATTGGTAGAGGCCACCATATTCCCCAAGGTGTGAATTTACATCCACATGAGGTGTTCTATACAAAACAAAGGTTTATTGATATCAACTGAAATCATTGATGGTGAGTATACATGTATCTTTTAATTCATATTTTTCAGTTTATATCACAATTTGTTTTCACCCAGAACAAAAAACCCAGTTTCTTGCTATTCATGTTTAAGAATTAAAGAAAAATTACAGAAAACAAAAGGTGTGTAAGTTCCAAATAAAAATACCAGCTAGACTCTATAGAGACTCTTTGTAACAGTCATTAGTTGTATGTTCTATTGTATAGAACGGATTCCACATCAAATCATCAGTACATATTGATCACTATGCCTTATTGATTGAGACAAAAAAAATATTAAAAGCTGGAAATGTACTAAACTCGGTAGAGTGCACATATGTAAAAGTCTTCAGATAATGATCTAATGCACAAATGACTATATACTAATTACAATGGATAGGACCTTTATCCACTAATGTGGAATACATAAATTCCTCGAAATTAAGTGTACCCTCTTCCAGACCAATAGTTTTCTTTGATAACAAATCTGCCTGTGTGTTGAGTTCCTTGTGAATATGAAAAGAAGATATATACTGAAAATTACTCCGAACATTAAGTTAATCTTTGTTTCCACTGATCTAGATTTGTAACTTGTAACATTGATTTCCCTACCAACTAGTCGAAGATGCATTTTGAATATCCACAAACCTGAAGTAATGTGATCCTTTTAAAGTCAACAAAGAATAGTAAATCCCAGCTGGCTATCAGTTCAACTCTAGTGTTTGATCCTCTGCCACAACCTAACCAAACATGAAAAAACTGATTGCCTAGGAATCTGATATAAATACCTCCCCCACATTCACCTAGTTGTGCAACTAATGTTATATTTACAGTAACTAATGTTATTTTATTTTTATTGCAGGAATTGTTGATGTTTTCTTTACTGTGAGATCTATCAAAATTTGGGGCAAGAGCACTCGAAAGGGATAATATTTTTTTTGTCATTTTATCGCTATGAAAGATGATAAGCACACCGCTTTCCAACTTCTTGTAACAAAGGTTGATAATGAAGTTGTGACTTCTAGATTAGCTGCCTCTATAGAATATGGAACTCACAATGCATTACCATCATGTATTGGAGTATTACAGCCACATCGAATCCATCGTCACAATATCCATCTTCTTTCCTACAAAGTTTTCAACCACATAAGGTCTCGTAACATGATACATAGTGAATCTTTTGTGGAAATTCCTTGTTTAGATGAAAGTTTCATGGTTACTTTTGAGCTTATTACAATGCATGCTGTACCTCCTGGGATTGTGAAGAAAAACAATGCACTAGAGTTCAACATAGAAGGATATGCGAATCTTAAGGAGGCTGTTTTCTATACATGGTCAACATTTCCTGATAGATATCAACTATCTTCAGGCTCAAGCAATGATAGTCAACCTGTTGAAAAATGGAGAGTGGGACCAACATTTAGATTTTGGTATTTGTATAATAGTCTACATCCTCGTGTGCAGGTGCACTTTTCATGGGATTCACACCAATGGGATCCTGTCCATCATTGTTATGGATTGGGGATGAGGGCTGGTGCAACCCATTTGGAGATGCAAACATTTTACCTATCATAAATATGGTGAATTCTGTATGAGAGATTTGTGGTGTAATATCTATGGTGAAATGTTTGAACTTTGTAATTTGAAGTTTTTATAAGTAAATACAAATTTGAATCTGGGGAAATCCAAATAGTCTTCTTTGTGTGCTTGCTGAGATTGTTAGTGATTCGGTCTTGATTGTGCACTCTGATTTTGTAGCCTTGTAGTATTATCTGTTGATCCTGCAGGGCTGAATCACATGACATATTGATGTTGTGTTATCAATGGTTTTTGTTTTCCAAGGAAAAAATATTTATCTTTGATATTTCAAAGTTTCAAATTAGAATATACATTTTTTAGCCCATGGGATCTTGAAAAGATACATATGTTCTGTCCTCAAACTATCCTGATAGCTATTTATCCTAGTCTTCCATAATCAACAAAATATTTAGTGAATTCTGTATGACAGATCTGTGGTGTAACATGTATGGTGAAATATGTTTTTTTTCCCAGGAAAAAAATCTTACTTTTCATTTCAGAGCAGAAATAGCATACATTCTATATCATCCTCTCCTTTTCTGCCTCAGTAAAGATTATCTTTTTCAGCAACTAATAGATAACATTTAGCCTATTTGCCATTTTGGCTTCCAAGCCTAAATATGTCAACAAGTATCACTGACCAAAGTATACATAATCAGCCTTTTAGTTGCAGAGTAGTCTACTGAAAGAGGTTTTTGTCAAAAATGGTTATGCATTCCTAGCTTGCATTTTACACCAAGTGTCCATAACAGTAAAAAAAGGTTAAAATTGCACCTTTCATAGGTCGAATGTGAGCATATGAGGTTAGGTTATATAAAATTAACACAAGGATAGTCTTCTCAATATATCTATCCATCCAATTTCCAAAACCATTTACTATAAACATTTAATAGGAGGGTTTGGCTTGCATTTTTATTGATGTAGGTGGATATTTCATAAATACAAAACAACCATGTAGTGTTTTTGCACAACAGGCACTTTCTGAACCTAAATTGAAAAAATAAATGTATAATAATGTGGAAAATAGTAAAACATACCATTTCCAACTAAACTCACTAAAAAATACCCAATAATTAGGGTTGGGCGGGCATTTCTCTGATCTAGGTAAAACTGGGTTGAAAACACAAAAGTTGTCATTTTGTCAATTTAACTCTGGACAAATGAAACATAATTTTAAAAAACTGAAAGAGGTTTTTCTCAAAAATATATCTATCTTCAACCCCATGGTGTTATTTTCAACTGATGACAATTGTACGGACCGTGGCGTGCATTTTCCTAAGACCATTTTTGAATATTTACACACTGTTTTTTACGTAACAACTTAGAATTTCAGTCATTAATTTTGAATTTGTACAGGATACTTTCAATTTTAGTCATTGATGTTCAACTTGACTGCTATGCATTCCTAGCTTGCATTTTTATGCTTATGGCTTGCATTTTACACCAAGTGTCCATAACAATAAAAAAGGTTAAAATTGCACCTTTCATAGGTCGATCGTGAGCATACGAGGTTAGGTTATATAAAATTAACACAAGGATAGTCTTCTCAATATATCTAGCCATCCAATTTCCAAAACCATTTACTATAAACATTTAATATGAGGGTCTGGCTTGCATTTTTATTAATGTAGGTGGATATTTCATAAATACAAGACAACCATGTAGTGTTTTTGCACAACATGCACTTTCTGAACCCAAATTGAAAAAAAAAATGTATAATAATGTGGAAAATAGAAAAACATACCATTTCCAACTAAACTCACTCAAAAATACCCAATACTTAGGCCTGGGTGGGCATTTCTCTGATTTGGGTAAAACTGGGTTGAAAACACAAAAGTTGTCATTTTGTCAATTTAACTCTGGACAAATGAAACATAATTTTAAAAAACTGAAAGAATTTTTGTCAAAAATATATCTGTCTTCAACCCCATGGTGTTAGTTTCAACTGATGACAATTGTACGGATTGTGGCGTGCATTTTCCTAAGCCCATTTTTGAATATTTACACACTGTTTTTTACGTAACATCTTAGAATTTCAGTCATTAATTTTGAATTTGTCCAGGATACTTGCAATTTTAGTCATTCATGTTCAATTTTACTGCTATGCATTATTAGCTTGCATTTTTATGCTTATGGCTTGCATTTTACACCAAGTGTCCATAATAGTAAAAACAGGTTAAAATTGCACCTTTCATAGGTCGACCGTGATCATACGAGGTTATGTTATATAAAATTAACACAAGGATAGTATTCTCAATATGTCTAGCCATCCAATTTCCAAAACCATTTACTATAATCATTTAATAGGAGGGTTTGACTTGCATTTTTATTAATGTAGGTGGATATTTCATAAATACAAGAGAACCATGTGGATATTTTTCCACAACAAGCACTTTCTGAACCCAAATTGAAAAAATAAATGTATAATAATGTGTAAAATAGTAAAACATACCATTTCCAAGTAAAATCCCTAAAAAATACCCAATACTTAGGGCTGGGCGGGCATTTCTATGATCTGGGTAAAATTGGGTTGAAAACACAAAAGTTGTCATTTTGTCAATTTAACTCTGGACAAGTGAAACATAGATTTAAAATCTTGAAAGAGGTTTTTGTCAAAAATATATCTATCTTCAACCCCATGGTGTTAGTTTCAACTTATGACAATTGTACGGACCGTGGCATGCATTTTCCTAAGCCCATTTTTGAATATTTACACATTGTTTTTTACGTAACAACTTAGAATTTCAGTCATTTTTTTTGAATTTGTTCAAGATAATTGCAATTTTGGTGATTCATGTTCAATTTGACTGCTATGCATTCCTAACTTGCATTTTTATGCTTATGGCTTGCATTTTACACCAACTGTCCATAACAGTCAAAAAATGTTAAAATTGCACCTTTCATAGGTCGACCGTGAGCATACGAGGTTAGGTTATATAAAATTAACACAAGGATGGTCTTCTCAATATATCCAGCCATCCAATTTCCAAAACCATTTACTATAAACATTTAATAGGAGGGTTTGGCTTGCATTTTTATTAATGTAGGTGGATATTTCATAAAAACAAGACAACCATGTAGTGTTTTTTCACAACGGACACTTTATGAACCCAAATTGAAAAAATAAATGTATAATAATGTGGAAAATAGTAAAACATACCATTTCCAACTAAAATCACTCAAAAATACCCAATACTTAGGGATGGGCAGGCATTTCTTTGATCTAGGTAAAACTGGGTTAAAAACACAAAAGTTGTCATTTTGTCAATTTAACTCTGGACAAATGAAACATAATTTTAAAAAACGCACAGAGATTTTTGTCAAAAATATATCTATCTTCAACCTCATGGTGTTAGTTTCAGCTGATGACAATTGTGCGGACTGTGGCGTGCAATTCCCTAAGCCCATTTTTGAATATTTACACACTGTTTTTTACGTAACAACTTAGAATTTCAGTCATTAATTTTGAATTTGTCTAGGATACTTTCAACTTTAGTCATTCATGTTCAATTTGACTACTATGCATTCCTACCTTTCATTTTTATGCTTATGGCCTGCATTTTACACCAAGTGTCCATAATAGTAAAAAAAGGTTAAAATTGCACCTTTCATAGGTCGGCCGTGAGCATACGAGGTTAGGTTATATAAAATTAACACAAGGATGGTCTTCTGAATATATCTAGCGATTCAATTTACAAAACCATTTACTATAAACATTTAATAGGAGGGTTTGGATTGCATTTTCATTAATGTAGGTGGATATTTCATAAATACAAGAAAGCCATGTAGTGTTTTTGCACAACAGGCACTTTCTGAACCCAAATTGAAAAACTAAATGTATAATAATGTGGAAAATAGTAAAACATACCATTTCCAACTAAAATCACTTAAAAATACCCAATACTTAGGTCTGGGCGGGAATTTCTCTGATCCGGGTAAAATTGGGTTGAAAACACAAAAGTTGTCATTTTGTCAATTTAACTCTGGACAAATGAAACATAATTTTAAAAAAATGAAAGAGGTTTTTGTCAACAATACATCTATCTTCAACCCCATGGTGTTATTTTCAACTTATGATAATTGTACGGACTGTGGCGTGCATTTTCCTACGCTCATTTTTGAATATTTACACTGTTTTTTACGTAACAACTTAGAATTTCAGTCATTTTTTTTGAATGTGTCCAAGATACTTGCAATTTTAGTCATTCATGTTCAATTTTACTGCTATGCATTCTTAGCTTGCATTTTTATGCTTATGGCTTTCATTTTACACCAAGTGTCCATAACAGTAAAAAAAGGTTAAAATTGCACCTTTCATAGGTCGACTGTGAGCATACGAGGTTAGGTTATATAAAATTAACACAAGGATAATATTCTCAATATATCTAGCCATCCAATTTCCAGAACCATTTACTATAAACATTTAATATGAGGGTTTGGTTTGAGAGTACATCAAAACATGTAGAGAAGAATATTACTCTATTATTATATTACTCACTCTATTACTCTATTTTTCTAGAATAGTTAGAATGGCAAATTTTTACTCTATTTTGTTTCCATAGGAAAAAAAGCTGTTTGTATTGATAAAAAATATTTACATACGGAGCATGTATAGTCTCTGTTGTAGCAGAATTACATCAATGTTCACATCGAGAATGATGTATGGTTTTTCTCTAATGCATCTAGCAGGAAGAGAAAATTTGTACTTGTTTGACAAAAATGAACTTTGTCATAATCTGATCCTTAAGGATCTCTAAAAAATCCTGAATTGTAAGTGCCCATAATTACACTTGCTTAATTTTGCACATGTGTTTCAAAATGATCTCTGCCTGTTTTCTGACCAAAAGTGAGGAGGCAAATTCTGAAAACTAAAATTTTAAAATTTTAATCTCTGCCCACCCTCGGCATTGGGTCTATGAAAGGTTTATGAAGAAATTCATATACCTTTGCCTCCTTTGTTTCGAGAAATTTCCAAGTGCCTCTTTCCATGTTCATGCCCGCTTTAGAAAGTCTGTCTGCATCCACATTCCTTTCCCTGTAGGCATGTTTGAAAGTGATAGCATCAAAATTTGTAAGAAGTGTGTTAGCTTCATCATATAATGCAACTAGCAAAATGTTCCTGCATTGCTGAGTTTTGTTCATCCAGTTTAGTATTAATTAGGAATCCCAAAAGATTTGGATCTTTCTGCAGTTTCTTTCAATGGAAAAATAGAGAAGAAGCTTCAAGGCCAATAGTTCTGCAAAATTGTTGGTCCCATTACCCAATCCCATTTGTAGTTGAAAATGGTGAGTAGGACTGAAGAGATGAATTTCTTGGATTCCTAGCCAAGGATCCGCTCCAACTCTAACACTTGATCCATTTCCCACTTTCCAAGATAATCCACCCAAAATAAGAGGAAAAGCTTTGCATAAATCTTTTCAAATGATTGATCCATTTGGAATATTTGTGAAATCTCTAATCCAGTCCAGGAGAGGGATCGAGGCAGTGTAGTTGTGGGTGATTAATTCTGTCCAAAGGCTATGAGTTGAGATCAGTCTCCAACCCACTTTGGCGTCCAGGGGGGTACCCCAAGAGTTAGAGCATCTAATGGAGGGTTGTTTCCATCCAATTGGTAGCCCCCCTGAGTGTCCTCTTACACTTTGAGCTATGAAGGTGTAAAAAGGAGAGGTTGCAGTAAGCAAGTTTGAAACTTCTAATTCCGATCCCATCGTTTCCTGAAGGATAATTACATCCAGTTTGTGTACCGAAAGAATTCTCTTTATGGCAAGTTTTTTCTGGGTACTTGCCAGAACCACGCAATTGATGGATAGAAGTTTCATTTGGAAACCCCCTCCGGGGCTTGCACTGCTCTAAGTTCCCCAAAAAGAGTTTGTTGCCTTCCATTTTCCTGGTCTCTAAGAGCTTTGTTTTGCGTCACAGAGAGATGTGAGGGCCTTCCCCTTCCCCTACTTTTTGAGGGAAAAGTGGGGTTCGAGCCAAGTCCTCGGATTGGGACTTTCGGATTCATCAGTGCAGTGATGTCCCTTGATTTGAGATGGAAGCAGATTGAGGAGACGGAAGAAGTCAGGGGATCTGGTAAGGGTTTTCGGGAGGGAGCCAATGGGGGGTGTTCATGAAAAGAGTGCATAGGGGAGGAGTGAAAGAGAGGGGATGCCGGTGGGTGGTCATGTGAAACACAGGGTTTAGGAAGTGGAAAATCATTTAAAGTTAAATCATTTAACTGTAAATTTAACAGTGGAGATGAAATCATATCCGATGAGTTCGCGGGATCAGTCTGAGGCTCGTTCTGAATTGGAGGAGATGTCCATGAGGTGATGGATACCGTTGCAATCTCCTCGACCTGTCCCGAAGGCTGTTCTGGAATCTCTGGGGATAGCTGATCAAAGTTCAAATCAGGTTCAGTTGCAGGCTCTTTTTGTTGAGGAACCCTAGCTTCCTTTGAGGTCCACTTCTTCTTGGAAGTTGAGGAAGGCAGAGATCTAGGGAAATTCTTTTCTAGATGTCCCGTTTCATGGAATTTGTGGCATCTAAAAGGAAGACCTTCATAATCCAGCAATTGTTTCTTGATTTTGGGACCCTAGATTATGTTTATGTGGGCTCTCAGACTGGATCGAATGTTCAAAGATACCAGTATCCTTGCTACCTTCCTTATCTTTTCTTGCATGAAAGAGAGGTCTTCCTCAATGAAAGTTCCCAAAGAATTCCCAATGTCCCTTAGGGAGGTTGGATTCTAGAATTCCCAGGACAACCCTGGTAATCAGACCCAAACTGATATAGTGTCTAGTCTCTTTGTGTCTACGTCGAAGAGAGGGGACCATTTTTTCAGTTTGAAAGGGGTTGTTCCAAAGTTCCAAATTTTCCCTAGAACAAAATCTGAGTACAACTTACAGTTAAAGTGAAAGCCGAATCAACCTTTGGCTAGCGAAGTGACTTCAAGTTCATTGCCTCGAAGCCCTATCCAGTTCCTTCGAATCCAGTTTCCCATCTCCTCCTGTGTTGGGTTTCGGCCGTGAATTTTCCCCACCAGATCCATATCCGCCATATCTTGTGCTTTTGCAATGGAGAGATGTACTCCGCAAACCAAATTCATGGGTCTGCCGCTAGGGTTTAGGAGTCTGTTCTTCCTCTTTTTGTTTCTTCGTAGGTCACTTCTAGAGCTTCCATTTGATGCATATGTTTTTGCATATTTCTCAATCTTATCAGGGTCCATATCTGAAGGAGAGTTTGTCAGAACCCCAAGCTGAAACAATGATGGAATGAAACCCTCAGGACTACTCGTGGCTTTTGAGAGTTTTGTAGGGTTTTGTTTTCTAGGATATAGCGGTGGTAATGCTTGTTTAGCATCAAGGAGGTCAAGGTCACCGAGGAGCCCTTGATTTAGCTGTGTTGTGAGATTTGGGGATGAAAACCGGAAGGGTTCAATGTGGGTGATTATGACGTCTGTTGAAAGATTAGGGAGAGCGATGCCTATTGGGAAGAGGGTGTAGGGAAACCCACCGATCGATGGATCCAGCGATCTGACTGAAAACTGGCTGAAATCATCATCTTCACCATAGGGAAAACCAACTTCTGAAACATTAGCCTTGCTTCCAGCTGGCAGATGCTCCAGACTGTCCTGGATGGTTACCGGGGAGGAAACTCCTGAAGGTTCCAGTGGTGTATAAACGGAGAGGCCTTGCCATGGGTCCTTGGTGTAATCCAAGAGTTCTTACTCCCCGTTAAAGACTATGCCAGACTCCATGCTGACAGAGACTGTTACACCGTGGGCTGAAAAAAGAGTGAAAAATAAAAAAACAACCTCTCGCCTTTGTTAAAACCGTCCAGGACTCTGGTTGAGCCGCTGCTGGCTTGTTTTTAATCCCTCTCCATCAAGCTACAGAACCCATATTAGGATTTTTTCACATATATTATGTGTTTATGTCAAATTTTTACTCTATTATTTACTCTTACTTTATTATTTTCAATAAGTATACTTAGCACGATAGAAAAATAAGTATACTTAACATGCTAGAAAGTTAACTATATTGAAATTGAAAATGTAAGTTGTGTATAGTTGACTTGAAACACATTTGTAATTTTTATTATAGTTTGGAAAAGTCATAACACATTTGTAATTTTTATTATAGTTTTCAAAAGTTAGAACACATTTGTAACTTTTATTATAGTTTGGAAACGTCATAACACATTTGTAATTTTTATTTTAGTTTGGAAAAGTCAGCGTTCTGGTATCCTGTGCGTGCATTCATGTGCATCCTGTGCGTGCATCCCCTTCTTCCTTTCTGAGCATGCCATCACCCTACAAAATGGAAACAACAGCCTCATGTTCCATGCCATCAACTGAAACAGGGGGTTTTGAAGTTGCTGAGAGGTTCACTTTCAGAAAATTTGGAGAGAGCGCTGATGCATGGAATGAAAAAACCAACTGGCCAGAAGGTATGCTAAATGTCCTGGTCAGAGTAGGAGTGCATCGTTTTCTTTTCAGTTAGTTCAATTTTCAACAATGAAGAGATAGATAATGCCATTTCTAGTTATGATGATGAGTCCAAGGAATTGATTATTTTTGGGAGGAGGGTTTGTCTGGACCCTGATCTGTTGTCCAGTGCAACGAAAATTCCACGCACGAGGGGAGTAATGTTGACCACCAAGAAAACCCTCACTGTAGAAAAGGTTGAGATGGCAAACAAAATATGTGGAAAAACGGTTTTGGTTTCCTGAAATGGTTTAAAGATGCAATATGTTCCCCTAGGACTATACAAAACCTTAATTCAAATTGTACCTAGGACAATTATGAATCACCACAAGCAAGATATTTCAAGTGATTGTATGAAGTTGGTGATTCATTGGGTTGAAGACATGGCCATAGATGTCCCTCATCTATTGGAAAAAAAAAACATTTTTCACTGCAAGAGACCAAAATGAAGAGAGTGAAGTTCAGTTACCATGGTACACCACAAAAAATTATTGACTTATATCGACCCAACACTGTAGAAGGAAGCAGATTTAAAAATACATACATTAAGAGGTCGAAACTGGACAAAATTAACCAGGAAGTTCCTCAACAATCTCCAAAGGACAATGTACAGGTCCCTGAAGAGACTTTTGAGTACTGTGCACAAAGTATGGGAAGTGACCATGAAGAATTTGATGCTGTCTCAATTCTGGCCAGATTAGGTGAAGGCAGAGAAAAAAATGTAAACGAGATGCATGATGTTGAGTTTAATGAACAGGAGAAGCATAGTGATGATGATATTTATGCTCCTGCAGAAATGCCACTCGTTATATATACACCTCCACAGTTGGGAGTTGAGAAAACTTCCTCTCCAAAATATTTTTTTGATGGTAAAATTGGTTTTAAGTTATTCGATGAAATGTTGCATTTCAAAGAAAAAGCTGAATTTCAAGGATTTTTTTTTTCCTATTGGTATCTTACCACAATACAGAGCGTAGAAATCTGTAGGATTAAGGAGATGCAAATTCAGGACCTCTTAAAGGTAGGCACTATTTTTCAATGCTATTTTTCAAAAAGAAACAGTTGCAAAATTCCATTTTTTGAAGCCTCGTTAAAATTTTCACTATTTACAGGTAATTGCAACGTTATAAATGGAACACATGGATACTATGGAATCTTCTATTAAAAAATTTGCAAATGCTGGACCTCTTTAAGATAGGAGGCATTTTTCAATGCCTTTTTCCCAAAAAAAAGTTGTCAAATTCCATTTTTTGAAGCCTCCTTAAAATTTTCCCTGCTTACAGGAAATTGCAAGATTACGAGAATCCCTTGTGAAGACCGTGGACAGTTCGAGAAGGACAATAGAAGGAAAGGACTATGTTCTTCAGTCTTTGAATAAGGAACTAGAAAGAATTCAGGATGAATTTAGAAAGGAAAATGAGAAATGCAGAGAAGAATATATGGTTGTTCAGAAGAAAGATAAACAAACCATAGAGAGACTAAAAGAATATATCAAACATCGACCGAAGGTTTTGGACATTCCACCTCTACAGACTGTTATCAACTAGGAATCAAGACTTATAGTTGAAGTCAATAAGAAAAACAGAATAATTGAAATAATGAAGGCGGACTTTCAAAACAACCTTTTTGAAGACTACAATAAACATCAACTTGAGATAAATGCATATAGAAAAAAGAAGAAAACATGAAAAACATAATTGCTAAGAAAGACGAAGAGTTGAAAGGAAAAATAGTTGAACTTGAAAAGATTACTGTAGAACTACAGACTAGAGGAGTTGAAAAGTTACAAGAATCTGAAATTGGTAAGGGACAGAGTATGCATATGATTTCTGGTGAAATTTATGATATGTCAACACACCAATAGGCTTTAATAAGGTATCGAAGTTCCCTGCAAAACAGATAGAAGGCACTGGACGTAGATTTTAATGCAATACAAGCTCATGAAAAAGTCAAAAAGGGGTTACAAAGCTATTGTGCCTCCTTAAGAATTCAAGAGAAGTCCTTGATGGATGGTATTGCAGCAATGTATGCTGGAGCTGATCTCTCTGCATGGTCAACCGTAAGTAAAACATTGAAAAAGAAGGTAGCAGAGAGGGAAGATGAGATTAAAGAGATCAGATTGAAAATACTGGAGGATAGAGAATCACAAACTTTGGGATGTAAGTCTGAGATTGAAGATATGAAATCCCAAATTGCCACTCTACATAAGAACAACATACTTCAGTGAGTAGAAATTGTGTATACTCCAGATAATACAAAATTGAGGGAAAAAGAGTTGGAGATAGAGACAAAGCAGCTCAGGAAAAAATTGACCCAAGTTCAGTCTGAGTTGAAATATGCAAATGATTGTCTTAAGCAAAAGGAAAAGGAACACGAAGAGAAAAATAAGAAGAACGTGGAATTGTTGAAGAAGTACATCCAAGATATAGATAGATTAAAAGAAAGTTTGCACAAATATGTAACAAAAGTGAAAGAATTAGAACGAAAATCAGAACATGCACCTGCTGCAGCTTCTAAAGAACCATAAGCTTCTAGACAAGGCAAGAGACTAGAATGTACAAATTTATCTTCTCTAGAAAAAGAGGACTTGCAGCCTAAACCTCCCAAGCAGCCTAGAACTATGGAATAACATTATTTATATATGTTGTGTATGTAAATACATTTCAAGTTTTAATACATCAATTTATATATGTGTGTGTGTGTATTTCTCGGCAATGTATATGTTTTTGATGCATTTAATGTGAATGGTAATTTTGAATTTAACTTTTCAATAAGTGTACATAACATGCCAAAAGGTTAACAATATCAAAATTGAAAACTTAACTTGTGTACTGTTGGCATATATATTTGAATTTGTAAGAAATTAAAAGAGTGATAGTGATTAGTGGATATGAGATGTGAGTAGATTTGGTGACATAAGTAGATCCTAGTTGTTTGCTTAGAACTGTGGATATTATAGGGATATTATGGGGATGATGGATTGAGAACTTTCAAGTTCTTTATGAGAATTTTGATGCTATGTATTGCTGTATTTATGTAAGTTTATTTATCTAATGAAAATGAAATTCCAATTCTTGAACAATGTCATACAATTCTACTCATGCAACCAAATTTCAACGAATAACCCAAAGCTGTAATGCCTATAGAATTGGCCTAAAAAAGACAGAAATTTACAAAATATAAGTAAACAAAGAAAACAACTGTAATTTTATTACTGGAAAAAAAATTAAATATTTAATATGCCTTCCAACATTTGTTACATTTCCAAAATTTGGTAACATAAATGTTAGCAAAATAGAATAAATTTTCAGTACGACAAGATCACTAGAAATGCTTATTGCAACATAAGTTTATTTCACCATTTTGCATACAATGTTGCATTTCGATCATCTGGGACTTTTTTCTTTTTGGCTTGTCTCACACTTCTTATAATGACATCAGTATTTATAGGATTCCCAGCATCCATCTTTTGGATATCAACTATTGCCCCTTGAATTTCTTGTTTTTCACCACTCCGCCCTGTACCATTTACCGAGGATGGAACACCCTTTTTATTGTGAGTCATAGCCTCCATCACTGGCATATCAATAGTAGTTTCTTCATACACTTCTTGTAATTAATTGATTTTCCCTCCTTCATTTCTTGAGGATGAAACACTGATTTTACAGTAGTTTTCAGTCACCATCATAGGTATTTCAACACTAGCTGCCCAATTCAATTCTTGTGTTTGATAATTTTGCGCTGCCACTTTCCTCTTGGATGAAACACTTAGAGTTTTATTGTTATTTCTTCTCTGAACATTATTTTTTTCCTTGCGCCTTCCGAAGCGATGTGATTCATGAAAAGCCTCTTCACCATATTTGCTTATTGGCCTTGATCTTGGAAGATGATTACTGAACTGCGAGAACATATTAGTATTTAGTAGTTAAAAAAATATTATGAGTCCTCACACCATAAAATGGAAGCAAAATTAGAAACCATTTAAAATTAGGGCATACTTACTGTTGGTGGTGCAATCAATGATTTCTTAGATTGTCTTACCCATGATTGAAATAGTTGTTTTACTTGTTTATAAGTGACATCAGGGAAGCGGGATGCCAACTGTGCTGTAGTTTCATCATTTAGTGGACTTCTTGTCGTTTCATATTCAACACGAAGTTGACATCTAATATTGGAAGCCAAAAATATTCTTTCTTTAAAATTTTGGAAAGCACCCTCTGATCTCATAACCAGTTTGAAAATTTGTGCTCGCATCTCATTTACAAGACACATTTTGTCATGTTCAAATGTGTTTCTATACTCCTTAACAAATCCTCTTCCTCCTCTTTGGTTGCTGTTCAAAATTTTCATTTCCCTATGCTTATGTTCCATTACTTCATTCCTTAACCGTCCTAAAGTATAAGTATGAGCAACCCTAGTCATCTGAAGAGTGTGGGCCCCTTGGATATGCATATAAAGAACCATGTCATCTCCTAAAGAACAAGAACACAACCAAATCCACTCACTAGCAACGAATCCAATCCTGCAATGATAGTGGATTAAATTTTATATCGTGAATGAGATAATACCACAATGCTGAAATACATAATACTATGAACTTAGTATAAATTGGCGTACTTTTACTCATATTCATATTTATCATCCCCTATATACCCTTGCAATTGCACCATGTGGAATTCTTTATAACACTTCCACATCCTCACCAACTTTTTATACTTTTCTTCATCTGGTAGGCCTTCAATAGCCTACAAGCACAACATTTAATTGTACATGATACACTACTTAATTTTATATTAAAATTGCATAAAATTAAGAGCGAATTTCACTCTTGTTCCATCATAAAATCATCACTTATTGTTAGTTAAGACCCACATTTAAAATATTGGATATGCTAACATAATTATTAAACCTTTAAAATACCCTCATGCCAAATAAGGATCTTGTTTGATGCAGATCCATCTGATTGACCATAGTTAAGATCATTGTACTCTTGGCCTTTATGATGGTATGGTTCCCCGGTCTTACATGGAACACCAATTTTCTCCATCACCTCCCAAATTTGAAAAAATTTCGTTTCCTCAATCGTTCTAGTTGGATGAACCTTGTCGTAATCTTGTGCAATTTTTAGAATTTCATGAAACATCTTCAAAACAGTTCTAATTCCGGCATGGCGAGCACAATATACAAGGTTGGACATTGAGCCAGGAGTCAGCTATAATAAGTTGGCAACACATGTTTCACTAGGTACGAGTTAGTTAAATAATAATAATAATTTCCATTTATAGTAAAGAAAAAAATTCTGAAAACATGTACCTTTTGATCATTTGTTCTATTCATGAGATACTTTTTTATAATATTCAATTCTTTGCTACATAAGGCTGGTTGAATGTTGTAATACACTCATCCAACTTTTCTTCCCATCCTTCAATGCTTTGTTCCAAAGCAGGATTCAATTCCTAAAGTTTTAATACAAAGTAAGATTAAGAAAGTCATGGAAAGATATCAACACAAATCAATAAACTTTTAATAAATATGTAAAACATACTATGAGCAAGTTCAATGAAATTGCATAAAACTTGGAAATGCTACGAATAGTCTCCTCATCTTGAATTTTGATTTTATCTGTAACCATGTGTATAGATTTTTTATGGCATATGCACCAAGGACAAAATTTATTCCCCATTGGAGAAACATTATTATTGCATACTAAACTACATATGGCCACTAGATCATGGCACTCGAACAAATTCACTTCCGCTACCCTTTGATCTGGCATTAGGATCCCGTCTTGTGAAAGTTTGTTTATCTGATTCATTAATTTATCCTCATTTGTAGGATCAGCAGCATGTGCTAAAACCTGTTTATATTCTTCATTTCCATCCCATTTTCCATACACAAGATATCAAGCCACTATCTTCTAGTAACTCAAATAATATCTCACGTACCTTCCCACCTCGATCATAATGTACACGAGAATCAATAACAAGTTTGAAAGAAACTTCAATGACTATAATTCCAGTCCTCTTTTCATAGGAATCAACCATAAAGGAAGCATATGACTTTACTTGCTTCACTCTAAATCCATATGTGAGACCATCAGTTCTCTCCCAACCCATATCAATATCCTCAGCTTCTTTGCTCCACTTTTTCATCTCCTTGGAAACTGAAGTTGGACTAACCCCTTGCAATACACCATGATGGTCAATCTACTTCAGACATTGCAAAGCCTTATGGCTCATGCTTGATTCAATAAATATAACAATCATATTCCTAGGCATAAAATCATTACGGATATCTTGCATAAAAATTGATCGAAGTTTATGAAGCACTCCATCTAGGTGTTCAAGAACATCCTCAAATTTAGAATCTTCACTATATTTTTTGCTCATGAAGTACCCAATTCTAGAAATAATGTCATTTTCATCTACATCTTCAAGTGACTTCCCAGAGAACCATCTACCAATTTCCTTAATTTTTTTCTTCCCCTCATTTATTCTGTGATTAAACCATCTAGACCACTTCTTAAGACTCAATAAGGATGTCCTTAAGCGGTTTCCTGCTGACCTTGTAGTTACAACATATGTAGTTTGATCTGTTGAACACCCTTCAGGAATTTGTACTGAAGCTTGTACATCTACAAAATTTTGATTTTATGTAGGTGCATTTCTATCCATTTGTCCTTCTGGCATTTCTACTGAAGCTTCTACATCTGTAGAATTTTGATTTTCTGTAGTTGCATTTCTATCCATTTGTCCTTCAGGCATTTGTACTGAAGCTTGTACATCTACAAAATTTTGATTTTCTGTAGTTGCATTTCTATCCATTTGTCCTTCAGGCATTTGTATTGAAGCTTGTACATCTGCAGAATTTTGATTTTCTGTAGTTGCATTTCTATCCATTTGTCCTTCACACATTTGTACTGAAGCTTGTACATCTGCAGAATTTTGATTTTCTGTAGGTGCATTTCTATCCATTTGTCCTTCAGTCATTTCTACTGAAGCTTGTGCATCTGTAGAATTTATGTTTTTTGTAGGTGCATTTCTATCCATTTGTTCATGAAAGGTAGTTCTTTCAACTGTTTCATGAATTCTAGTTGTATCCAAATTCTCAAGGGATGCATGCTCAAATTGTTTTCCACTAGGTAGTATTACACTTTCATTCCCTTCAACTGTAACCGGAGACAAAGGAAACCTAGGTTGTTGAGCAAAACAACCTTCTATACTTTGATACAAATTATTTGTGATGGGAGCATCATCAACATTTGATCTTTGAAGGACATTTCGGACCACATTATGTGAATCAGAGTTAATAGTATGGTCAAGAGTTATATCTTGTACATTACCATGGCCCTCAATTGTAATTGGAGTCAAAGGCTGCCTAGGTTGTTGACAAACATTGCTGTTTGTCACACATTGCTTACTTACAGGACATCTAATTTCAACAGTTGCTGCATGATTTCCTACTGTTTGATGGAAATTCATAGTATTATTTTCTGGTATGGAGTTCTGATCTGTAAGTGCTTGACATTGTTGATGGCCAGCACGAATAACAACTCTTTTACCCCCAGCAGGAGTGAATTGAAGGATAATATCATGTGGGGGGGAAATTGGAATATTATTCAATTCTACTTCCTTGCGTCAACCTCTTTTTCAAGGAATATTTTGTTGAGATGACTGGTTTGAATGATCCATTGATGAGTTATTCTACAAAATCAACAAAATAATCAACATTAATACAAAATATAGTTTTTTCCTATAAAAAATACTTTTTATGGCTCAAAAAGAAAATACGGAATAGTACAAGAACATGGGAGGAGGAAACATATATTCTCCAACTTAAGCCACTTAAAAATACTAAGGATGGAACTTATCCTTGCATTTTAGTGGACTAAGTGGGCATTTCACATTTACAAGGCAGCCTTGCAATGTTTTTGCACAACAGAAATGTTTTTAGCAAATATTAGAAAAATAGAAGTACAGGAAGGTGTAAAACAATAAAACACACCATATCCAACTGAGATCACCCAAAAATACTAAACAATGAGGGATAGGCGTGCATTTTACAGACATAGTCAAATACAGTTCAAAACAAAAAAAATTGCAACTTTCAAAACTTTACCATACACAAAATAAACATTTTAAAAAAATTATGAAGGAGGTTTTTGTCCATAGTATATATAGCTCTAGGGATATGGATTTAGGTTTTGAAAATCACCTCTATAAGCATTATGGTGGGCATTTTTCTAAGCCCATTTTTTACAGATTTACACTCTACTTTTACAAAACAAAATTGTGAATTTAGACATTATTTTAAATTATGACCATGCTACTTATAAATTATGATAAGTCATACATGTATAATACATATATTATAATATAAATAGAATACTATCTTGAGGCTGTGGGCCCGCTACAAGATCCTCATGCAAATGATATGAGACATATTTGGACTTCATGCAAATATTATGAAACATATTTGGACATGTGTAAGACCATAGGAGGAAGAGACATATATTATCCAACTTAAGCCACTTAAAAATACCTAAGGATGGAACTTATGCTTGCATTTTAGTGGACAAAGCGGGCATTTCGCATTTACAAGGCAGCCTTGCAATGTTTTTGCACAACAGGCATGTTTTTAGCCAAGATTAGAAAAATAGAAATACAGGAAGGTGTAAAGCAATAAACTACACCATATCCAACTGAGATCACTCAAAAATACTAAACAATGAGGGCTAGGCATGCATTTTACAGACCTAGTCAAATAAAGTTCAAAACATAAAAATTGCAATTTTCAAAACTTTACTGTACACAAAATAAACATATTTTAAAAATTATGAAGGAGGTTTTCGTCCATAGTATATATAGCTCTAGGTATATGGAATTAGGTTTTTAAAATCACCTCTATAAACATTATGGCGGGCATTTTTTTAAGCCCATTTTTACAGATTTACACTATGCTTTAACAACACAAAATTGTGAATTTAGACATTCTTTTCAATTATGACCATGCTACTTATAATATGATAAGTCATATATGTATAATACATATAGTATGATATAAATAGAATACTATCTTGAGGCTGTAGGCTTGCTACAAGATCCTCATGCAACTCTTATGAGACATATCTAGACTTCATGTAAATATTATGAGACATATTTGGACATGTATAAGAAGATGGGAGGAAGAAACATATATTCTCCAACTTAAGTCAATTAAAAATACCTAAGGATGGAACCTATGCTTGCATTTTAGTGGACTAAGTGGGCATTTCACATTTACAAGGCAACCTTTTTGCACAACAAACATGTTTTTAGTAAATATTAGAAAAATAGAAATACAAGAAGGTGTAAAACAATAGAAAACACCATATCCAACTGAGATCACTCAAAAATACCAAACAATGAGGGCTAGGCATGCATTTTACAGACCTAGTCAAATAAAGTTCAAAACATAAAAATTGCAATTTTCAAAACTTTACTGTACACAAAATAAACATATTTTAAAAATTGTGAAGGAGGTTTTTGTCTAGAGTATATATAGTTACAGGTATATGGCTTTAGATTTTGAAAATCACATCTATAAACATTATGCGGTTATTTTTCTAAGCCCATTTTTACAGATTTACGCTTTGCTTTTACAAAACAAAATTGTGAATTTAGACATTCCTTTCAATTATGACCACGCTACTTATAAATTATGATAAGTCATACATGTATAATACATATAGTATGATATAAATAGAATACTATCTTGAGGCTATGGGCCCGCTACAAGATCCTCATGCAAATGTTATGAGACATATATGAACTTCATGCAAATATTATGAGACATATTTTGACAAGTGTAAGAACATAGGAGGAAGAAACATATATTATCCAACTTAAGCCACTTAAAAATACCTAAGGATGGAACTTATGCTTGCATTTTAGTGGACAAAGCGGGCATTTCACATTTACAAGGAAGCCTTGCAATGTATTTGCACAACAGGCATGTTTTTAGTCAAGATTAGAAAAATAGAAATACATGAAGGTGTAAAACAATAAAAAACATCATATCCAACTAAGATCACTCAAAAATACTAAACAATGAGGGCTAGGCGTGCATTTTACATACCTAGTCAAATAAAGTTCAAAACACAAAAATTGCAATTTTCAAAACTTTATTGTACACAAAATAAACATATTTTAAAAATTATGAAGGAGGTTTTTGTCCATAGTATATATAGCTCGAGGTATATGGAATTAGGTTTTTAAAATCACCTTTATAACATTATGGCGAGCATTTTTCTAAGCCCATTTTTACAGATTTACACTCTGCTTTTACAAAACAAAATTGTGAATTTAGACATTCTTTTCAATTATTACCATGCTACTTATAAATTATGATAATTCATACATGTATAATACATATAGTATGATATAAATAGAATACTATCTTGAGGCTATGGACCCGCTACAAGATCATCGTGCAAACGTTATGAGACATATTTGGTCTTCATAAAAATATTATGATACATATTTGGACATGTGTAAGAACATGGGAAGAAGAAACATATATTATACAACTTAAGCCACTTAAAAATACCTAAGGATGGAACTTATGCTTGCATTTTAGTGGACTAAGCGGGCATTTCACATTTACAAGGAAACCTTGCAATGTTTTTGCAGACCAGTCATGTTTTTATCCAAGATTAGAAAAATAGAAGTACAAAAAGGTGTAAAACAATAAAAAAACACCATATCCAATTGATATCACTCAAAAATACTAAACAATGAGGGATAGGCATGCATTTTATAGACCTAGTCAAATAAAGTTCAAAACAGAAAAAATTGCAATTTTCAAAACTTTACTGTACATAAAATAAACATATTTTAAAAATTCTGAAGGAGGTTTTTGTCCATAGTATATACAGTTCCTGGTATATGGAATTAGGTTTTAAAAATTACCTCTAAAAACATAGTGGCAGGCACTTTTCTAAGCCCATTTTTACAGATTTACACTTTGTTTTTACAAAACAAAATTATGAATTTAGACATTCTTTTCCAATTATGACAATGCTGCTTATAAAATATGATAATTCATACATGTATAATAATTATAGTATGATATAAGTAATATACTATCCTGGTGCTGTGGGCCCAGGCTGTGGCATGCATTTTTGTAATCCTAGTTTTACAGATTTACACTCTGTTTCTTACATAACAACTTAAGATTTTACTGATTAATTTTAAATTTGACCAAGATACTTACAAATTATGAATATGTACATCTTTAATGCATAAATTATGATACTCTTTACTATAATAAATTCATAATATATGAATGGCCAAATTTGTTGACTCATTTTAAGTCTAAAAATCTCCTTCTTTGCAAAAATGACACTGCAGACACTTTTGGAACCCAAATTGAAAACCTATATGTACAGTAGGGTGGAAAATAGTAAACCACACCATTTACAACTTAAATCACTCAAAAATACTCAATAGTGACGGTTAGGCGGGCATTTTTATGAGCATGGCAAGACTTGGTTCCAAACATAAAATTTGTTATTTTGTCAAATTAATTGCGGGCAAATGAAACATAATTTTAGGAAACTGAAAGAGGTTTTTTTCAAACATATATCTGTCTTCAATCCCATGGTATTACTTTAAATTAATAATATATGTATGGATTGTGGCGTGCATTTTTTTAAGCCCATTTTTGTAGATTAACACTCTGTTTTTTACATAACAAATCAGGATTTTAGTGATTAATTTCAATTTCATCGAAATACTTACAAATTATGAATAAGCATATGTTTAAAGCCTATATTATGATAAATTCATGGTATCTTCATGGTCAAATTTGTTGATATAATCATTTTAAGACTAAAAATCCCATGCTCTATAAAAATGTATACATCAGGCACTTTTTGAACCAAAATAAAAAAACTAGTTGTAGAACGTGGAAATCTTTATAAATTCATGAAGATGATGTAGAAAATACAGTATCAAAAACCAAGTGAAAGAAAAATTAAACAACAATGTCAAGAACCAAGTGAAAGACAAATTGAACAGTGATGGAAAAAAACAACCTTCGAGACTATGGTAGACTGTAGAAACGACTTAACAACTTTCCCACAATAGATAACAGCTTCATTGCTGGATAAATGTACACATATTGATCTTAACAGCTATCACATTAACAGATTGTAACATTGACATCAAAGCTATATGAGCAACTAATAAAGCAAATCCATATCACAATGCCATATTAGCCAAGTGCATTCTACATAATTTTTTAGAGCACATTCATTACAATCTTATTCTACATGCTACTGTCCGGATTCTTTCCATTTTTTACCATCAACAAAAGTGACAGGAAAGTGCAATTTACTATCACTTGAGATAAGGATGGGACTGGATGAAGTACAATGCAGGCGTACCCGAGTCAGAATAATATGATTTTGTGTGGATGAGCCTTCAAGGTTGGTAGACTTCATGCCAAAGGAGTCTCATCAGGAATGTTGCTTCTTATGCCAATTTTAAATTTTGAAGGTATCCACAAGGCGTTTTGACATAATCAGAATAATGTGATATGTTTGTCTGGTTATGTTGTAGGGTACTAGGTAGTCCAAAACACCAGGAAATCCAAAACAAAACACGTTGTTATAAAAATCACTCATTCAAATTCATGAGAAATGATTTTTTTTGAAACTACCCGCCATGCTCAATCGATCATGGATGCTCAATTGATTCCATTCCACCGCGTAGATCTAAAGGCGGCTCATATCATAACTGTGCCACCCAGCCACCCATTCCTGGCATGTCTTACACTTCCAAGACTGTTACTAACGATGCTAATTTAATGCAATTTTCGAATCTCCATACGCTTAAACTACGTTAAACTCACCGTGGGTTGGAAATTTGGGTTGGGTGACTATGCTTGCTTTAAGAAAATGGCCAGTTAACTTATATTTTTGATTGGAAATTGTCTCGATTTCCTTTTTTTGGGATAAAATATTTTCGGTGAGTAGACTCATTTAACTAATTTACAATACAAAAATAATATTTTCAATAGGATGTGAGCAATTCTAGCCATAAAAGAAAGCATCTTTTGAAAAAAGAAAGCATCTTTTGATATTCTTGATTAAAATTCTTAATGATTTAGGATACAGGCTAATGTATGATAGTTTGTTATGGGATACCGCTGTAGTAGGGATTTCTCCTTGCTACAGGGTAGGAATGGCTCCCTTCCATCTATAAGACGGAAGGGTAGGTTCCTGTGTGGAAATGCAGAAAAGAAAAGCGGGAATGAAACTAGATAGAAATAAAAGCAAAGATGGAGACCCCTCTGCACACAAGGTTATGGGTTAAATACCTCCGAGACCCTACATACAACAAGGGAGACTTGCAAGAACATGCTAGGCCATAAACCTGCAAGCAAATATATGTTAGGAAAACTCAAATAAACAAAACAAAACAAAAATTATACCTTCTTTTGGTGGAAATGGGCCACCATGCCCTAGCTTGGAGAAGCACCTCTCTTGGCAATGGGGGGAGCTATGGCTCAAAGGGAAGATGGATGAGAGGGAGTGTGGGTGGCTTGAGAGGCAAATGGTCTCAAGGCATCCACTCGGGCAGCATAACAGTATGCAAGGGAGGTGTGTTTTAGAGTGACCCCCACCCCTCCTTTTATAGCTTTTTTGGGGACTTTTAGGGTTTTAAGCCTTTGGTCAGGGCTTTAGCCCCTTTCACCCTAACTTTAGCTCCTTTTAGGGTTTTATGCTCCTTTGAGGGGTTTTATCCCCTTTTTGGAGGCTTTAGCCCCTAGGAGAGTTATTTAGGATCCTTTTTTGGGTTTTTAAGCCCTTTTACTCATTTTTAGGCCTTTTTGAGGGTGTGGGGGTCTAATGGGGTGTTACGAGGGTCGTGAATGGGTGTCCTTGGGTGGTGTAGGCCATGTAGATCTGAGTGAGGGATTTTCCAGGTTAACAAATTGCCCCCTGATGTGTGAGGGCAGGAGCTCATTGTATGGCCGAGGGACATCATAGGATTTGCTGCATAGAGGTGGTGCTTCCGGGGCTGGGGCATGGTGGATTTTGGTTTTTGTATTAATATGGTTCCCATCAATGGGTGAGATACAAACAATGTGTGACATGTATATGGACGAGGCGGGAATCCCCATGCTCATGACAATGTCAAAAGAATAATTTGACCTATGCTCTAAAATACAAGAGCCGATCATATACAACTGATGGTACAATAATGGTTGCCTCAATGTGAGGCTGAATACAATACTGATCTGGTACATTGGACCGGTGGCATTCTCATGGAATGCTATATCTTCATGACTGACAGCCTGCTGGATCTGGGATGGTACATAGATGTATGGACTCACTGATTGAGAGTTAAAGTCTCTATGTCACAAGTATGCTGCATCAATCATAACTTTATCTAGAAGCACTGCTGGGGCTTCTGAACACTATCTCCAACACAACCCGGAAATAACAAGGGACATAACCTGTTTAGGTCCCTCGAATAGATTCATCAATGTGCTAGAGTCAGGTGATATCCAGGGTCTTCGATCAATTACTGTGCGGACCAAACCCTGTACGAATCTCAATGGTGCGATGATGTAGTTGGAGTCGAGCATGTGAGAAACAACCATCCCGAGAGGCACTAAGGACTCCTCTCAAGTGGTCCAAGGAACTCATCAATGAGGTTAATGAAACCAAGATATAGGGACCTTTGGGTCTATCCTCTGGAACATATGTGTTGTCGTCGACAAAGGGGGACCTGCCCCTAGTCAAGGAAATGATGTTTCCTTGACCAGGAGCGCGAGGGAGATAACCGAAAGGTGTGAGACAATATGCGGACTGACCTACTGAATGGGGGGGGGAAGGGAAAGAGTTGAACAGGGGCAGGGGAGTGTAGTAGACTCAAACTTCCTTTGTTCAGAGTATGACGACAGGGCAGACCAGGCAACAAATGAAACTGACTCATGGTAATGGGATCATGGCTGTAATACCAGGAATGTTACTGTAGATGGGAAATACTTGGAGGAGGTGGACACTTTTGATATTGCTAGGATCCAAGGAAGACACATTGTAGAGTACTCTGAACAAAGGCGACCCAAAGGGGGAATGCTGCCAAACTGTTTTTTGTGGGGTGGTGTCTAGGGACATCGTTATGGTACGATCTCATGGATTTTTGGCAAGCCCGAGAAAGTAAATGCTCGATGGTGCTTTCAATTTTAGAGAGTCTGAAAGCACGAAGAAGACTCCAATGGGGGCTCTTTTTCGTTGGTAGTCTCTTGTGCCCAAAAAAGGATAAAAGTATACATAGGAGAGCTCACCCATCCTATAGGGGATGAGAGACTTCTTTACCATTGGTAGTCCAATCAGGTCGGAAAAGGTTAAATGTATACTGACTGGACGATCATTCAGATACTTTTACGAGAATGAAAAAAACCAAGTTTGCTTGACAATATTTTCTTAATGAGAAGGCTGGAAAAGAGCTTAACAATAACCCTTGGTGAGATTTTTTGTAAAGTGCAGTCCCTCTGCCCGAGAAAGCATAAAAGTCTGCAGAGGGGAATGGTCTTGGCTTGAATATGCCAAGAAGGTCCTTTTCAATTGATGGTCTACATGGCCCGCAAAAGGAGATAAACGAAACGATGTAGACGCCCTTTCCTATACTTTAGCGAGCGGGAAAGGAAGCAGCTGTGCTCGGCTATCTTTTCATTGTTTTAAGGAGTTAGAAAAGAGCTTAAACGAAACTCCAGTATGGTCAACCAGTTGCAGTGGCACAGGCGGTGCCCCATGTCGGGATTGTGGACAGTGGTCCAAAGGTCATCCACATAGTATGGACGGAGCAGAAGGCTCTCAAACATACCAATACATGCGTGGGATAGATCGCGGTAGAGGCTCACGAGTTGGTGCGGTAGAGGCACGCAAACCGAGGTGGCTCTCGAATAGAGGTCAGGAGAGCGTGTGTGTGTGTTGCAGTGGACATACTTGACTACATGTGATGTGAGTGCAAGTTTGAGGGCACTTATATGCCAAATACATGCAAGAAAAATAAATTGTTTTGTGGATAGTGGTCCAGAGGTCCGCGTAAGGTGCCGTGGATAGAAAAGACAACTATGTGTTAAAATAAAAAACACAAATAAAAAATGGAAAACCCTTAACGGGCGGTGGCCCGAGAACCCGCATGAGTAGCGGTAGGAAAGTGTGATGCAAGTACAAGTCCGCCGACAATTGCATCACCATGATGTGGCTCGTAAACTGAGGTAACTTCTGGGAAGCGGTCCTGAAATTTGTTTGTTAAACATGAGACGATGGTCTCATCAAGAGATGGAAATTTGAGACCGAAGGTGTGAGAAGTGTCTCGAACAGGTTCCAGGTGACTTTGGATTAGCAGCTAATGGTGCTGCCCCTGACTTGTGGAAAAAACGTTGAAAAACAAAAAGGAAAAAACTACACTATAAGGGACTCATCAGGCATAGACTCTCTTGAGGTGGAGCCTGTTGCGCGGCTTCTTCAAGAGTCGCTCATCTGAGTCAGCGAAGACATGTGCCCCCTTGCCAAGACGAAGGTAATTGGTAAGGCAGGGTGATGGAATCTGGTCTTTTATGGGAAGAACCGATTCCACACTATGGTTTAAATGGAATGGGGTAAAACCGAAGGCAGTATTACATATATCTCCGTCATCGCATAAGTGGTGCCGGGATAGATCAGGTGGAACATCCACAGCCGACGAGATGGAAGGGAAACTGGTTCTAGAGATCATGTAAACAGTATTGGTTGTGGTTTTTGTGTCCTTGCCCCCAGTCTCTGTTGGAGGAAGAGGGGCAGGCCTGGAGACAGGAGGAGTCTTTGAGGGACCTAGAGGTAGGTGTAACATCCTCTCAATTGGTTGGACATGAGTCAACACATCCTGGGGCCTTAGAGGTAGGGTAGGTGGTTCAAGGTACCACACAGGATCTCCCAGTGTGAAATCCTATAGATCGCGGGATGCCAAGACAGACTTAATCACGATATCGGATGGTAGGAAAAGGAAAAGGAAAAGGATTGTGTTGAGTGGGAATGAACCCCACTATTTTTTTGGTAATTGAGGTTGAGGTTGCGACTGAGGTTGCGGCTGTGGCTGGGGAAACAATGGAAGAGACAGGTCTGATGGACCATTGGTGATGGTGGAGATAAGTGGGTCAATTGAATTGGACATCATGTAGATGGACATGGTGTCTGAAGAAGGCGGCGGGGGTGCACTTCTTCGGTCAAGGTGATTTCAGACTCAAGGGAATGTTGACGGAGGTCAGCTAGAGCCATTCGAAATTCGAGCAAGTCTTGACAATGGTGAGAGTAATGTCCATACAAACAGCAGAGGGCGCAAGCATGGTTTGTTCTCAATGCCTTGTTTCTGACTATCAGTGCGGTTGGGAGTTCAACCATGGGGATGTTTTCGTTTGTATCCATGGCATCTAAATGCACATGGATCATTGGGATTTCAGGGCAAATCTGAGTTGGGTGGCCCAATTGTTTGCAGATGGCGCAAGGTGGGACTTGTCGCGACTCTGCAGTAGGTTTCACATTCTTGCCCCTGTCCCTTTTTGGGTGGGGCAGTACGGGTACAGGTGCGGCGGTTGGATTTTGTGGGCCGGGTGGAGGGTGAGACTCCACCGCAATGGGTTGCACTGGGGTTAAAACAACCTGGGGCATTGGTGGTTGAGCTGGTGGATCAAGATACCACACTGTAATTCCCAATGTAAAGTTGGGTAGGCTTAAGGTGGCCATTACTGGCTTGCTCATGACACCAGGCGGGGGGAAGAGGAAGGGAATCGTATGGACTGGAAATGAGCCCAGATAACTCCTTGATAGTTACATGTGGGGATGCGGTTGTGGCTACGGCTGCGTGAAATGTTGCTACTGTGGGTGATGTTGCGGCTGCGGACGATGTTGTGGCCGCGGTTGGGGCTACAGTTGTTGTTTGGGTGCAGCGGTGCTGGATGAGACCATGCATAAGTCGACAGTCTCATTTTGTGTCGGTGGCGGTGACACTGAGGGGAAAGGATCTCTCATGGTGGGATCGACAAACAACCTAGGGCCCACATTCAATAATGGGTAGGTTGGTGTGTTGTCAACCATAGTGTTGATTGCAGGGACGACATTAGCGTGTGTAGGCGTCCCTTGTGGCTTAATAGTGGTGATGGTAGGGATAACATTGGCGGGTGCCGTTAACCCTTGTGAATCATGATAATTGAGTTGATCAACTTTCACAATCTTCCCTTCGTGGGGGAACATCATGAGATAGAAGAAAGTTGATGCTACCACTCTCATGGCGTACATATAACTTCTTCTGAGGAGAAGGTTATAGTCCAGTTGAGCGTTGACGACCTCTATGTCGATCAGCACTGTCTTCTCGACTAATGTGATGGGGACATGGGGGAGGATTCCTTGGGCTTTAGTGGGATGGCCATCATAAGCCCGCAGAGTTGTGGAGGATGGTTGCAGAATTGGTGATCCAAGTTTTTGCCAAACCAAGGTAGACATAACACATGTGGATGCCCCCTCATCCACTATGCATCGGTGCACAACCAAATTCCGGATGGACACCAGGATTTGAAAGGTGATGGTCGATGGCATGTGCAGTTCTCCGTTCTCCATGTCGAATGTGATCAACTTAGAGTTGGAGGGGTCTACTGTTCCAAGGGTGGCTAGTAATACTTTTCGCTGTGTTGGGAATGTTTTAAGTACCTNGGGGGTAACTGAAGAGGTAGGTTGATTCCATCTGGTTTGCAAGTTGACCTCTTCAGTCGTCATGGCTAACAGGTGGTGAACACCTGTTTCGGCCATGGGAGGTGCCCCCGGAGCGTTGAAATTGGGTTGGGGAGGGGATGCGGTTGCCACCAATCCTTGGAATGGTAGTGGGTTTTGAAGCACCATGGGGGGAGGTCCTTGTGGTTCCAGGTTGGGTTGGGCTTGATTTGCAGCGTTGGTGACCTGTTGGGCCTCGTTTTGAATGGCCTGCTTAGCATGACCCATGAGGGGACACTCGAATGTGTAGTGCCCATAAACATCACAGAGTGTGCACGGTTGGTTTGTGCGCAATGGAGCATTGTGTCTTGATGCATTTTGTTGTGGGGGGTTTTGGGCGGGTTAGTTTGCTGCAACATTGTTGGGAGGGTTTGGTTGTTGACCGCCTCCCTACGGTTGGTTATTGGCTTGGTTCTGGGGTTGATTATTTCTAGCTTTCCCTTGTTGATTGTTGGGGGCAGGCTGGTTGGGACGGTTTTGTTGTGTCAACACTTGTCCCAACGGAGTGGGTGGAGTGGGGGCAGGGGCTTGAACTATTTGCATTTGTAGTGCATAGTATATTTGTGGGGGTGACGGTGCCACAAATGTGGGCATTTGCCCCACATACTATTGTGTTGGCCAAGCCATGGCCTGAGCCTGCTGCGATGGCACAGGTTGTGCATAGGATGTTGTTGTTCCAGACTGGGACATCATTCTAGCGTAGTCCGGAGCTTGGTTTTGGTAAGCAACACTAGCAGTGTTTCTTGGTTGTGGTGTAACAGTAGGTGGTGTCAGACGGTGCTGCGGCTGTTGGGAGACTGAGCCTATGATATCGTCCACAGCATGAGATGCCCCTGGTGCATCCCGGTAGGAGGTGCTTGTGCGGGGAGGGTCTGGGATGATGGTGTATAGGTATCCAGACTGAGCATAGATAAGGTCAAACTGTTGAGCTTTCAGTATGGCCTCTTCTTCGGATTGGGGACGTTTGAATGCGACATCCTTTGCTATGGGTGGGAGCAAGGTATTAAGGAACCAATCCAAGAATATCCTGTCGTCAAGTTGGATTTTACATAAGCTACGGCGTCGCCGCCACTCATGGATGTGGTCAGTTATATGAGTGGCGTTGTTCTAACGGCAGGATAGCAGGATCTCCATCCCCTTGTCATATCTGATGGGGAGTTGGAAATACTGTTGGAACATGAAAGCTAGGGAGTTGAAGTCTGGGTATTTGGCCTGCGGTAGCTCAATGTAACATTTGGCTGCAACACCTGTAAGGGTGCGTAGGAATAGCCTCAGCCTGATGGAATCGTATACGATGTTGTTGGATGAGCACCATAGATGGAATGTCATAATGTGGTTTTGGGGACATTCCCCTGCTTTGCCTTCAAACTTGGGAATGTTTGATGGCAGCTTGGTTGGCATGGGTGGCCAGAAAGCTTGGTGGCAGATGGGGTCATTTGTTAACCATGCCAAATCAGGCAAGTTAAGATGAGCCATGAAAGGCAGGTTTGACCCCAAGTTGATGTGGGATGGAGTTGTGATGGTGGTGGGGTTTCCAGGTGCATAATGCATTTGCACAGCTGGGGGTACTCGTGGTGGCACCATTGCGGATGGGACAATGCCCCCAAGTGTTATGGGAGGGACAGTATGAGTGGAGGGGACATTGTTCCCATGTATGATAGTAGGGGCAATGTAAGTGGATGGTCCACAGCCCCCCTGTGTGGCAGGAGGGGCAGTGTGTGTGGAAGGGCCATTGCCCCCATGTGTTGCAAGTGGACCAGCTTGGCTGGTCACTATAGGTGGTGGGAGTTGACTGATGACAGTTTGCATGACTGTGCTTGGGCATGGCTTGGGCCACCTGCAGGGTTATTGGTGACAGGTTGTGGTGTGGACATGGGTCCACTTGCTATGGTTATGCCGGAAAATGGATCTGGATTTGCACCAGCCGTGGGGCTTTATGGTGCATTATGGAGGTTTGGTTCAAACTGATATGGGTTTGAATATGAATCAGAGCCTATGTGGCCTTCTGATGGTGTGGGAGATCGCTGAGAATGGTTTCGACGGTGTCAATTGAGTGTTCCAAATTCTAGTGGTTCACCTTTCAGGCATGAGGAAGAGAGCGAGGGATCAATTGTGTTAGATGTTTATCAAACTGATGGGAATGATGTTTGGATCCTGGTTTCAGTGGCTTCCTATTGGCTATAGGTGGTCACTCGGCCACCAAGACTGCCAGAAGATAATGCTTAGATTTTTCCTCACAGGTGTTTCTACTCAACTGGAAGGGGTCGTTGCCCATTTCGCTTGGCAATTCCTCTCAGCGGCCAGCTACTTTGGGGTTCCAGTGGTACTCCCCACAATGATTTTCTGGGCAGAGGCCAAGTACTTTCCACAGTTGAAGTAGTCAGGGACTTATGTCCTCAAAGACTGTAGATTGTTTGAACTTAGTGTAAATTGATAAATTTTAAGGATCTCTCAGCGTCATGAACTAAGTTGGGTTGATTACTTGGTATGGTGTATTTGTTTGTCTGTGTTTATGGTATTTGGTAGTTGCAAATGGTTTATAAATCCATCATATTGTGGTAGAGTTGATATCATTATGTATGCAAGCATTGAGTAATCAGAAATTCGTAAACAAATACAGTTTTTAACCCTGAATGTTTAAGGCCTAACTAGATGACTAGCTCACACTCATATTCCTATTCAACTAAGAGAAGGTGCTGGGCTCTCAACATAATGGGACTAAGCCCACCTGTAGATCCACAGGTCACCTCCTGGATGTAAGGTTGGTCAACAGGGAGGACTCCTAGTGCCGTGAGAAGCCCTCCTTCTCTACCCCCTCTACCTTCCAGGTCATTCAGTTTTAGTGGTTTAGAACAATATTTAATGAAGGGCCTAGGTATATACGAGCTTGCCCTTCATTGTATCCCAGAATACCCTGGAGGGTGATGACTGGGTAGAGAAGGAAGGGTAAGCAAGATAGTTAGTTTTAGGTTGATTTTAGTTAAGCTGCATTCATTTAATTAAGCCATTAAAATTTACTTTGAATTTACACTTTGTTATGTAAATGAAATTGCAATAACATGATACAGAAACAAAAATGAAATGGTTCAGATGGACAGAGGCGCCTGAGCCGCATTGACAATCCCGATAAAAGCAAACAGTGAAGCCCGAAAATGGGTCACGCACTTGTAAAATTCCTGTTTTTGTGAAGTGGATTCTGATCAAACCGCGAGGAATTACCTCAAACAGTTGAAAACCCACTTCAGAAAAGGGCCCTTTTATCCTTGAGCATGAGTATATTCGCAAATGGATCAAATTTTTGGGCAGAAACTGAGCCCGAACACAGGTGAATTTTCAGAAATTCGGTTCGACCGTTTTTGCACAGTTGAGTGATTTGCAAATCATAGAATGGCCAACAATAACTGGTACTATGGCCAAATGGGCTTGGATTGGCCTTGAGGAGGCTCAGCAATAACTAGAAATGTAAATAAACAAGAATCTTAGCTAGATTTAACAGAAAACTAAACTAGGGCAAAAAACAGAACTAAAAACTAAAACTTTGAAAAATAAACTCAGGGATCTTGTGGGATCGACCTGGTATGGTTGCCAATTTTGTAGCGGGGATTTTTCCTTGCCACATGGCAGGAATTTTTCATTTCCATCTATAGGATGGAAGGGTAGGTTCCTATGTGGAAATGCAGAAAAGAAAAGCGGGAATGAAACTAGACAGAAATAAAAGCAAAGATGGAGACCCCTCTACACACAAGGTTATGGGTTAAAGACCTCCGAGACCCTACATACAACAATGGAGACCTGCAAGAACATGTTAGGCCATAAACCTGCAAGAAAATATATGTTAGGAAAACTCAAATAAACAAAACAAAACAAAAATTATACCTTCTTTTGGTGGAAATGGGCCACCATGCCCTACCTTGGAGAAGCACCTCTCTTGGCAATGGGGGGAGCTATCGCTCAAAGAGAATATGGATGAGAGGGAGTGTGGGTGGCTTGAGAGGCAAATGGTCTCAAGGCATCCACTCGGGCAGCATAACAGTATGCAACGGAGGTGTGTTTTAGAGTGACCCCCACCCCTCCTTTTATAGCTTTTTCGGGGACTTTTAGGGTTTTGAGCCCTTAGTCAGGGCTTTAGTCCCTTTTTTGGGATTTTAGCCCCTTTCACCCTAAATTTAGCTCCTTTTAGGGTTTTAGGCTCCTTTGAGGGGTTTTAGCCCCTAGGAGAGTTATTTAGGCTCCTTTTTGGGGTTTTTAAGCCCTTTTACTCATTTTTAAGCCTTTTTGAGGGTGTAGGGGTCTAACGGGGTGTTACGAGGGTCGTGAATGGGTGTCCTTGGGTGGTGTAGGCCATGTAGATTTGAGTGAGGGATTTTTTGGGTTAATAGTTGCGACTCAAGGGGGGAGACGAATGGGAAGGTAAGGGGTAGAAGGGTGCAAGTTTCGACGAGATAGTGAGGGAATCCGAGGAAGAAAGTGGTTGTATAAGGGGAGGAGCAAGGTTTCAACAAGAGAAGAGGAAAAGGACAGGGGAAGGTCTTGTTGTGATTGAAACGCAAAACCACGATGGAAAACCACATGGGACGAATCGAACCTACAGTGACGAAGAGGACGACCAGACCCAGACTATGCCTAGGACATCAGTAAGATTAAACCCTAGCAGCAATGTACCCACGCCTCCGTGAACTACTTCAAACTCAGGGAGAAACAAAAATTCTATGTCGACTTGCCCGACGTGCCAGCAACAATCTAGTAGTAGACCAACATCTGCAAGAAGACGACCCAGGATGGTGGGCGATGACACAAAGTTACCTCTGTTCCATGGGAACGAGATTGACAATCTCGAGCAATATTGGTTTCTCTGCGAGGAAGTATGGACTGTTAGACAGGCCACAGATGATGATGTTAAAAAGGGCCAACTAGCGATTACTCTGCAGGGTCATGCGCTATATTGGTACATGAAATTTATATAGGTTCATACGAGGACCCCTACAAAAACATTGGATGAAGTTCAGAAGGGACTGGTCGAATAATTACAAAAGCCTAAATCGGAGGCACAATACATTACTGAGTTAAAAGAGATTTAGTAGTTTTTGAATGAGACTATTTGGGACTTCGATCAAAGGTTTAAGATGTTGATGGCGTGAGTCAACTTTGCTATGAGCGATATTCAGCATAAAGAGTGGTTTATCGCAGCCTTGGTACCTCATATCTGACAACCACTGATGCAACAGAATATCGTGACATAGAGCGAGGCTCTGGAGATTGCGATGAAGTTAGAAGCTTCACCTGTTGGAGAGAATGTAGTTGGTATGAATCAAATCCAGGCGCAGCTGGAAAATTTAACGATTCAGTTACAAGACATTAAGAAGGAGAAAGAGGATCGCGATGATCTTTGGTGCACTCGGTGTCACGCATACGGACATACCAAAGATAACTGCCCTAGTTTCTGAAATTATTTGGTCTCAAGAGCATCGAACCCACTAAGTTGCGGTAGTGTACCATGGTTTCGCATATGTCAAGTCTATGGGCACCGACACGAAGAATGTAGCTACATGCAGAATATAGTGTAAAAACCAACCAACCTATATTTTTCCTCTTGTAGATCGGTGGGGCATGAAGACAAAGACTGTCGTGCATATGACCTGCTTCAGGACAAAACATATGATTCGTACTTTGTGAAGGGCGAATATCATTGCACAGTACATCAATCGCAGCTACAGCCTCAAGTGGTAAACTCTCGACCACAACCACAGTATACACCACCGTCGCAGATGCAATTTATACCATCGCAGCCGTAGCCACAGTTTGCACCGCAACCACAATTTGTGTCGTAACTGTAGTACAATCAAATGGTGTTTCCTTAACTATAGCCACAATATATTCAAGCTGTACACTATGTTTAGCAGTAGCCGAATCCCTCGCCACAACAAATGACTCAATCGCAGTATCAACAGTAAGGAGGATTTCATGGAGGAAGAGGAGGAAGAGGAGGAGGATGAGGTCGCAGATCAGTCCAATGTTATAATTATGGGGTATTTGGACATTACCAGAGGGACTGCCCAAACTTACAGTGCTCGTGTACATATTTCATGATGATTGATCATATTGTCAAAAACTACCCACAGATAATCGCAAGATGGAAAATCAGGAACATTCCTCAGTTGTAGAGCCAGAATCAGGTACAGACTCAGAATCAGCTGCAAAATCAAAACTAGTTGCAAAATCAGGCCCAAAAATCAAGCTCCACTCCAGATCAGACAATGAATCAACCTATGAATCCTCTGCCACTGACTCAGAATCCACTGATGAACCAGAATCAGGGGCCGACAGTTGCGACAATCTCAATAGAGCCCATAACAAAGGTTGTTGACGTTGCCGTGGTCACCCGCGCAAGAGCCACAATAGGAGAGTATGTGCCCCGCCCACATATTCAACTGGCTGGACAGAAGAAGGTGCCATTTGACATTGCAACTAAAAAGGAGACATTTTTTGGAGCCTAGGATGCGATCAGAAGAAATCTTGGTAAGTCACATGTTTATGAAATTCCTTCTGCTTTTGATTCTTCGTTGGAGACAGGACCATTGCGGAAGCATGGTACCTTGCAACACTTCTTTGAGAGTTTCTTATCACTGACAAGAGATCCATATGCTTTAGTCGAGATTGAAATTTGTTGCGCCGCCCAGGTAAGGAACAGAAGGATTCCGCGGTGAACTCTTTACACAAGAAAAAGACTGGCAAGGAGATGCGTATGAATATTCATATTGGATATTATGAATTCGACTCAGTCATTTTGGATCTGGGATCTGATGTGAACATCCTAACAAAGAAGACCTGGCAGAAAATGGGAAGCCCAACATTGGGTTGGTCCCCTGTGTAGCTGCGATTAGCTAATCAGGTGAAGGTGCAACGAATTGGACGGGTATCTAACTTGGTCATAGGTGTTGAAGGTATGAAGACCCGTGCTAATTTTGACGTAATTGAATTTGTTAATGGTGAAGGATCCTATCCTGCACTGCTGGGGATCAGATGGGCCAATGATAGTATGGAAGTGATTAAATTTAAGAAGAGAAT
The DNA here is from genome assembly GCA_001517045.1 of Pseudotsuga menziesii. Classification (NCBI taxonomy): domain Eukaryota; kingdom Viridiplantae; phylum Streptophyta; class Pinopsida; order Pinales; family Pinaceae; genus Pseudotsuga; species Pseudotsuga menziesii. The sequence continues at coordinate 233,436 of LPNX011000953.1, read as the reverse complement.
GATGACATTTGAAAACCAATATATTAGAGTCATAACGCCTATGGATCCAAATGAAGGACGTCGATATATTGAACCAGTAAAGGATGAAGTTGTCAGGGAATGGGATCACACTTACAACATCTCTGAGGATTATATCCATCCCACTGCTAATGGAGAACTCAGTTGGCACAACGCTAGTTCTGCGTCTTTTGATTCTGAGGATGGGCTATAAAACTAGCAAAACCACATGCATGAGGTCTCAGTCAGAAAGTGGAGTTTGATCACTTAGTCACTGCGCGTGAATGAGATTGTAGAATTACTGGTTTATGAAGGGATGCTTGAAATTTTTGTGTTTTTAATAGAATTTGAAGAAAAGGTCTCGGAACCGCAGTGATTGTTGGAAATAGAGGAAGCACTGAAGGCTACTCCAGCATGCTGATGGGAAACTCATAAAAAGAAAATTACTAGATGGGTACAATGTCGACGCTTGGTGACAGTTCGCTTTGGCAACACAGAGGTGTACCACGTCGGGAAGTATGATGGAAAGAATGACCCTAGTGGCCATTTGATGGAATGCGAAGCATTATGGGCATCATGACCAAAGAAAGAATGGGTCCCTTTTTTTTATTCAAACCCTGGATGAAATTCCAAGATCTTGGTACGTATCAGCGGAGCTGCGCAGAGAAATCACCACTTGGGAGGGGATGACAATTTGCTTTGCAAAGACTTTTAGTTTCACGGACACTAACCCTGATGTCAACAATGCACTTCATATCATTTGGGACATGGTTCTAAAAGTTGTACCAGTCGCATATCTTGTGGATCTGCATGCGCATTTCCATATATAGTCGATGATGAAATGCTATAATGTATCGGGTGAACCTGAAGATGATGATGAGCTACATAATATCAATATTTCGGAGATAGAAGGGAGTAGGGATGTCACAACACTAGATATACCAACTGATCCCATGATCCAACCACTAGAGATCATATCAGTTAACATTGGGACAAAAGAGAACAAAAAATTTGCAAGTGTTGGGAACTATTGGGACGAGGAGACCATGGAAAAAATAACAGACCTGCTACATGAATTTCAAAATTTCTTTCCAACAAAGTTCTCAGAAATGAAGGGGATACTAGGTGATCTAGGAGAGATGAAGATTTCGTTAAATCCAGATGCGAAACTAGTAAGACAGAGGCCATATCACCTGAATCCATGATACAAAGAAAGAGTCAAGGATGAACTTGACCGGATGTTGGATGTTGGAATCATCGAGCTAGTGGAAGAATCAGAATGGATCAGTCCCATGGTGTTCCAAGACAAGAAAATGGGTGAAGTTTGGATCTGTGTTGACTTAAGAAAACTGAATGATGCCTGTATGCATGACCCTTTTCCGATGCCATTCACATATGAAGTACTGGAAGGAGTAGGAAGTTAGGATATGTACTCTTTTATCGATGGATTTTTTGGCTATCACCAGATCAGAATCGCCAAGGAATATCGACATAAAACAACACTTGTCATCGAGTGGGACTGCTTCCAATACACGATGATGCCCTTTGGGCTGAAAAATGTGCCTGCAATATTTTCCTGATTTGTTGTTGCGGCATTTAAAGATTTCATGCAGAAGTTCCTACAGGTGTATATAGATGATTGGACAGTGTATGGTCTAATCAAGGATCATTTGGCCAACCTTTGACTGGTATTTGGAAAGGTGTCGACAGCATGAGATCATGTTGAATTCCAAAAAGTGCATTTTTTGCACACCATTTGGGATACTGTTTGGTCACATTGTGTGCAAGCAAGGATTGTTGGTTGATCCTGTGAAGATAACACTCATTGTGATTACCACCATCGACCAATGTGAAGATGCTTCGAGAGACACTAGGGCACACTGGGTACTATTGCAATTACTGCCCCGATGGAGAAACTACTAAAGAAGGATGCTGCCTTTATATGGGGTCCAGAATTCCAAGATAGCTTCGACATTCTGAAGGCCAAGATGGCTTCGACACCAATACTTGTGTACCTAGATTGGCACAAAGAGTTCCACGTACATGTTGATGCATAATTTGTTGCGCTAGGAGTAGTGCTCGTGCAGTCGGGAGAAGAAGATATGGATCACCCGATTACTTTCACTAGTAAGAAGTTGTCCTTTGCTTAGAGGAACTACATGACCACAGAGCGGGAAGGTATGACAATGGTCTATGCACTGCAGAAGTTTCAACATTACCTTCTAGGCGGTCACTTCAAGATGTTTACTGACCATTCTGCGTTAAAGTATCTGGTCAATAAGCCTGTGTTGGGGGGGAAGATATGCCACTGGTTACTTCTATTTTAGGAGTTTGATTTTGAAATAATTGTGAATCCGGGTCGCTTGAATGCCGGCCCCGATCACTTATCCAGAATTGAGACAGGCGAAGAGCCTACTAATATTGAAGATGGACTGCCTGATGCGCAATTATTCTGAGTTGACATGGCGGATGACCATTATTCTCCAATAATCCAGTTTTTGGTGACGAGAGTTGCATTAGAAGAACTTTCCACAAGTCAAAAGAAGTAGTTGGTGGTTAAAGCTTATGATTATTAGTTGATTTCCGGACACTTGTATAAGCTGGGACCAAATGAAATTTTACGACGATGTGTCCTACCCCACGAGCAAGGAGAAATCTTAGCAGAAGCACACGTGGGATTCGATGGGGGACATTACGGGGGTTTTGCAATGACAAGAAAGGTGCTTCATGTAGGTCTTTGGTGTCCCACCTTACATAATGATGTGGTAGATTATGCACATAGCTGTGATGTCTGTCAACACACTAGGAAACCATTGCGACAAGAAGATATGGCGCTAGTACTGTAGGTAACTTTACAACCTTTCGAGAAATGGGTTGTGGATTTTGTGGGTCCAATCAACCCACCTAGAAAAAGAACTGGTGCACGGTATATAATCACAGCAACAGACTACTTGACAAGATGGGCGGAGGCTACATCAGTTGTGGAATGCGCTATTGCGACAACAGCAAGATTTCTATTTGATAACATTGTGACATGGTTCAGATGCCTAAGGATATTGATGAGTTACCAAGGCATCCATTTTATCAATCACACAGTAACAACACTGACGAAGGAGCTGCATGTACAACATAAGAAAAGTACACCATATCATCCACAGGAAAACATGACTGTAGATGCATTCAACAAAATATTGGAGCATGCACTTACAAAGGTATGTAACGCTAACCAAGATGACTGGGATTTGAATATTACAATAGTACTGTGGGCATATCGCACTACCTGCAAAATATTGACAGGACAGACACCATTTAAAATGGTATATGGGCAAGAGGCAGTCATGCCTATGGAATACATTGTTCCCAACTTGCGAATTGCAGCAGTGACGAGCATGGATGATGATGCAACATTAGAAGAGCACGTCATGCAGTTGATACAACTTGAATAAGATTGTTTTATTGCAGGGTTTCATCATTGTGACAAGAAGGATCAACAGAAGGTTTGGCATGATTACCATATAAAAAACAAATAGTTTCAGCAAGAAGATTTAGTTCTGTTATATGACAACAAATTATTGAAGCATCCAGGTAAGTTACAGATGCACTGGTTAGGTCCATATCTTGTTAATTCTATTACCTCTGGGGGTGCAATTCAATTGCAACAATTAGACGGAGCGGTGCTACCAAATCTTGTGAATGGCAGCCGCTTGAAGCCTTATCGGATGGGGGTAGAACCACACAATCCCTAAGGAACTACGCAATGAAATATATATATATATATATATATATATATATATGTAGTATAGACAGAAAGAGGAAGGGCATGCTAGAAGGAAATGGTTGCGCAAGAATAGGAGTCATTAGCGCAGTTAGATAGACAGGTCATGACAACCACAGGGTTGCGATTTAGTCAAATCAACAATAAATACAGGCAGTTGAAAGCAGTTATCCGATAATTCTTTTTGAAGTAATGTGCATTTATGGCTGATCTGACCGTTATATTGAAAGGATCGTCGACGGATATGGGTCGTCAATGACAAATTTGGTTATGATGGTTGTGGCTGATTTGGTAATGATGAAGGATGGATCGACGAAATTCTATAAGAGGGTACTCGATGCGGGCTGAGAGCGTCACTGTGCTAAGTAAGTTGTCGAGATTCTGAAACTGAGATTTAGAATGAATTGCATGAGTTGTAGAGTGAAGTGGAGGGTGCGTGATCGCTAGACCAATGAGGTGTATTGGTGCGACATGCTGAACAACCTTGACACCATGGAGATTTTGAGTGAGTGGGAGTCACCAGTTCGACGAACCACCATTGTTGAAGAAGTCATGAGCATGCCAGACAGAACATCATCAATTTCATGGGGAAAGTGGAAGGCCTAGAAGCTGAGCTCCATGCCACCACAGAAGAGGCAGAAGAGAACTTCTATCAAGGCGTAAGGGGAAGGAACTTCCCAGATGCGGCCCTCTAGATTCAGCACTGTAGAATCAATGGTTCACACTGGGGTTTCTGTAAAATATATTCCAGGTTACATTTCTCCCTCTCAACCTAGTGCAAAGCCTCAACACTTGACCAAAAATCAGAAGTATCAGCCGAAAATGCTGCCGCTGCCAAAAGGGATGGTGTGCACCACCGACATCGTCCCTGCGTTGATGAAGATGAAGTATGAGGATTATGATTTGTTGTCGCTGAAGGATGTAGAAAGATCCCTATGAGTCATTACCTTTGATCACAAGAGGACCAATAGTGAGTATTCCACAGCCATGGGTGCAAGGGCTAGATAAATCTGGGTTGCTGGGGCTCATCAACATGCCGCATTTTGGGCGGCTGAATGAAGCAAATGCATGCGTCAAACAACTTTTGGTGTGCTTTCATGGAGGAACGCTATGGTTAGACACACCAATAGGGATTATGGTTGAATTGATCTCAGAGATCATGGGGTTTCCAAAGGATGGGCCAGACCCATCACAATATTTCAAAGGAAGAAATAAGGACAAGCAGCTCGCTGCACGGTTGAAGGAGAGGTACAATTTGCAGCGCGATGGCAGAGCATATCGCATCAACAACACTTACGATAGAAAAGTGCATATTGGTGCACAGATTTTGGCCAATAATATTGTCAGAAAGAATCACCCTATTCAGTGCACTTCGGGGGTGATTGCATGTGCATAGAAATGAGTCGAGGGAGTCCAAATGAACTGGTCCCTCTTTTTTTTGAATCAGTTGACTGAGGATACGGTCGTAGTTCATGCCAGGGAGTGACCAATGTATATTGATCTTAATTACATTTGGGGCTTGGATGGAGCTAGAGGAATACCAATGAATTACTGTTCAAGTTGTTAAGGTGTGCAAAGGCGCATGGTATCAAAACTTGTGGTGGCTGAGAGGAGACCAGTCGACAAACGGATTGTGCGATCCACTTTTGGGTCTACTGGGAGGCATTACAAGCAGCAGTGGTCAAAGTTCCATGGTTATCAAATGTAACAATAGTGAAATATCGGCAGATGATGTGGGCCGACAGGGTTCCCACTTTGTCGACACCCAACTCACCGCGATCTCCCTGAGCATTGGCCTAGACAGGTTTTACCCTGTCCAACAACACCTGCAAAGCGGATGCAGTCTCACCTGATATGTTCAAGGGAGGGCTTTGGAACCAAGTTTCTGCAGTAAAGAAGAGGACTATGGGCATCAACACTTGATTTATTTATCTTATCAGATCTAACTATTCGTCTAGTCATTCATAGAACCATTCATCATCACTAGTTGATATATCACATCATTCATTCATAGCAGAATCATCGTATAACATAAATCATCATACTGTCGCACAACAGATCTATGGAAACAATATCATTCACAACCTGTAACCAATGCATCATGGATCCATGTCACGCATACTCATCAATGGATTACAAAAAATAGAAAAATACAGGAAAAGATAAAAGAAGATAACAACAATTCAGGTCAACATGCGTCTTATCATATTATTTCTGCACAGTAACTCATAGATCCAGATACACAAATTTTTTATCTCTCAGTCATAAAACAAATATCTAGATTGATGATCACAACTAAGTACTTCCTTCACATAACGGATGCTACGCAAGCTCAGAATACACCGCTTGAGACAAGGATAGCGTGCAAGGCGGAAGATAGACTGCTTTTTGAATATTTTGTGTCACTTTTTGTACTGTTGGACCATATTTTGCGGATATTGGTCATTAGTTAGAAAACCCGTTAGGAATTATTTAGAAGTGGACCGTGAATGTAAAGGCGCACGCCTATAAATATATGAAGAATTGTGAATGTAAGAGGAGGCAATTGCTCTAAAGATCTATGTGAAGGAAGTACTTAGCTGTGATCATCGATCTAGATCTTTGTTTTATGACTGAGAGATAAATTTGTTGTCTATCTGGATTTGTGAGTTACTGTGAAGAAGTAATATTATAAGACAGACGTTGACCTGAATTGTTGTTATATTCTTTTATCTTTTCCTGTATTTTTCTATTTTTTACAATTCATTGACGAGTATGCGCGACATGGATCCATGATGCATTGGTTACTTCTTGTGAATGATATTGTTTTCATAGATATGTTGTGTGACAATATGATGATTTTTGTTATATGACGATTCTGCTATGAATGAATGATGCGATCTGTTGACTAGTGATGATGAATGGTTTTGTGAATTATTAGACAACTGGTTAGATTTGATAAGATATATAAATGAAGTGCCGATGCCCATAGTCCTCTTCTTTACTGCAGAAACTTGGTTCTGACAACCCTCCCTTGAACATCTCGAGTGAGACTGCATCTGCTCTATGGGTGTTGCTGGATAGGGTAAAACCTATCTGGGCTGATGCTCAGGGAGATCGCGGTGAGTTGGGTGTCGACAGAGTGGGACCCATGTTAGTTGGGTTTTGTTGGTTGAGGTTTGCGCCAACAACGGTTTGTGTCTCTATTAATTCTATCAGATGTTAAAATTTAACGATCTGTACAACGAATAAGAAGAAGGTTTTCAAAGAAAAGTTTGTTGATGAAGGGGAAAAAGAGTTTCTCCTAGAAGAAGGCTACATCCTGGTGTCAGAAAGAATTCATTTGGTTGATGAAGAATGTATCATTGTGGATGGTTATTATAGGGAGCTTAGAGCACATAAGCCCTCTTTGTAGGTTCCAAAATGATATGTATCTCCTTTAATGTTAGGGGTTTCGAGGGTGGCTCAAAATTTCAAGCCCTCAAAAACTTCTTCTTGAATAACATAGCATTGTTTATATCCAAGAAACTATGAATTTGGGAACCAAAGCATGTGAGTTAATCCTAAGAATTTTAAAATATTGGGAGTTATGTTCCCTAGATGTAGATGGGATTTATGGAGGGTTGGTAGCCACTTGGAACCCTTCTACCTATTCTTTCAAACCTTTTAGGACTTGTACTAGGATCCTATTGGAAGGGAAATTTCAGGGTTTTGAGAAATATCTGTACTTATTAAATGTGCATGCTCCCTATAAGGACAGAAGGCAGTTTTGGGATAGACTTGATGTAAGTGGATTATTAAGTCTTGAGAATCTGGTGATCTTAACCTGACTTTACATTCTTTTGAAAACTGGGGAACTATCCATTCATTTGATCCTATGGTTGAATATTTCGTAGATATTTTTAACAAGTATCAGTTAGTTGATATTGTTCCTCCCAAAATCACTTCTATTTGGAGAACAAAGAAAGAGGGTGGAGGAGTGAGTAAGAGACTTGATCATTTTCTTATGAAGGAATCTCTAGTGGAGTCTTTTTCAAGATATAATTTTTGGGTTCTCCATAAAAACATTTCTGACCATTTTCCTATAGCTTTATAAGTTGACGCAGATCCTTTGGATTCCAGATGATTAGGGATTTTTGGTAAAATACTATTTGTCTTGGGGACCAAAATGTTATGGAACTTTTAGTGTTTAAGTTGAAGGATATTAAGAGGGAAGTTACTATCTGGACCAAAAGAAGGCTTTAGAAAATAGACTTCTCTTCAAGAAATTGAATATGATATCTCTGATCTTTTTTTGTCAAATTTGACATGGTATTTCTTAGCTGAAGATAAAGAAAAATTATCAGTTCTTAGTTGTTTACAAGATGAGATTAATAAGAAGAATGAAGAGAACTGAGGCTCAAAAGAATATCTAATTGGCTCGAGGTTGGTGACAAGAACACTAAATTTCATAATTATGTTTTTTTTCGCAGGAATCTAAACTTGATTTGGGATATTTGTGATGAAAATGGTGTCAAGACCAGTTCCCAGGACAAGATAAAAGTTGTTGCAGAATCACATTTTAAATATTTATTCAAAGATCAGAAGAAATCCCTTATTGGCAATCAATTAAAGGTTCTTGAACTTTTTCCCTCTTTTTTTTTAGTAGTGGAAGGACTGGAAGTTGGTAAAGAAATTTCTGTTGAGGAAATTCAGAAGGTTTTATCAAAGTTTTCCAAGGACAAAAGTCCAAGGCCTGATGGGTGGATATTTGAGTTATTCTTGTCTTTTTTCAATATTATGGGAAAATATTTGTTGGATGTTGCTGAGTTCTCCAGGAAGGAGTGTTTTATGTCAGGTTCACTTAATGCTACTTTCATTACCATGATTCCAAAAAAGGACTCTCCTGAGACTTTCTCTAATTTTAGGCCTATTTCCCTTTGCAATTTGGTCTATAAACTAGTGACAAAGATTATTTCAGATAGACTGAAACCAAAGCTCTCTGGATTTATTTCAAAAGAACAATTTGGATTTTTAGCCAATAGGAAGATCCTTGGTGCTATTGGTACCACTTAGGAGTGTTTACATTCTGCCAAGACTAAAAAGACAAGCTCGATGGTTATGAAACTTGATTTAGCTAAGGCCTATGATAAAGTCAATTGGGATTTTCTGAGGTTGGTTCTTCTTCAAATTGGCCTTCCTGATCATGTTATGAGGTAGATTTTGAAATGTGCCTCTTCTGCAAACTTTTCAGTTTTAATCAAATATGGGTCTCCCACCTCTTTTTTCAAGAGTGCTAGAGGTATGAGATAGGGATTCCCCGTCTCTCCTTTATTATTCTTACTTATGATTGAAGGTCTCAGCAGATTGATTTGCAAAGCTTGGAATGAAGGTTTGCTTTCAGGTATCAAATTTTTAGATGATGTTATTATTACTCACTTACTTTTTATAGATGATGTAATTCCCTTTGGCTTGGATAATATCAAAGAGTGGAAGAATATGTTTCCTCTATTGGACCTTTTCTGCAATGCTATAGGTATGGAAGTTAATATAGATAAATCTTGCTCCTTTATACATAAGGTTCAACCAGATTTTTTATCAGAATTGAAGACCCTTTTTCAGTTTAAGATTGACCAAATGGAGAATGGTTTCAAATATTTGGGTTTTTATTTAAAACCTAATAGTTAGAAAGTGAAAGATTGGTTTTGGCTCATAAAGAAGATTCAAAAGAGGATTTCTAACCGGTCTTTTAGATTTCTATCCTTGGGTGGCAGTCTTTCTTTGATTAAATCTACTTTGCAAAGTATTCATGTTTATTGGTGTTCTTTGGTCAAGATTCATGTATCCATTATCAATTCAATCAGGAATAAGGTATTTCACTTCTTATGGGAATGCTCAGGTTCAGTTATAAAATTTCATTTGGCTTCTTGGGAGATTATGGCTTCTCCAACACATCAGGGAGGTTGGGGTATTAAGAATTTTTCTATTTTTAACTCAACTCTTTGTTTAAAAACTTTGTGGAGATGCCTTTTTTATTAGGGCTTGTGGAGCAAAGTGATGAAAACAAAGTATTTGAAGAATATTCTAGTTGGTACTTGGATTATAAACTTGGTTTATGATTTGAGTGGTGCCTCGGTGGTCTAGAATAACTTTCTTAAGGTTATTCATTGGTTGAAAAAGGGATTTGTTGGAATATTGGAAATGGTAAAAGTGTTATTACTGGTATTGATCCATTTGTTGGTGACAAATATTTCCCTTATTTTCCTGAATAAATTATGGAACACCTTTCCTCGATTAATATGAAGACTATGGAATTATTGAGAAGACCTAAATGGTATGTCTTAAAAGGGGGCTATTGGCTGAATGCCAGAGATATGGGACGCACTGGTATTTGGTATTTCAATGGGATTCCTACATTGATATTTTTAAAGATGCCGGGGTTAAGCTCAAAGCTAAGAATGACACTTTATTCTAGCCAAAAAACAAAAAAAATGGGTCCATTACAACCAAGATGGCCTATGATTACATAATCAGGAATGGTAGTAAGTATGAGCAAATATGGTGGTTCAAACCTTTGTGGGAATGGGATATTCCACAAAAAATGAAATTCTTTTGGTGGCTCTCCCTTAAGGATAAGATTCTTACTTGGCACAGTCACAAAAGGGGGCGGCAAGGTCCAAGCTTTTCCCCTCTTTGTAGATAGAATGAAGAAGCTGGATTACACCTTTTTGTGGAATGTCTCTTCTGCAAACAAGTTTGGTCATTTGTCAAATATTTTCTGGGTTGTAGTATGGATTGGGGTGCTAAAAATTTGGAGATATACTTTTCCAATTGGTTTCATAATTCGGTTTCTTTCAATATTCTTCCTATTTTCATCTCTTAGTCTCTGTAGATTACGAGGAATAAAGTTGTTTTTTCAGGATATCAAACTCAATATCCTTATCCACGGCATCAGGGGCATAAACCATTTTAAATATTTTGTGAAATCCAACAACAAAAGAAAACTGAAAAGGTTTTATCTTCCTGTTTTATCTGACTCTGGTGCTGAAGGAGTTTTTGATGATGCTTCTAACCTTAACAACTGTGGTTGCGGTATGGTATTTGTTTTCAACAAGGACCACTATTTTTATCTTTGCATGGGTGGAGGTTTGGGTTCCAACACAAAGGATGAACTACTAAGTTTATTTGGTCTTCTTCAATTTGCTTCAATTATTGGCATTTCAGATCTCAGTATTTTTGGAGATTCCAAGGTTTTAATTGAGTGGTTGAATGGCTTATCAAATCTTCAGGTGGTGTTACTCAACCATTGTCTTTAGAAAGTTAAAGATATCAAAAGCTCCTTTAGTTAGATCTCTTTTAGGAATATTTCGAGGATATATAATACAAAAGCTTATGCTCTTTCTAAAAATGTCATTCCACTTAAGTGTGGTCTTTTAAGGTTTCAAGAATTTATGGATGACACTTTGGTTTATGAAGGCGAAACAAATCTTATAGACTTGATGAAATTTTGATATGAAGGGACAATGGTTTATTTTGAGTAGTCTAGTTACTTTTATCCCTTTTAAAAAGGCTTATTTATTTAGCTAGTCCATATACTGAAGATTTTTTGTATGATAGAAGCGAACTATAAGGATGATTTGTGAATTGTAAATCTTTTTCTTTGATTAATATAATAGCATGAAAAATATAAGTATTTTAGAAGTTTGTGAGATTTTGAATTTATTAAAACATTAATTAATTTTAAATTAAATTTAACAAACTAAATTTTAAATTTTAGTTATGTAAGTGCTTGCTTATTGTTGATTGTTTGACTATTATAAACTTAAAACTCTAACATAACTCTATAATTATAAGCATTAAATTCCCTTTAAATTATTAAGCATTAAATTTACCTTAATTTTTATTTTTATTAAAATAAATACTTTAATATAATAGTGGTTAACATTAATTTCTTATTCAATTTTAAATGTGTTAATTAAAATAAATAATGGTTTATTAAAAAATGCTTTAAATATCTTAAAAGTTTTTTGAGCTTTTAAATCTATCTACAACATCAACAACATTTTAATTGATTTTGAACATAATTACGCTAAATTTAACAAACTAAATTGTAACTAAAAATAATTTAAATATTTAAGTATAACACTAACGACATTTTAATTTATTTCTAACATAATTTAAGGTATATTTTACAAACTAAATTGTAACTAAACCCATCTTAAATATTTAAGTATAATTATAATTTTTTTTTTTTTTTTTTTAAATTTTCGATTATAAACTCAAAACTAATATGATTCAATAATGATTAAACACTAATATCTTACTCAATTTTAAAAATCTTAATTAAGATGTATCTTGGTTAATAAAAAAGATGACAACATGTTAAGAGTTGAAATAGGTATTTTGATGATTGTAGTCAACATAGAAGAAAAATATTGACCGTTTTAAGATCCATGTTTAGACCCATGCTTGAGTTGTTGTTCCATATCACCTATGCCTTCCTACCATATTGAATATGAATTTTGATGGAATAAAAATAGGATATGTCTAAAATCTTGGTTCCCTTGCATGATGGCAAGGTGCACCTCAACTTACCCAGTGTCTTTGCTAAATGACAGTGTGCATCACAAACAGATGCGTAGCCTCACACAATAGTTGGGCTTGCGAAGAGGATTTTGGAAAAGAGATTGAAAAGGTATAAAATGTTGGGGTTTCATACAAATGACCTTTCCTAGATGGGAAAAGTGACATGGTTGGATTTATAGAATTGGTCCTTCGGAAACATGCAAACCCAAGGAAATGGGCACTCCATTACTTGGGGCTGCAATCATTGGCTGTAACCATTAAATGTAATTGGTGGATGTAATCAATGGGCAAAATCATTGTAATCATGGTTGTTGGTGCATAGCCATATCAACACAAAGTCACCAAATGGCGTGGAGGCACCATTGGGTGCAAGTCACCTTCAAGCATACATATCTATAGTTTTGGATGGATGACATGTTTGGTTCATTGTGGCATGGATTGGGTTGCAAGGCACCCTAATTTGAGGAAACAACTAAGGAATTGAATCCTATTATCAAACTTATAAGTCATTCATTCAAGCTTAGTCATTCATACAAAAGTGTACTAGGATTTATGTGATCGTGCTAAGTTTGGGGTTGGCACAATGGGATGAGTCCAACACATGTTGAGTGAAATGTTGAAGAGTAAGGGCCTACAAGAGGTAATATTGTGGATACTGAGGGGTTGGACTATGAAATTATGTTGGGAAATGTGAAGTAGGAAGTATTTCCTTAGATTATTGTGCGTTTGAAATAGAGTTGCAGACATGAGGTCACACTCCCTTGTTGTATACATGTAATATCCTTGATATCAATAAATTTAAGGAATCCACCTTTGGAATTGACTATACATGTGTTGTGGTTTCTTTACATGGATGAATGTTGTGTTCCTTGCAACGCATTGTGTTCACTAAGTATTGTTGAAATATTGGCCAAGTATTGTTGGGATGTTTTAAGGTTATGGTTGGATTTGTGCCTATTGTCGGATGAACTTGGTTGTGTTGAAATTAGTTGAATTTAACTTACTCTAGCTTAAGGAAAAGTTATGGGAAGAACTTAAGTGAAGAGGATTAGTTTGGTTTGACTAAGCACAAGTTGCATGAGCCCCTACAAACAAGGAAAGGTATTGTTGAAAAAAAGTTGGGACAATGTCATGTTTGTGAAGAAAAAATAGAGAAGACTATATCTCCTTGGCAAGTTGTACCTGAGCTAACAAGAGTACTGTTTCACTTCATTTTAAAACATAACAATTGAGTGGAGTGGAAAACATTGTTTATATAACTATGTGGGAAATATTTAGCACATCTTGACAGGCTTGGGAAAAATAGAAGGTTGTGGGACTTGTCTAGTAGATGAATTCAAAGCATAGAAGGGAGAAGTAAGTCTAGGAGACTTAGGAATATTATTTGTCCATGCCTATGTGCAACATGGATGGCGTAGAAAAATAGTTTGTGAATACAAGGATGGAAGTCATGACAACATTGTTGGGATAATTGATCTAAGAGTACATGAAGATGTCCTAGTCAAATGCGCGAGTTGAGTCCTTAGAAATAAAGTTGGAGATATAAAAAAGTTGTAGCCTAATATGGTACCAATTAGAAGGAAATATGACCAAGATGATGGCAACATCAAAGTAAGGAAGTAACCAAAATTTTTCAAGTCCAAACTCAAGAAAAAATATTGCTTGTTTAATTTTTTACTAGAACCATTTTCCCATTTATTGTCATTTCAAGATGAAGATGGAAGAATTGGAAGAATTTCAAGTGTAATAAACTTTGAAGATAGATACTTTAAGAAAACATTTCTTGATCTTGCAGTGTGTCCAAATGAGGGAGGGTGCCTCCCTATTTATACTTTTTCATGTGGGTGACATTTTATCCCAACAAGGTCGACTTCCTAACCTAACCGGGTCGACTTCTCTTTGGGAGGACCAAAAATGAAATTTACAATATTCTCTTGGGGAATATTTACCTAACTTACAACAGAGGTTTTATCTTGATATTATTACATGACCAATTACATCAATGGAATCCTTGACCAGAGGAAAAACATCTCCGAAAGGAGGAATAACAAAAGTATAATAAATATAATAATAATAAGAATATCTTTTGAATTTACATTTTCAACAACACTCCCTCTTAACAGGGAATGTATTCTTCTAACACGTCCATCACCTATAATATCCCAAAATAATATAAATATATATCAACTCTAACACAAGAGTCAATAAGAAAGGATCAAAACTAGGTGCTAGGAAGAGACCGAGATTGACTAGTTTTGCTCAAAATAGTGTTGGGATCTTCTCAAGTTCATAAAGGCTCAAGGAATGGATATGGAAGTGGTCATTACAAGTCTAAAAAATATATCATAGGTGCATCAAATCATAATATGGAAAAACTTGGATATTTTTCACACTAATTGAGACAACTTAGCAATCAATAAGATAGATGACTCAAAACTAGGACTTGACCAAGGTTTGGGGTTACTATGAGTTCAAATCAAGAGAAGGGATAATGTTAAGCTTAGGATCCTATAAAAAATGCACTAGGAAATTTTATGGTTTCAAAATCAGTGAGGCTTAATTTTACTCCCAAGGCTCTTGGGCACCCCAACATATGCAAACTAAACTCTTTGTTTCACACATCCTATCAACCAAAGGAGATGGATTTTGGATTGGATAGGATTAGAAACATGAAATACCATTAATTAAATCTTGGTATTCTCACCAGAAATTTTGAGGAAGTTTTGAGTTGGTTTCAAGGGAAAACTAGTGAGATTGGCTTTTAGGATTGCTTAACTAACTTAGCTTCATGATGACGCAAACAATGCAAGGGGATATGAATTATCAATATAATGGATGGGATGTGTTAATTGACTTGTTAATGAACAAAAACATGTGAGAGAATCAAATTTGTATTTTTCATCATGTGTTACTGATTCAAACACTGAAACTAGCTCAAATTTCATAGCAATCTAGACTAGGTGCACACAAGAGGACATACTTCATAGTTTTTTTAATAGCGACAGGGAAATAAATATCATAGGTATGATATGAAATCAATGGAATAATTCAAAGGATGAATTACATCAAGAAGTGGTATCAATAATAGAAGAGAAGAAGAGAAAATTATCCATGAGAAGGGATTAGGAAAATATGAAGATTCAGAATGGAAGGCTTCTTCAATCACTGCAACTTTCTCATAATTCACTGGATTTCATCATAGGAATTGAAATAAACTCAATGATGAAGACTGGATTTCCTCATCCTAATAGTAGAAGCATAAGGCACATCTCCTAAGTCTAGAGTAGCATAATGATCTCAGATCAATTCACAAACTGCCAAAATATGTGAAAGTGATGCACTATCCTTCTTTTATAGAAAAAAATGTCTTCAAGGTTTAATTTCCTCTTCATCATGTGGTCCAATTTACTCAACCAATCCTCCCTCATACATGGATAGAAAATTTCTTTTATTTCCAATCTTTTGTTTTTTATTTCTTCCTTTACTGCTTTATCCTTTTTTTTGCTTTATTTTTATTTTATGCGTTTTTCTTGCTTTATCTTGATTTTATGCTTTTAGCCTGCTTTACCCTGCTTTTATTCTTTCCTACTTTGTGCCAGCATTTCTTATTTTATTATGTTTCCTTTTTCTTTTCTGCTTTGGATGCTTTCTCTTTTCTTTCATATTTTTCAACTCCCTTGTAGTCAAACCTTATCTCCTAATTATTCCCACATGTCCCATTATCATTATTATTTTATTTAAGGTAAAATTGATTTATGGAAATTAATTTATCTAATAGTGCATCTTCAACTTTACGACATAATAATTGCTACTATTAATTAATCGCCTCGTTTCAAAATCTAATCCCAAGCAATTAATGGAATTTCCTCTTAAAACCGTAGGGACTAATTAGATAAATAGAATGATCCATATGTCATCAAAATGGGGACATGACATCACCATGAATAGACACAATCTTTGGACATCATCATCATAGCTAAACAACATCACTACTGGAACAACTCTTATCTCATCGACCATTGACTAGTGACATATCTCAAATCTATACGCAGTGAGAAGTTCTACAGATCCAACCCTTTTTCATGTTGGATGTAGGCCTAGAACCATCTAGGACGTCAACAACTACAAAGACAATGATTTTTAATTCTGGTAGGCTTAGAACCATCTAGGAATTCATCAACTACAGAGCCAGCCCTTTTTCATGCTAGATGCAAGCCTAGAACCATATAGGACTTTATCAACTACAAAGCCATCCCTTTTTTATGTTGTATTTAGGCTGAGAACCAACTAGGACTTCACTGAACTACAAAATCATGCCTTTTTCATGCTGGATGTAGGACTATAACCATCTAAGACTTCATCAACTATAAATCCAATCCTTTTTCATGTTTGATGTATGCCTAGAACCATCTAGGACTTCATCAATTGTAGAGCCAACCCTTTTTCATGCTACATGTAGGTATTGTCTTGTCCTATCCAGATCATCTCAACATTCCATGTGGAGAGCATCCTAGGATCACACTCCTGCGACTTACTGACATGCTACATCACTCCCTATTTCAAGGAACATCGATCTGGATAACACCAAGGATCTCCCTGATGTACTCAAACTTCACTCTTACTATCAGATTAGTCAACATATAAGTTATTTGCTTGTTTTTTCCCACATACTGGATCTTCACTACTCTCTACATCATATCCCAGATATAATGATACTTGATCTCAATATGCTTTGAATTGTCATGTAACATTTAGTTCTCGGACAACTTCACACAACTCTGGTTGTAACAGAAGATACAAGTCGCCTGTAACTCAAGATTAAACAAATATGACAATAGCTTTCGTAGACATATTTCCTCACAATTTTCCAAACATGCTGCAATGTACTCTTCTACGGTCATACTCAGTGCCACAGTTTACTGCTTCCTGCTAAACCAAGAGATCACACTAGATCCCAAACTCAAGCAACATCCTGAAGTGCTTTTCCTATCCATGGCACTACCTGCCCAATCCGAATAAACATAACCATGCAGGTTAATCTTTTGACCTGTCGCATACTTGATCCCATACTCAATTGTACAATTTAGGTACCTCAATACATGCTCTCTATGGTCCACACCATAATTATACATCATAATCCTACCATTATTCCCTCCATTTTGACCTTCACAATTAAATTCCACCCAAATTGGTCCAAAACATCATTATTACTTCCCTCATAAATAAAGGGAAGATGGGCCTTTATTGCAACATAACCCCATTCTCTTAATAAAGGAAAAAGAGACCCTAAAATGAGAACGAGTAAAAACCATGGACAAATACCATACACTTCATAAAACCATGGACCAATACCATGGGAAAGAAAATATTGGATCTTCCCACAAACACTTTTGGTCATACTTTTACTTTTTACACATTTTTTTACTCTTTAGTCACACTTCTCACATTTTTGTCGCACCTTTTCACATTGTATGTTGAGTTTACTCGATAAACTCCTTGATTCATATTCCCATTGACAACCATAGGTGGAGAAAATCAAAGAACTAGATCGTGGAAGCTGTTGGACCACATCCTCAAACAGTTGTAGTGGCCCACTTTATAAAGGTATGTTGCATTTGTTTTATTAAAATTAGAAAATATAAAAAAATATTTGTTATTCTTTGCTTTTAAGTCAAGGTTAAGTATTTCCCTTGCACCATGAGATCTACCCTTAGATCTAGTTGATCTAAGGTAGGTGATTTTGCACATAGCTAGAGAGAAATTTCCACTACATTTTTGGCGACTCCATTGGCTCAATCCTTTTGAATATTTGTTTTTGAAGGTTTTTATTTTCTACTTTGTTTTACTTGGGTTCTCAGCCATCACAGATTTGACCCTGTTTCTACAGATTTGAGCTAGTCCATTCACAGTGCCTTCCCCCTGGCCCTAACTAATGTTTTTTCCACAAAAAACTTCCAGCTTTGGCCGAATAACACCTTTTCAACTGAAAGGAATGACCTAGGTTGAACCTTTTACCTCGATAAGTGCAACCAAGGTCTCACATTTTCCCCGATAACTGTGTCTGTTGGCACCGGCATTTGAGCCCCCAAGGTCGAGTGAGGGGAGGCCGCTCCCTGGAAACAGTAGAACTGCTTTAGATTGCGCCTCCGATCCTATGCAGTCAGAGAGGGATCTCTTGTTTGGCACCAGAGTCTACTCCACATAAGGGTGTCAATCTTTTGTGTCACCAGAGTCTACTCCGCATTGGATTTTCAATCGACATGATCAGGGGGCTAGGATCCTGAATGGGGCAAAGTATGTTGAGGAGGGGTGCATGGTGGGATTACCGGGGGCAAGGAACCATGGGAAAATGGAGTCAAAACCTGTGCAAGAAAAAAAAAGAATGATGTGGGATTGATAACAAAGGCAAGATAGCCACTGATTTCCCAATCAGGAGATATTTAGCGGGCGATTAGAGGACAAGAAGGGACAGTCCATCGCATGGAGCACTAGCGAGATGAATTCCATGCAACTTTAGAAGAACCATTGATAGATTCTTGGAACAACAGCAGGAGCATAGCGAGTATGAATTCCTAACCGTTATACACTAAGTTGCAGACATGAAAGAAATCAACAAACTGGAATGGAAACAGGAACCACATTTACATGTAAAGGAAAGTACATATTGGGAAAAGCAACGACGCATGAATCTATGCCATGAGAAATAGTTCTTTCACTGCAATTTATTCATACACATGTATCAAGTTTTACAAATGGGGAGCCTCAGCCTGAGAATGTTTCCCAATCCAATTCACTAACTCCTTTCTCCCTCTATCGGGAGCGTTTTTATACAATCCTATTGTTGAGACTACCGAATTAAAGCTGTTACAAGTCGCCATCAGGCATTAACAGTGCAAGGAATGGACTATCACCATGTTTTACAAATATAAACAAACATTATGGCGCTAGTGGCCACATTCGGTCTGGGTAACAGCTTGACGTGTTCGACTGTCATGACGGATGATGAGTATGATGCCTCCCTCTCTACCCGAAACGTGTGCTTCCACTGTGTTCAAATGCATCTTTCCGCATGGTCACACGCTGGGAAAGTGGTTGGCCTTCTTTGCTGGTCCCGCCGCATCTGCCACCTCCTTCCTCTTCGGGTAACACTATTACTTATGGGATTTGGAAGAAGTGCCACATCGCTTCTGGTTGAGACAGACCTGTGGGGTGGTTTGTCATTCTTGTACTCCTCACCTCTAGTGAGGTGAGCTCTCCCACAGGCACAAGGGTGCAGCGTATCTACACCAGCCCCATCACCCTTGGCGAGTGGACTTCACAAATCGGGCTGTTAGGGCTTTAAACCCTTGACGCTCCCATCCGAACAAACGTTTATACATGGAACAGTCAATGACTATCCCCTTCTATGGAGGCTTTGGTGGGAACGATGCTATTAGGGGTTCTTGAAAAAACACTTACGAGAAGTAAGTGTCGAGACCTCGCATCGTTGGAGACGTGGGTATCACGTCTAGGCCCCGATGGCTAGTGTCATTATTGGCATGCAAATACCAAGGAGACAAGTGAGTATGGAACCTTCTCACCAACCATCAACACCCCCAAATGGACAAGCTTCTCAAACCAGATCTTCATCGTCAAACTCTATCAGGCCTTTGCGGATTCGTGGAGAAATAGAACTCGGGCTCTGGAGATATGTTAGTTCACTCTTGTTGAACTGAAGGCAGTCTTTATAGGGCTTCATGACTGATCTTCGCAAAGTCTGGTCAACATTCCTATACATTCTGTCATCGAGTGTATCTGGTCTCAACATGTGCGAAGGCACGAGCAGAGCGATCCATTACTTGCTGGGGATCTAGTCATTTGGTTTCATCGATCGTGGCGCCTTACTGTCTACTGTGGGAAGCAGTTGTGATGCCATCTGGTACAGTAGATCCATGCTACATATTTCATGAAGTGGACGCTCCCACATTTCCTTGTTCCTTTGAAGTGGGAAATGGAATGGTCCCCCGCGTCGCTTTGGCTTTGCCTTGTGTGAGCAGTAGATTTGTTGGCTACTTTCCTCATTTTTGTAGGCCAGCTCACACAAAATCCACCTATCCTTTCGTGATATGACTCTGCCATAGGGATGATTCCACCACTACGTGTGCTACAAATGGTGTCAGAGAAATCGGCTAATCCGCGAGAGCACAGATTACATGCATGAATGTCTCCTCTACTGTCATCTCCACACTAGATGGGAAATCTATACCTCAGGAGTCTTCTCAGTCGTCCATGTTACATTCATCCAGTTGCCAACTTTTCTCTTCTAAACACCATGGGTAGTTCTGGATCGTGACACGTTCTTAACCGTCGATCGAGATCGACCTTTCATGCAGTCGTTGATCCGAGTGGGCCCCACCGTCTTTCGCAATGGGAAACTTAGATATTTGTCCATGATAGTTCGCATTGAAAAATGAACTGTAGATGTAGATTTACCCCTTTTCTTATTGCAGCCTTCGATCTTTGCGACCTCTACCACTTTTTCATGATTTGAGATTGCGGTTTTACCCTCACAAGTATAGATCACGAAATTAATTTAAGCCGCAGATCTGCCCCAGATCTCATCTCAACCGTCGAAGGCCTCCGATCATTAGTACGTTTCACAATCTGAGATAGAAGTCTTGATCGTGCATATTTGCTCACGCGAAGCGGTTTGGAGCCGTTGATCCACCTCCGATCAATCGCAGCCTTTGATTATGAACCCTTCCCAATGTTAATAGTACACCTGCTGCTTTCCTCGTTGAAGGGTGGTCACATGAAATTCGAGGGACTGGGACCCCTACTAAGCCTCCGTCAAGCCCTTAAATCAATCTGTTAAAAGCAGAGTGTTAACAACCGGCTCCACGAGGGATTCTATCCTCCCAGCAAGGTAGCAAAGAACCCCTCGTAGACCAAGTGCCGAAACCATTGGGCCACCTTCATTCTTTATTTGACATCTCCATGCCATTGCTTTAGCGAATTCATGCCACTCTTGAAAATCATGCTAGTGACTGTAAACCTGTGCTGGTAACTGAAAATGAAAACAAACTGAAAACAGTAACGAAGGAAATGCTCGATAACAACTGAGCTTATTTTCTCCTACCTACTCTACCTAACTTTTTACACAAGTCCGATTAAGTGATATCAAACTTCCAATGAAGCCAATCAAGCAACTTGCCTAATATTCTTGTTCTTGTATGGTGCTTGATGGACAAAAATGAAACAGATAATGGGAGAAGGAAATGATAAACAAATTGATCTTTAAGGTAGAGATGCGACCAATCATTGCCTTCACCCAGACCCTCCATGTATTCAGCCACGGGGTCGTAGAAATCACAACAACCTCTAGCACGCTCTGTCACCTGCTTATGGGAAAGCTGTCTGGAGCTTCCTACTTTCAAAGAGTCTTTAGGCTGACACTTGGAAGATTGCAGATGAGGACCTACAGAATCTCTCTCCAATGGAGTATCCCTCTCTCCGCCTAAAATTTCTGTAATAAGGGACTGATGTGCTTCAAGAGGGAGGTCTTCAGCTTCTCTAGTGGAACCGAGTAGGCATACTCCTTCTGTGTGAGGTGGCATTCCTGAAGGTGAAGTATCAGAAAACGTGTTTATCTGTAAACTGCTGCATCCGTCTTCATTTCTGTACAAGCTTCTGGCCTGCATCACCTCTGTTTCTTTTTTCTTTTGCTTGGAGGCCTTAACCATTTGTCGTATCAATTCAAAAGAGGCATAACACAAGGGTAGGCTATCACCTCCAGTGCCCTCATCATCTTTTTGCACTTCAACCTCCTCATTTTGCATTGCACTTCAATTTCTTTTATCAGAAGGCGTTGTTTCAACAGCTGGCTTGTCAGGTGTATTCTGCAGGTACTCTTCTTCATATTCGTCGTACATAGGTGCACCAAACTCCTTCTTAAAATCATACCTAGTTGAACAGGGGTGGGGTGGGTGATCATCTTCAGAGAATAATCCTACAAGACTACCTATTCCAGCCTCAGGCCGGTCATCTTTCTGCATACCATGAGAGATCTTTGACGGGCCAGAGGCTTCCTCCTTCTGCTTGTAGGGCCCAACCAATTTGTATGTATCTTTTATTTCACCACCACCATCCTGACTTAACGACTTCTTGGACATCTTAAGGTTTTTCTCAACCTACAAATAATCAGCAAACATCTGCTGCAAGGTGGTTGATTTTCTCTCCAAAATAAGAAAGGATAGGTCAGGGGAAAATGCGGCTACGTAATAGATCTTAGTAGCGTTCTCAAGAGGTCGAATTCCCTTAGGCATGTTATAATAAAAGCTTGCAAATATTCTGTTAAAACTAGATATGGCCTCCCCCTCATGCCTCCTCAGGGAATAAAAATTTGAAAGTATTTTCTCTAGTGGCCTTCTCCTACCCCAAAACCTCAAGAATGTGCAAGAAAGCTCTTCCCAAGTGTTGATGGACTTAGGCTGCAAGTATTTAAACCAGGATTTGGCATCTCCTTGCAAGGATAGAGTGAACGCCCACATGCAAACATCATCATGTTCTATCTCAAAAAGGTCAGAGAAATGCTCAAAGGCTTGTGCGTGTTTCTCAGCAGTCAAGTTCTCAGATTCTCCATTGAACTTGGGGAGGTACTTGTAATATTTCATGGGAAAATCATGGAGGATAGGAGGCAATGGTAGCGGTTTATATTGGCTTGGAGAAATGGGGGAGACAAGTTTAGGTACAATAGCTAAACTATCGTCTGAGGTTTCATGAATTTCATAGGGGTGTCCTTTGACATCGGGCACCCCCGGATAAAGATCTAGGCCAAAATCAAATGTACAAGATGATGCAATGCTTTCAGTTCATAAAGAAGGATAAACAGGAACATATTCATGGCTCTGCTCAGGATGAGTTGGGCTATAGAAGGTTGTTTTGATAAATCTAAGAAAAGATAAGAGCAAACTTACAAGATATGATAAGGAATCCTAGAAGAAATGCGGACTTGTGTGCTTGGACCTTCCACCATGCATTTCTAAGCTTTATGAGGGGTCCATTTTGCAGGTGGGATATTCCAGCCTTCCTTGGTCATTAGATTTCTGGGTCACATCACCAGCGGAGTCACTGAATTCTAAATCCTTCAAGAGTGGAGTCACCAGGTGAAAAGTGCTCAACCTTCTTGATGTCTAGCCAATTGTTCACCATCAACAACCATATCTAAATCTTTGTCATTCTTCCCAGGGAGGATATTCAAGTTCGTCCCCAGCAATGGCGCCAGTTTGTTGGCACCGAGATTTGAGCCCCCAAGGTCGAGCGAGGGGAGAAGTATGTTGAGGAGAGGTGCATGGTGGGATTACTGAGGGAAAGGAACCATGGGCAAATGGAGTTGAAACCTGTGTAAGAAACGATTGCAAATGGAAAGAATCACGTGGGATTGCAAACAGAGGCAAGATAGTCGTTGATTTCCCAATCAATAGATATTTAGCGGGCGATTAGAGGACAAGAAGGGACAGTCCATCGCATGGAGCACCAGTGAGATGAATTCCATGCAACTTTAGAAGAACCATTGATAAATGCCTGGAACAACAGCAGGAGCATAGTGAGTATGAATTCCTAACCATTATACACTAAGTTGGAGACATGAAAGCAATCAACAAACTGGAATGGAAACAGGAAACACATTTACACGTAAAGGAAAGTACATATTGGGAAAAGCAATGAAACATGAATCTCTGCCATGAGAAATAGTTCTTTCACTGCAATTTATTCATACACAGGTATCAAGTTTTACAAATGGGGAGCCTCATCCCGGGAGTGTTTCCCAATCCAATTCACTAACTCCTTTCTCCCTCTATCGGGGTATTTTTATACAATCCTATTACTGAGACTGTCGAATTGAAGCTGTTACAAATCGCCATCAGGCGTTAACAGTGCAAGGAGTGGACTATCGCCATGTTTTAAAAATATAAACAAACATTATGGCACTAGTGACCGAATTTGGTCTGGGTAACAGCTTGACGTGTCCGGCAGTCATGACGGATGATGAGTATGATTCCTCCCTCTCTTCCCAAAATGTGTGCTTCCACCGTGTTCAAATGCAACTTTCTGCATGGTCACATGCTGGCAAACTGGTTGGCCTCCTTCGCATGTCTCACCGCATCCGCCACCTCCTTCCTCTCTGGATAACATTGTTACCTATGGGCTTTGGAAGAAGTGCCGCATCGCTTCTGGTTGAGACAAGCCTGTGGGGTGGTTTGTCATTCTTGTACTCCTCACCTCTAGTGAGGTGAGCTCTCCCACAGGCACAAGGGTGTAGCGTATCTACACCAGCCCCATCACCCCTGGCAAGTGGACTTCACAAAACGGGCTGTTAGGGCTTTAAACCCCTGATGCTCCATCCAAACAAATGTTTATACATGGAACAGTCAATGACTGTCCCCTTTTGCGGAGGCTTTGGTGGGCGCGATGCTATCAGGGGTTCCTGAAAAAACACAGTAAGTGTCCAGACCTCGAGTCGTTGGAGATGCGGGTATCACGTCTAGGCCCCGATGGCTGGTGTCATTATTGTCATGAAAATACCAAGGCGACAAGTGAGTATGGAATCTTCTCACCAACCATCAATTCCCCCAAACAGACAAGATTCTAAAACCAGATCTTCATCGTCAAACTCTATCAGGCCTTTGCGGATTCGTGGAGAAATAGAACTCGGGATCTGGAGATATGTTAGTTCACTCTTGTTGAACTGAAGGTAGTGTTGATAGGGACTCAGGATTGATCTTCGCAAAGGCTGGTCAACATTCTTGTACATTCTATCATCGAGTGTATCTAGTCTTAACATGTGCGAAGGCGCAAACAAAGCGATCCTTTACTTGCTGGGGATCTAGTCATTTGGTTTCATCGACTGTGGCACCTTACTATCTGCTATGGGAAGTAGTTGTGGATTCCATTTGGTACAGTAGATCCATGCTGCATATTTCATGAAGTGGACGCTCCCACATTTCCTTGTTCCTTTGAAGTGGGAAATGGAATGGTCCCTCGCGTCGTGTTGGCTTTGCCTCGTGTGAGTAGCGTATTTGTCAGCTACTTTCCTCATTTTCGTAGGCCAGCTCACACAAAATCCACCTATCCTTTTGTGATATGACTCTGTCATAGGGATGATTCCATCACTGCGCATGCTACAAATGGCATCAGAGAAATCGGCCAATCCGCAAGAGCACAGATTACACGCTTGAACATCTACTCCATTGTCATCTCCACACTGGATGGGAAATCTGTAACTTGGGAGTCTTCTCAGTCATTCGATCAAAGGAAAATTTTATGTCCACCGTCCACGTTCCATTCATCCTACCGCAAACTTTTCTCTTTTGAACACCGTGGGCAGTTCTGGATCATGACACGTTCTTAACCGTCGATCGAGATCGACCTTTCATGCATCCATCGATCCAAGTAGGCCCCACCGTCTTTCGCAATGGGAAACTTAGATATTTGTCTGTGCTAGTTCACATTGAGAAATGAACCGTAGCTGTAGATTTATCCCTTTTCTCATCATAGTCGTCGATCTTCGCGACCTCTACCACTTTTTCGTGATTTGAGATTGCGGTTTTACCCGCACAAGTATAGATTGCAAAATTAATTTAAGCCGCAGATCTGCCCCGGATCTCATCTCAACCATCGAAGGCCTTTGATCATTAGCATGTTTCACAATTCGGGACGGAAGTCTTGATCGTGCATATTTGCTCGCGCGAAGCGGTTGATCCACCTCTGATCAATCGCAGCCTTTGATTATGAACCCTGCCCAATGTTAACAACACACCTGCTGCTTTCCTCGTTGAAGTGTGGTCACATGAAATTCGAGGGACTGGGACCCCTACCGAACGTCCATCAAGCCCTTATATCAATCTGTTAAAAACAAAGTGTTAATAGTGTCCTAGACCCAAAAGATAGATCGTGCTTGTTCTACCTTCTAGAGCGACCCAGGTCGCTTCTGTGACCCTGTTTTGTGCGATTTTTCACATGAAAACCCCTGTTAAGTGCGAACTACATTTTTTTTAGTTATTTTTCCATCTTGATCACAACTGTTTATTACTACTGTGCAACCCTGACCACACATGTTCTATCGATAGGTGTGACGTGCTGATTTTTTAACTGTTTAAGGTGTTTCAGATCCATTCTAGACCCACTATCTGTGTTTTGTCCCTTTCCTAACTGTATTTTTACAGATCTGATTGATTACATCCCCTTGGTGTTTTTGCAGTCCCAAGTTTCTTGTATTTGAGCCTATCTTGGTTGAGCTTGGTAGTTGACAGTGTCAATGTATTTGTAACTTTGGAATGTATTCATCCATATATCTTATGTATTGTACCCCGATGTTTATTTTGGGATGTGTCTATAATGTATTTGAGTCATGACATGCCCCGATGTTCCTATCAGGAGGTTCTATAATGTAAACAAGTCATGTCTAGTCATTGTGGGTAACCCTCCTATTGATCAAGGGTTAAAGTCCCCGCAGTTTCGGGGCACTAGAGCTATTAGAATCTCCTAGTGAATTTGACCCTAGTGAGTTATTGTCAAGCTGGGAATTAGTATAAATAGAGAATGAGTCTCTCTATTTAGCACACACTCACTCACACTCAGTTGTAGCGCATCGCTGAGGAAGAAGAAGCTGTTGGAGCTAAAAAGAAAGAGGCTACTGCTGTCGGGAGATCATCTTACTGTTTTGGGGTTTTACTTTTGGTGCTGATTCTATCTCCGAGGAAGTTGCGAGGTTTTCTCCATTTATAGTTTCCCCAAGGAAAAACACTGTGTTCATTGTCTCTTGTGTTTGATTGCTGTGCTTGTTATTCTCTTAGTTAAAGATCCTAATATAATGCTAGCTTAATGTTAAAAATCTAACATGGGATCAGAGCTAACCTGAGAATAAGACACTGTGCAACTACGGGAACTAGGGCTTCCTACTTTTTGGATCTCTCTCCACAGATTTTAAGCAAAAGAAGGTTGGGATGACACTCCTCCCTAGGGCGCATCTTTCTGTCGAAGCAGAATCTGATTCTGAGCATTTTCAGTTTTTGACCTGACACTACTGCCGGAAATTAGGGCTTTCCACATAAGTGGAATTTTTGAGTGAGCCCAGGCCTGGATTGATCTCCTCCTAAAAATTGAAGTTTAGAGATCAAGATCAAAGCATTTGGTTGGACAGAACTCTGGGAAATTCAAACCCTAATTTGCTCCTGAACCAGCACTGCAGAAATTCAGCTCCAAATCCAGATCCAACATCTTGATTTGGTAAGATCTAAATGTTTTGTATTTCCATTTGAGGTTCTCAGTTAAGATGTCTCATCATACCAAGCTTGATGAAAATCTTGAGGGAGCCGATAAATTCTGAGCCTGGAAGTATAGGATCTCCCTGGTCCTGGAAGAAAATGAGTTGGACTCTTATATCAATGAGGAGGTTCCAGTTCCAAAGGGAGATGAGGCTAAGGCCTTACACAAGAAGAAGTTGGTTATGGCTAAGAGGATTATTGCTGATTCAATCAAGGATCACCTCATACCACAAGTGTCCTCCCTAAAGACACCTAAAGCTATGTTTGATGCCCTAACCAAACTATTTGAAGGGAAGAACATAAACCAGAATATGACTATGAGAAACCAACTGAAGAATGTAAAGATCTAGAATGCAGAGACCATCCAGTCTTACTTTACAAGGGTATCTCAGATCAAGGAACAACTGTAAGTAGTAGATGAAGAAGTGGAGAATGCAGAGATTGTAATGACCACCTTGAATGGTCTCCCTAGATCATGGGACTCTTTTATTCAAGGAATCTGTGCCAGAAAGAAGTTAGTCAAGTTCAACAGACTATGGGAAGAATGCTCTCAAGAAGAAGCTCGAATAGCAGCTTGAGAAGAAAATATGGGAAGTGAAGATCAAGCTCTCATGGTACACTCCAAGAAAACCAAAAGAAGTTCTCATCACCCCAAAGGTAAGCACTTTCATAACACTAGAAAATATTTGTCTAGAATCAGATGTTATACATGGGACGAGAAAGGACACTATGCTAGAGAATGTCCTAGAAACAAAAATGTCTCTCACAAGAAGAAGGGAAACAAGAGAAGACATCATGCTCATGCTACAGAGAATGATGAACCTTCCACAAGAGAATCAAACATGAAAGTGATGATTCCTCAAGTGATGAAGAATATGTTTTGATTTCCACTCTCATACGAAACATTACACATGGAAGCAATGATTGGCTTATAGACAGTGGGGGTTCCAAACATATGACAGGATTCAAAGAATCCTTTGTGAAACTATCAGAAAATGAATCACCACACAAGGTGAAACCTGAAGATGACTACCAGTATCCAATAAAAGGTAGTGGGGAATCCTCCTATAAGCTAGACTCTGGAAAGTCTATGACAATGAAGGATGTATTGTTTTTACCAGGACTAAAGAAAAACCTCCTCTCCATATCTGCATTAGATGCAAAAGGCATGAGGGTTGCATTTATAGATGGCCAAGTTATCATGTGTCCAAAGGGAAAGACTATTAATGATGCAATATGTTAAATTTTCATATGCTTAGCTAAAACATCAGTATTTCATCTCATTTTTCATAACAAAAGCATATAAACAGGATCACTGAAAGAAACAGTATCACAAGAACAACATAGATTTATCCTGGGAAAACCCTAAAGGGAAAAACCTAGCAAAAGCTTCCTCAATATAGATGCCCCAAAAGGTAAAAAGGTAAAACCAACAAGGAGATCAAAAACCTGATCCTCCTCCTTCTCCAGCTACTTCTCTCCTCCACAAGTGCGCTACTCAAGTGAGTGTGTGTGTTCCAAATGAGGAGCACTACACCTCTATTTATATTCATCCGTTCACTTAAGTTAACTCATCTATCATGTAGGCTCGAGTTAATCATGTAGGATCGAGTTACACATGTAGGCTCAAGTAACCACACTGGGGTGCTAATGACCCACCTTTACAATTAGAGGGGACTGCCTCATGACTCTTATTAGTTCTTCTGATTAGCAGCATAGGGGTACAAAGTAATATAAGTGGTTCTCCTGGTAGGACCATCGGGGACCACAAAGAAATACATATAGAATATTCTTCGAAGTTACAATATTTCAACACTCCCCCTTAATGTGAAGGGTATTCTATAACAACATCAACAACAACAATAATAGGAGAGAGATAGAGGACATCATCCACATCATCAGGGTGATACATCTATAAATCATTGGAAGCTTTTCAACATCATGTAGTCTTCATATTCAATCTTTAGTCTTCAGCATCATCAGTACTTTGACCACTTCGATCAGAAACATCTTCAACATCTTGACTCTTCAATCAGTAGCAACATCTTCAGCACTTTGACCTTTCGATTAGCAACATCATCTTCAACATTTTGACCTTTTGATTAGCAACATCATCTTCAACACTTTGACCTTTCGATCAACAACAACATCATCATCATACTCTGATCTTTCAATCAGAAACATCATCATGAAAACATCATCAACACATCAACATCATAATCAAAATATCATCATCATCATACTCTGATCTTTCAATCAGAATCATCATTATCATCAGCCTCTGATCTTTCGATCAGAAACATCATCAACCGAACATCATCATACTCTAACATCAACTCATCATCATATTCTGATCTGTCATCATCATCATACTTTGATAATACGACATCATCATCATCAGGATCTCATCATATTCTGATCTTTCGATCAGAAACATCATCATCATCATCACATTCTGATATTTCGATCAGAAAACATCATCATCATCAGCAACATCATAATCATAAGCAACTTCTGATCTTTCGATCAGAAAACATCATCATCATCATATTCTGATCTTTCGATCAGAGAACATCATCATCAGTAACTTCTGATCTTTTGATCAGAGAAACATCATCATCATCATATTCTAATCTTTCGATCAGAGAACATCATCATCGTCAGCAACAACATCATCATTATATTCTAATATTTCAATCAGAGAACATCATCATCATCAGCAACTTCTGATCTTTCGATCAGAGAACATCATCATCATCAGCAACATCTGATCTTTCGATCAGAAAACATCATCATCATCAGCAACATCTGATCTTTCGATCAGAAACATCATCATCATCATCACACTCTGATCTTTCGATCAGAAACATCATCATCATATTTTGATCTTTAGATCAGTACGTCATCATCATCATACTCTGATCTTTCGATCAGTATGTCATCATCATCATACTCTGATCTTTTGATCAGTACGTCATCATACTCTGATCTTTCGATCAGTATGTCATCATCATCATACTCTGATCTTTTGATCAGTACGTCATCATACTCTGATCTTTTGATCAGTACATCATCATCATCATACTTTGATCTTTCGATTAGTACGACATCATCATCATCAGCAACAACCTGCAATCCACAACTCAAAGACAAAAAGTCTTTGGATCACTTTTGGACTTAAAGTCCAGGGATGATACAATCCCACCACATTATCGACAACCGAAGTTACCGGATTGATTACAGGAGAATCAGTCCCTATCACTTTAGGACTAAGTCCAAGGACGATGCAATCCTACCACATTCTCGAGGACCAAAGCCACCGGATTGATTACTGGAGAATCAGTCCCTATCACTTTATGACTATGTCCAAGGACGATGCAATCCTACCACATTCTCAAGGACCGAAGCCATCGGATTGATTATGAGAGAATCAGTCCCTATCACTTTAGGACTATGTCCAAGGACGATGCAATCCTACCACATTCTCGAGGACCGAAGCCACCGAATTGATTACGGGAGAATCAGTCCCTATCACTTTAGGACTATGTCCAAGGACGATGCAATCCTACCACATTCTCGAGGACCGAAGCCACCGAATTGATTACGGGAGAATCAATCCCTATCACTTTAGAATATGTCCAAGGACGATGCAATCCTACCACATTCTCGAGGACCGAAGCCACTGGATTGATTACGGGAGAATCAGTCCCTATCACTTTAGGACTATGTCCAAGGATGATGCAGTCCTACCACATTCTCGAGGACCGAAGTCACCAGATCTATTATGGAGAGATGTCCCGGGATGATACAATCCCTCTTCATTCTCGAAGACCGAGGTCTCCGGATCACTTTAGGGTAAGTGCCCAGGGATGATACAATCCCACCATGTTCTCGAGGACCGAGGTCACCGGATCTATTGTGGACAGATGTCCCGAGATGATACAATCCCTCTTCATTCTCGAGGACCGAGGTCTCTAGATCACTTTAGGGAAAATGCCCAGGGATACAATCCCACTGCAACATCACTACTCCCCCTTTCGAGGAAGGTCTTTTCGAACAACACCAAGCTTGTCTCGAAAGTGTTCTAACTCTACTCGAGGTGGAGGCTTCGTCAGTACATAATCATCCAAACCATCATCATCTACATCTTCAGTATGTGAATACTAAACTATCACCATCTATATCTCCAGTATGTGAATACTGAAAGCATCATCATCTATATCTTCAGTATAGAAATATTGAAAGCATCATCATCTCTATATTCAGTATAGAAATACAAAATCACCATCATCTGTATCTACAGTATGTAAATATTGAAATATCATCTATATCTTCAGTATGGGAATACTGAAATCATCATCATCTATATATTCAGTATGGGAATACTGAAATCATCATCATCTATATCTTCAGTATGGGAATACTGAAATCATCATCATCTATATATTCAGTATGGGAATACTGAAATCATCATCATCTATATCTTCAGTATGGGAATACTAAAACATCATCATCTCTATATTCAATATATAAATACTGAATCACCATCATCTGCATCTTATCTTGTATGTAGAAATACCGGATTTCTATGTGTTACATCGGAACACAGGGTTCTTTGTCATCACAACTATGGTTATCACATAGAATCATTGTAGTGTCCATCTTTAGGTCAAAGAGACCTGATATCAGCTTTTGACTCCATATGGCTTCACAACTTAGTAGAGCAATCTGCTATGTATTCTTCTTCAACCGTGCTAAGAGAAACACTGGACTATTTCCTGCTAAACCATGAACTCATAGCAGAACTCAAACAAAAGCATCTACCTGATGTGCTTTTCCTGTCTGAGATACTTCTATCCAAATCTGCATCTGTGTAGCCATACAATCTATACTCATGGCTACCATCATAGTATAGACCAAAGTTTATAGTCCCTTTCAGATATCTCATCACATGTTTTGCAGCTACTAGGTGAACCCGTCTTGGTTGAACAAGATATTGACTTAAGGTGTTCACAACAAAACAAATGTCTGGTCTGGTATTTGTTAAGTACATCAATGACCCAATGATCTGTCTATAGTGAGTCACATCCACTAACTCTAATGAGTCATCAGATAACAGCTTCAGGTTGGAGTCCATGGGTGTGGCCAAGACTTTGCATTCCAACATTTTGAATCTCTTCAATATCTCTACTGCATACTTTCACTGGTTGAGAAAGATTCCTTCTGAACTTTGCCATACTTTCAGACCTAGGAAATACTGCATTAACCCAAGGTATTTCATCTCAAATTCTTCTGCTAGTTTCTTCTTGCTTTCCATGATCTGTTTCTCATTCCCTGTCAAGAATAAGTCATCCACATATAGTAATTGAATGACAGGTTCATCTTCTACAACCTTGTACGAAAGGTTAGGATCGAATTTACTCTTGGCAAAGCCCATGCTCATCAGGAAACTATCTATTCTTCCATACCAAGCTCTGGGAGCTTGCTTCAGGCCATAGAGGGCCTTCTTCAAATTGCATACTTGATTCCATCTGTCTTCAACTTCAAATCCTCGTGACTATTCGATGTAAAACTCTTCCTCAATCATACCATTAAGGAAGGCTTGTCTTTACTTCATCATGGAAGAAACTACCATAGTTTTGAAGGAAGTGTACCTTGCTTCCTGGAGTAAGTGTCTCTTCAGAATTGATTCCCTCTTTCTGATAGAAACCTCTAGCCACAAGTCTTACCTTACTTCTATCAACAACATATCTTATCTTGCAAATCCATTTGGAAGATACCACATTCTTACTTTCTGGTTTGAGTACTATATCCCAAACATCATTCTAGTATCATAACATCTTCTATGAGTTTGTCTTCTCAGGTCATCAACATATCCTAGTCTTCTGCATTCAACCTTGAAGGTTGGAACCCACTTTACTCTTGGTAAAGTCTCGATCCATCACGAAGCTATCCATAATGTCGTACCATGTCGAACTCAGATATAATTTTCTGTAGTCACTCCCCCTGAAGCGGAGTATCATCTTCCCTCTTCACTCTGTACAGGTGGTTCTATGCTTGATATATACTGGTCAATAGAGTATGTCATGTCATAGTCTATTCTTTCTAAGGAAAATCATGAACCTTGCTATGTACACTTGTTCTTGTAAATCCATGTGGAAGATACTACGTACTTCCCTGTTATTCTTTGATCATAGCTTCTTTCATAGCATTCTTTTCTTCATCTTGAGTTATCTCTTGTACCCATGGTGGTCTTCATGCTTCAAGGTGGATCTACCACTCTCTGAAGCTCTTTCTTCCGTCATGGTGTCTCTGACCCTGGGAGCTTCAAATTCATGTTTATTGGAGTGAATATTGAATTGTCATCACTTGTTCTTCGAAACAAGTCTCATCCTTCTTTTTTTGTAGGAGGTTGTACAGGACCTTTCCTACAATTGAAATGCACCAGTTGCATGGTTAGAACTATTTCATAAAACATATGCATAATGACAAATTCTTATGCATCATGCAATTGTTTAGTCAATACAACATTCATCCATATCTCACATAAAATTTCTAGATGCCTTCCATCTCTACCATGACATCATTGAGATTGTGCACTAATCCAATATGTCAGCAAAGAGGTTTGATAAGTAGCAATGGAGAGTTGTATAGCACCATGAGCTACTTACCCATCACATGCATATTAGTAGTATACAATCATTAATGCAAACAATCTATCATGCATAACACATCAACTGAATATAATCAAATGTATAACAAAACAATATCATGAAATGACAATTGAATACTTATCTTTTATTTGTTTTGTGGGTAGACTCCATCTTGATCATTCTGCTTTATCATCTTCTTCATTCATGAAATTATCATTTCTTATCCAAATGATAAGATGAATTGTTGGGATGCAGAAATGTCCATTTTTCATCCACTTTATCTTCCTCTATTCCTCACATTTCATCATCC
Organism: Pseudotsuga menziesii; assembly: GCA_001517045.1. NCBI lineage: Eukaryota > Viridiplantae > Streptophyta > Pinopsida > Pinales > Pinaceae > Pseudotsuga > Pseudotsuga menziesii. Next base: position 198,852 of record LPNX011000953.1, on the reverse strand, counting down.
CATTAACCTTTTATCATACCATTTCCATACATATATGTGGGTTTCACCTTATTATTTCCACTTTATTTATTTTTAGTATTATAAGTGAATTTATGATTAAATATTAGAAAATTAACATGTTTTTCACTAATATCTCAAAGTATGGATGAGCTTTGTAATGTGTAGGAATATGTGAAGGATTAATTCAAAGAAAATAATTCGCGTATATCTCCTCCATCATTTCAAGGAGATAGTTATGCAAAGAATATTTCAAGGAGAAGATCATGGAGATTTGGTTGAGAGACATGTGGATAATTTGTGAAAGATATGTCGAGGATTTGAAGGGATCATATCTTGTAATAATAGGAAAGTAGTTGAGTGGTTCAGTGAATAGTGGATCTCTCATTATGAGATGGTTATTTTCTTCATGTATAAAAGAGAGTGCTCTCTCTTCATTTCATAATAATTATTAAGGGGGATATTATCTTAGAATATTTTAGATCTTAGATTATCTTAGAGAATAGTAGATTGTAGAAGTTAGTATTGACTTTGTAATATGGAGAAGGGAATTCTTAGCTTTTGTTCATAATATTGGTTTGATGCTTTCATGATTTATGATTGATTGTTGTGATGTAATTTAAGATTGCTTTATTGTTAATGTGAGCTCACATGTGTTGTCTTGTTGCTCTTCATATGTTGTCTTTCTTTTATGCAATTTACTTTCAGCCGTGTGTTTCATCTTTCAACATTAGATTAGCAATTGCTTGTTTTAGTTTAAGGGGGGTTAGATTAGATTAGTCTTAGTTTCACGTGGGGTTAGATTAACTTAATTTCACTTTAGTCTTGCATATACTTTGCAGGTGCTTCGTAAGCCTACGAACCTCGGATTGACAAATTAAATGGCTGGGCAAATACTACAACGAAATTAAAACGACATTAATTCGGCCCAACATTTTGGCGCCGTTGCCGGGGAAACACGATGGATTGAAGTGTAGATTTCAATTTCTGCAAGTGTGGTAGTGTAGATTTCAATTCTTGCAAGTGTGGTAGTGTAGATTTCGATTCCTGCAAATGTGGTAGCGTAAATTTCAATTCTTGCAAGTGTAGTAGCGTAGATTTCAATTCCTGCAAGTGTGGTAGTGTAGACTTCGATTTCTGCAAGTGTGATAGCGTAGATTTCAATTCCTGCAAGTGTGGTAGCGTAGATTTCAATTTCTGCAAGTGTGGTAGTGTAGATTTCAATACATGCAAGTGTGGTAGTGTAAATTTCAATTTTTGTAAGAGTGTTTAATTTCCGCAACTGTGAAGAGTTATTTATTTTTTTTAGAGTGTTTTTTTTACATAAATGGTTTGTTTTTATTTAAGATTTTCAAATTTCAGTTTTGGGTGCTGTAAGAATCCCTTTTTCAACATGGTTTAATAATGAGTATAAGTCTGGAACTACTCACTCATGCCTTGGAAAAAGCTGGATTTTCCTCTTCCCAGGAAGAGGAGGTCTTGGCAGCAATAAGAGATTTAACTACTGCTCCAGAATCAAATGAGGAATCATCATCCGAAAACTCCTGCGCATGTGAAGGTGAACAAGTATTTGAACAAGAGATCAATGAACATGAACAGGAGATCGAGGAGGACCACGAGGAGTTGCAGCATTATCTGAGGAGTGAAAACTATGCCTACGAAAGCCCTATCGAACGATGGTTTCAAGCGAGAATGAGGTTAGAACAATTTAGTTTTTCTTTTTATTTAGTTAGATCACAGCCACAACAATTAAATTTGTTTATCTTTGTATATTGTTATTGTTCATTCATGGGATTGAAAGATAATATATTCCTATTACTGTTTTCTGTATGGCTACACTAGCTATTTGATTACACATAATTGTTTTCTAATTCCCAATTAGCATAGAGTAGGTAGGATTTTATTTCTAGTCTTTGCTTTCATCTAGAATAAGTATGCTCTCTTCCGCGCTTCGTGTGATCACGAGGATCAGAAAGTAGGATGTTTTCTAAAATTTCCAGGAATGAATCATTAATGTTTTGCAACATGCTTAATTGATTTCATCTTTATTTTGCAATTCATTATCTCCATTTGCTAAAACCTTTTTCAATTGTTAAATAAAAATAGTCTGCAATTTCATTTTTAAGCTAAAAAAAAACACTGAAATTATAATGCTGAAAGCAGCTGCAAATCCAAGCTGAAACAACGCAAATCTATTGCATTTTTTTTGACATTTTGGCTTGATAAAGTTCGCTAAAACACAATCGGGACAGTCCTATTTTTAGGGACCATAAGGGGTTAGTATTAAAACTTGTTTCTATCCAAAGTATCCCTTTAATTCTAGTTTT
>LPNX011000953.1:80716-195757 GCA_001517045.1 Pseudotsuga menziesii | reverse complement strand
AACTTCTCACAATTTTTATGCTAGGTTGCATGAGGATATGCAACCAGATCAGTTGGGGAGGGAGAACTATATTCAATACATATTCACTAATAATTTTTCATGCAGGATTTTGTACTAAAGTTTTTTTTTCTTCAGGTTTTAGAGACAGTCGCATTTTGCTGGTGAAGTGATTTTTCAAAGAAACACAATTTTTTTGAGAAACATGTTTTGATAGACAGCCTGAAGGAGATGTTACTCATGATGTTTGCTCATAAACATCACAACGTTGGTTTTTACACAAAAACCATCCATAAACTTGCGTCATGATTGTTTATCCATATTTTTCCTTCAGAGCACCTTCATCATCCATGTCTTGAAGTCCACTTTCCATCGCTTTATCTGTCATGACTTCACACATGCCTATCTTTCTGAGTTGCATACATCCCTTTATCTTTTTCAGTTCATTTTTCCATTCCAGTTTGTCTTCTGAATAAAACCAGCTCCCTTTCCATGACTACATAGCCTTGCCATATCCATTGTTTGACTCTGAGATCTTTTCACTGATAGTCCTACCAATATTTTTATACCAACTCGCGTTGACTGATGTGGGATTTCTTAAGGTCCACCTTTCAACAAGTCTTTTCCCATTGACCTCAGCACCTTATCTGGGATATAGACTAGAGTTCATTATTGAGTACCTAGAGGCTTGCATGCCTTAATGGCAAGTTCTCTTGCTAACAATCATGGGAATTCATCAATGTCCCTTGATCGTCGGATCTTGCAAGTGGATTGACATCAGCACATCTATTCACACTTCGCAAGATGTACTTGGGTACCTTGGCACTCATTGACATCACTGGTGAGTTGCCTTGCATTGGTTAACAACATTCATCAATGGCCGGTAATCCAATGATTTCTCTTCATGCTCGACCTCGACACATTTATTCGCATGACTAGAATTGTACCACTGGGTTTTGTAGCGGGTGAAGACTATACATTCTTTTTCATGACTCCATCAGCAGTTGCAAAAACATGACTTCAGATCTATGAGTATACAACAGTTCCACTTTCTACCTTCCACATTTTCCATTATTTATCAGCAGCAGTTCAGATTCCTCCACTTCACATTACAGCAGTTCTAGCAGTTACAGCTGCAGGAACATTTACAGTTACATATTCTCCATGATTCAGCAGCAGTAGTTTCGATTCCTTTACTGCCCATGATCTAGCAGTTACAGCTGCTATAGCAGTGACACATTCCACGATCCAGTGGCATCAGCTACATTCCTATTGCATCATTCATCTACTTTTTGGGTAAGTGGGGGTATGTTGTTTTCTAAACTTTAATCATGCAATTCCTTACATGCTAGAAATGAATAATTTGGAAAATTCCCTCACCATGCTCCATTTCTTTCATAGCCCATGCTAGGTTGCATGAGGACATGCAACCACATCAGTTGGGGAGGGGGAACTATATTCAATACATACTCACTACTATCATTCCATTCTTTTCACCACCATCACCCATTTTTCATCTCATTTACCATTCACGAGCATTTCTTTTTCGACAAATCCTCTATTGCACTTTTCTTCATACACATTGATATACATATTGGCATGATTCATAAAGAAAATGCTTTCTTATGCACAATGATGCTTTCTATACACATTAATAAGCTTATCATTTTCAGTGAGTGTCTGGTTAAATTATTATGCAGCTAGAAAACAGATGACGAAATGAATGTTGTTAATACAAGAACCAACATTCTTTACATTCATGGTTGTCACACAAGAACCAACCATAAGGAAAATGCCAGCTGTTACTCATGCATTTCACATCATGAAATGAATGTTGTTAACACAAGAACCAACATTCTTTGCATTCATGGTTTTCACACAAGAACCAACATTCTTTATATTCATGGTTGTCACACAAGAACCAACCATAAGGAAATGCTAGTTGTTACTCATGTATTTCAAACTTCAGAAATATTCATTGTTAAAAAGACATCATCAATCAAATCCAAAGTGTAGATGACAAAAGTTCTTGAGAAGAGCCATACATGGTTGCATGAGGACATGCAACAAGTTCAGTTGGGGAGTATGTTGGGATGCAGAAATGTCCATTTTTCATCCACTTTATCTTCCTCTATTCTTCACATTTCATCATCCCATTAACCTTTTATCATACCATTTCCATACATATATGTGGGTTTCACCTTATTATTTCCACTTTATTTATTTTTAGTATTATAAGTGAATTTATGATTAAATATTAGAAAATTAACATGTTTTTCACTAATATCTCAAAGTATGGATGAGCTTTGTAATGTGTATGAATATGTGAAGGATTAATTGAAAGAAAAGAATTCACGTATATCTCCTCCATCATTTCAAGGAGATAGTTATGCAAAGAATATTTCAAGGAGAATATCATGGAGATTTGGTTGAGAGACATGTGGAGAATTTGTGAAAGATATGTGGAGGATTCGAAGGGATCATATCTTGTAATAATAGGAAAGTAGTTGAGTGGTTGAGTGAATAGTGGATCTCTTATTATGAGATGGTTATTTCCTTCATGTATAAAAGAGAGTGCTCTCTCTTCATTTCATAATAATTATTAAGGGGGATATTATCTTAGAATATTTTAGATCTTAGATTATCTTAGAGAATAGTAGATTGTAGAAGTCAGTATTGACTTTGTAATATGGAGAAGGGAATTCTTAGCTTTTGTTCATAATATTGGTTTGATGCTTTCATGATTTATGATTGATTGTTGTGATGTAATTTAAGATTGCTTTATTGTTAATGTGAGCTCACATGTGTTGTCTTGTTGCTCTTCATATGTTGGCTTTCTTTTATGCAATTTACTTTCAGCCGTGTGTTTCATCTTTCAACATTAGATTAGCAATTGCTTGTTTCAGTTTAAGGGGGGTTAGATTAGATTAGTCTTAGTTTCACGGGGGGTTAGATTAACTTAATTTCACTTCAGTCTTGCATATACTTTGTAGGTGCTTCATAAGCCTACGAAATCGAATTGACAAATTAAATGGCTGGGCAAATACTACAACGAAATTAAAATGACATTAATTTTTCCCAACATGAATAAGAGGTTCTTCAAGAATTGAGTTCTTCATAGTCCTCATCACTTGAGGGATATTCTTTGAATGGTGAGAGCTTGATCTTCAATTGCTCCCATATTCCTCTTCTCTTCTTATGAGTCGAGCTGAAAGCAATTACTTCCTTCTAGCATACATTCTTTGCATGAATGAATCCCATGATCCTGGGAGGCCATTCAAGGTGGCTATCACCACTTCTGCATTCTTCACTTCTTCTTCTACCGCTTCAAGTTGTTCTGCATTCTAGATCTTCACATTCTTCAACTGTTTTCTCAAAGCCATCTTCTGATTTAAGTTCTTATCTTCAAGTAGCTTGATCAAATAATCAAACATCTTTGGTGTCTTTAGGGAAGACACTTGTGGTACAAGTTGATCCATGATTGAATCAATAATGATCTTCTTGGCCTTGATCAAGTTCTTCTTATGTAAGGCTTTGAGCCCCATCTCTGTATGGAATTGGAACCTATCTACTCATGTAGGTGTCCAATTCATTTTCTTCAGAGAGATCAAATACTTCCATGCTTGGAAGTTGTCAACTTTACCAAGATTATCATCAAGCTGATGTGATAGATCACTTTGAAATGACAACCTCAAATGCAAATAGCAAAAGATTAGATCTTATCGATTTGAAGTGTTCGTCCTGCTTCCAGAGCTAGTTGATATAGGGTTTGTCAGAGAAAACCTAATTTTCAAAACTTGGAATCTTTAAGATTTGATTGGATAGAAATATAGATCTCTTCAAATGGAGCTGTCTAATGTACTCATTTTCTGAAAACAGTGGAGGAAAGCTCTCGGAACAGGAAGCCCTAGTTTTCCATTTTCTTCTACAGAAATTCCTGTCACTGCTTCTATGATATCTCCGAAATTACTAATCCTATGTTTCTAAAATTTCTCAATGAGGTAACCTCACATGTCACTGATCCAACACCATAAGTTTCATCAGAATTGGTTTCACCAATTGGGATTTATGATCCTTTTCCCAAGGTGACCTGTTACAGGACTGTTTAGAATAGTGAAGTTGTACAGCCTGCCACGTGTCACTGTTTCATCTTTTGGTATTGAAATTCAGACCACAGAAAGTATATTCTGTTCTCTTTCTAGAAAATTTCAATAATTTAATTTGGACCTCTGTAGCCCACGCTATAGAAATTTTCCCCAATTGTCCTGTTTAGGGATGAATTCTGGAGGAGGCTGGAACCCTAACTTTGAGGGATCATATCTCCCAGAATATAGCCAATATAAGGCTGAATTTTGGATACAGTGTGCATCAGGATTTTTTCTTTGGCATTTGAAATTTTTAGCTCCTGATCCTTCTCCAATCTTTGGATATAGAGAAAGTACCAAAACTTAGCAGTTTTAGTATTTAGGGTTTTTCTAGCTCGGGGTCAAACTAGGGTTTGACTTTCTCGGAGTTTCACCCAACCAAATTTTTTTATCCAGGTCTCTAAACTTCAATTTTGATGAGGAGAGAAATCCAATTCTAGGCTCACTCAAAAATTCCTCTTCAGTAAGAAGCCCTAATTTCTTGCACCGAAAACTGAAAATGTTCGGAATCGAATTTCGCTTCGACATAAAGATGCACCCTTCAATGGAGAGTCATCCTAGCCTTCTTTTGCTGATAGATTGTGGAGAGAGAACCAAAAAGTAAGAAGCCCTAGCTTCTGTAGCTTGTGAAAGCTATCCTATTCAGGTTAGCTCTGATACCATGTTAAATTTTCATATGCTTAGCTAAAACATCAGTATTTCATTTCATTTTTCATAACAAAAGCATATAAACAGGATCACTGAAAGAAATAGTATCACAAGAACAACACAGATTTATCCTGGGAAAACCCTAAAGGGAAAAAACCTAAAGGGAAAAACCCAGCAAAAGATTCCTCAATATAGATGCCCCAAAAGGTAAAAAGGTAAAACCAACAAGGAGATCAAAAACCTGATTCTCCTCCTTCTCCAGCTACTTCTCTCCTCCACAAGTGCGCTACTCAAGTGAGTGTGTGTGTTCCAAATGAGGAGCACTACACCTCTATTTATATTCATCCGTTCACTTAAGTTAACTCATCTGTCATGTAGGCTCGAGTTAATCATGTAGGCTCGAGTTACACATGTAGGCTCAAGTAACCACACTGAGGTGCTAATGACCCACCTTTACAATTAGAGGGGACTGCCTCATGACTCTTATTAGTTCTTCCGATTAGGAGCATCGGGGTACAAAGTAATACAAGTGGTTCTCCTGGTAGGAACATCGGCAACCACAAAGAAATACATATAGAATATTCTTCGAAGTTACAATATTTCAACACAATAGTGATTGGGGAACAAGAGGGAGGTCTATACAAATTGAAGGGCCATCTATAACAAGCCTTGGTCCATGACACAGTAGAGCCAAATGAACTTTGGCATAGAATGCTTGCACATGTGCATTACAGAGCACTACCACTTGCAAGCAAAGCTGTTGAAGGTCTTCTAAAAATTCAAGCAAAACATGATGGAGTCTGCAAAAGATGTGTGAAAGGAAAGAACACAAAGAAGACATTTCCAAGTAGCGAGAGCAAGGCAAAAGGAATATTGGAAATCATCCACTCTGATGTATGCGGTCCAATGTCATCAAGTTCATTAAGTGGGTATGTATACTATGTTTCTTTTATTGATGATTTTTCTAGGAAGACATGGATATACTTCATGAAGAACAAAGATGAAGTTTTCAGAAAATTCAAGGAACTCAAAGCCTTGATTGAGAACCACACTGAAAAGAAGATCAAGACCTTTCGATCAGATAATGGCGGAGAATTCACATCAAATGAATTCAAAGAGTTATGCAAAGACTCAGGGATTAAGAGGGAGCTATCCACTCCATATAATCCACAACAGAATGGGGTTGCAGAAAGGAAGGATAGAACTATCATGGAAGCTGCAAGAGCAATGCTTCATGATAAAGATCTTCCCATGCATATATGGGCAAAAGCTGCCAGAACAACGGTGTATGTACAGAACCGTACTCCACATAGAGTACTCGAGAACAAGACACCTGAAGAAGTATTTTTTGGCAAGAAACCATTAGTCAACCATCTCAAAATATTCAGCTGTCCAGTGTAGATACACATTCCAAAAGCAAAGAGGAAAAAATTAGATCGTTAAGGAAAGAAGGGTATATTTGTAGGATACTCTAAACACTCGAAAGCTTACAGAATATACTTCCCAGGATTCAAGAAGATTGACATCAGCAGGGATGTAACATTTGATGAAGACTCAGCCTACAACAAATCCAGAAAGAAGCCTGCTGAAGAACCTAAAGAAACATAAGCACCCAGAATTCATGACACAACCATGAACGAAGAAATTCAAGAAGAAGATCGAGAATTTGAAGAACCTCAAGAACCTGTAGATCCACCCTAGGAGAAGAATCCTCATAAGAAGAAACCTGATTGGGTATGAGAAGGTATCCAAGGTGTAGAAAGATATGGAGATCCAGAAGAGAATCATAGAGAAAGAAAGAGGACCAGGTCCTGCTCCGGGTATGTAGCATTATTATGTGATTTCATCGATAATGAACCTTCCAACTATGAAGAAGCAACAGAAAGGAAAGAATGGAAGGATGCTATGATCGAAGAGTATCAATCGATCATGAAGAATGATGTTTGGGATGTTGTCCCAAGACCATAAGGGAAGTCATTTGTAACTTCCAAATGGATCTACAAGATCAAGCATTCTGTAGACGACAGCATAGAAAAATATAAAGCATGATTTGTTGCTTGTGGCTTCTCCTAGAAAGAAGGAATAGATTATGAATAAAATTTTGCACCTATAGCTAGATACACTTCCATCAGATCAATACTTTCTCTGGCTGTAGTGATGAAATGGAAGATACACCAGATGGATGTCAAGACTGCCTTCTTGAATGGTGTAGTGGAAGAGGAAGTGTATGTGGAGCAGCCACTCAATTTTGAGACACATGATAGGGAGACTCATGTGTGTAGATTGAATAAATCCCTGTACGGTTTGAAACAGGCACCCAGGACATGGTACGGCATAATTGACAGCTTTCTATCTAGTTTGGGATTTACCAAGAGTAAAGAAGATTCCAACCTTTACTACAAGGTTGAAGATGGAAACCCAGTGATGCTCCTATTGTATGTAGATGATCTGTTTGTAACAGGTATGAATGAGTTGATTTCTTATACGAAGAGGAAGCTTTCTGCTGAGTTTGAAATGAAGTACTTGGGTATGATGCATTATTTTCTAGGCATGGAGGTGTGGCAGAATGTAGATGGAATTTCCCTAGGACAAGGGAAATATATGGTAGAGATCCTGAAGAGATTCAGGATGATGGAATGCAAGGCCATGACCACACCTATGGCATCAAACCTGAAGCTATTGAGTGATGCTTCATTAGAAGAGGTTGACGCTACAATGTATCTTCAGATGATTGGGTCCTTGATGTACCTTACGAACACGAGACCAAATATTTGCTTTGCTGTGAACACATTGAGCCAGTTCCTGATAGATCCGAGACATGTTCACTTGGTTGCTGCAAAGCATATACTGAGGTATCTGAGGGGTACAATTGGTTGCTGCAAAGCATATATTGAGGTACCTGATGGGTACAGTTGATTATGGGCTCAAGTATGAGGTGAGTCAGAAGATTAACCTGGAGGGTTATGTTGATTCAGATTGGGAAGGCAGTTCCATTGATAGGAAGAGAACTTCAAGGTGTTGCTTCAATATGGGATCAGGTGGGATCTCTTGGTTTAGCAGGAAATATTCCTGTGTGGCATTGAGTACAGCTAAAGCAGAGTATGTCACAGCTTGTTCAGCTAGTTGTGAGGAAGTATGGCTAAGGAAGCTACTGTCTGATTTATTTGATCTCCAGTTAGATGCTACTTGTATATATTGCGACAACTAGAGTTGTGTGAAGTTTTTAGAGAACCCGACGTTCCATGACAAGTTGAAGCATATCAAGATCAAATATCACTATATCAGGGATATGGTGCAGAGAGGAGTAGTAAAGCTCTAGTATGTTGTGACGGACGAATAGATAGCTGATGTGTTGACAAAGCCATTGGCCAGAGTGAAGTTTGAATACTTCAGGGAGAAGCTTGATGTTCTCTAAATCAAGGTTCCCTCCAAAGGGAAGTGATGAGTCCATGAGCCATTCTGGTATGGTGATAGGATTGGTTCCTACATGATCAAATATAAGTGCTAAATTCCATTTTTGGAATGAAGGCACCTGGTCAGTTACCGGGAAAGTTCAGTTTGGGACCGAGGGCCATTATGATATGATTATGGGATGTGTTGTCACATGATTAGATATGAGTGAATGGCCATTCTGATGTGATTGCAGGATGTGTTCCCACTTGATCAGATATAAGGGCTAATGCCATTCTCTAGGAGAATGGAGGCACCTGGTCAGTTACCAGGAAATCTCAGTCTGGGACTGAGGGCCATTCTGATATGATCGTGGGATGTGTTTTCACATGATCAGATATGAGTGCATGGCCATTATTATGTGATTGAGGGATGTGTTCCCACTTTATTAGATATAAGGATGGATGCCATTCTCTGGGAGAATGGAGGGACCTGGTTAGTTACCAGGAATCCTCAACCTAGGGCTAGGAGCCATTCTGATGTGATTGTGGGATTGGTTCCCACATGATCAGATGTAAGTGCAGAGCCTTTCCATATATGATAGTAGGTGTGTCCTATCATGCTGGTGGATGTGAGTGCTATGCCTTTTCACAGATGGTAGTAGGTGTGTCCTACCATGCTGGTGATTGTAAGTGCTGTGCCTTTCCACAGATGGTAGTAGGTGTGTCCTACCATGTTGGTGGATGTAAGTACTGAGCCTTTCCATAGATGATAGTAGGTGTGTCTTATCATGCTGGTGGATGTGAGTGTTGTGCCTTTTCACAGATGATAGTAGGTGTGCCCTATCATGCTGGTGAATGTAAGTGCTGGGCCTTTCTGACAGGGTTGTGGGATGTGTTCCTGCATGGTCAAATGTGAGTGCTGGGCATACCTTTCTGACATGGTGTTGGATGTGTTCCTCTCATGGTCAGATGTAAGTGTTTGGTGGGCCATTCTAACTTAGGGTCAGATATAAGCAATGAAGAAGACCTACATGGAGGATAGGCCTACAACCAGCATGAAAAAGGGCTGGCTCTGTAGAACTTCCTGTGACAAGAAGAATCATGAGATAGCACCCATGATGATGATCCAACAGTGACGATCTAGATCGAGTGATGATCTAGATCCAGTGATGATGTTCCAGTGATGATACAGATCGAGTGATGATCTAGATCTAGTGATGATCCAGATCGAGTGATGATCCATATCCGAAGATGAAGATAACTTGAAGATGAAGATGATGAAGACTCAATGATGATCCAGATGATACAGAGAAGAATGCTGATAAATTGTGTCGAGAGAATACCTTTCTATTTAAGATGGAGTGTTAATGTATTTGTAACTTCATAATGTATTCATTCGTATATCTTATGTATTGTACCTCGATGTTTATTTCGGGATGTGTCTGTAATGTATTTGAGTCATGAAATGCCCTGATGTTCCTATCGGGAGGTTCTATAATGTAAACAAGTCATGTCTAGTCATTGTGGGTAACCCTATTATTGATCAAGAGTTAAAGTCCCCCACAAGTCCCCGCAGTTCCAAGGCACTAGGGTTATTAGAATCTCCTAGTGAAGTCGGCCCTAGTGAGTTATTGTCAAGTTGGGAATTAGTATAAATAGAGAGTGAGTCTCTCTATTTATCACGCACTCACTCACATTGAGTTGTAGTGCATAGCTGAGGAAGAAGAAGCTAATGGGGCTAGAAAGAAAGAGGCTACTGCTGTCGGGAGATCATCTTAATGTTTTGGGGTTTTACTTTTGGTGCTGATTCTATCTCCGAGGAAGTTGTGGGTTTTCTCCATTTATGGTTTCCCCAAGGAAAAAAACAGTATTCATTTTCTCTTGTGTTTGATTTATGTGCTTGTTATTCTCTTAGTTAAAGATCCTAATATAATTCTAGCTTAATGTTAAAAATCTAACAGACACCCCCCATGTGTCTCCTACACCCTATACAATTCCTAATGTGCTTGTTTACTTGCATCTTTTATTTCATATGGAAAAATTTGTTTTTAATTGTTGAGAATAATTTACTTTTAGTACTGTTATTTACTTTTCAGCATATTAGTTTCTAGTAGAGAGACTTGGGTTATAGATATTACACTCCATTTCTACACACATCTCACACCTTAATATGAATGCTTAGTCCATGACCCCAAGTTGAGCCTAAAATTAACCTTAACTCAACCAACATTGTAACCTCACTTGAGGACCAAAACAATGTTATAGGTTAAGACACAGGGGATAGACATCCAAATAACCCCACTTTGTCTTTTACATTTGAGACATAGTTGTTGTCTTATAGGGTACCAAAATCCTCTAGTATTTATTGACACGGTCATAACCTGCTTATCAACGAGCCTCTTGCTATGTGGGGGTAAGCCGCAACAAATAGGTTTTGGAAGTCTAGGTGGAATACTGCACTCCACTTTGTACAGAAGGATACCTTTTTATAGTCCTCCTCATGCATTCTAGGGACCATACTGGGTGTCAAGGACCAAAGGGATGAAGTGCTAGTAAACTATCCTGAACGTGTCATGAACGAGGTATCCTAATTTCTAGTTTTTTAGGGCTCTTTTACTTGAGGTCCCTCTTGGTAGTGGGATTCTCTTAGCCTTTGGTTCTTCCATTTTGTATTGTTTGAATATGGATTTCATCACTCAACAGAGAATATGATTTTGGAGGGGATTTCGTCTTGTATCTAGGAGTTTTATTTCACTTATACTGTGAAAATTGAATCATAATAATATCTAGGAGATAGAGCAATATTCACAATCTAATTTATTCACAAAATATGCAAGAGAACAAAATAACACACATAGATGGTGCCAATAACTGATATTTGTATTAGTGTACAACTTGTAGATCTATACGGTACATACTTATAATAGAATGGGGAAAATTGGTGAGACTTTGGAGGCCATATGGATGCATACAAGTGTCAGGATAGGATTTGACCCCTAAACCCCCCTAGGTTGACCAATAGTCTCCAAAACCATACCAAACAATAACGAATGCAAGTGTGAACATGTATGGAGGCATGTTGGATCATAAATGAAGGAATTATAGGCATGGTTGAACACATGTGAGAGTCTCTAGGAGCCAATAAATGGCCAAGAATACCACAAAACAACCACATTCACACACTAGCACTCCTAGTCAAACATATTCCCTGAATTAAGGGATAAGGAGTGGTCTGTAATCAATGAGGGCACCTAGGTTGATAGAATGATCAAACTAGAGTGCCTCAACTATCAATATGATCAAAGTGGAACACTTCAACTGTGATTTAATGAGCTAGAAATCACCTAATAGACCAATATTGATCAATATAACCTAAGTAGGATCATATAACATAAGTACAAGAAAGATGAAAATGCCTCCTAGGTGTAATACCATGGTACTACGGTCTATTAACTCTATAACACCCCCCCTTAAGCCTGACTTAGTACAAATTACACCAAATGTTTATTGAGTCCTTGGAAACTAAGGCTCAAGTCACCTCTTACAACAAAATTTTTATTTGTCCATGCAAAACGAGGAAAGAGGAAAAATCTCATGGGGAAAATCCTCCCTCAATAATGGACATGATAGAGATGATCAAAGAATGTCTTCAACAAGTCCTCTTATTCGCTTGAATGAGTTGAAAGAACAACTTCTTGGTGATGGATTTGGTGAATATGTTGTGGTTGCCAGGATCATGCATCAATGCATCAATGTACTGTAGACAAAGATCATGTGGAGAGGCCCTTTGATGGTCATCATTTGCTGATGGAGGAGCATCATAAGAATGTATTTTTATGCAAGAATACTCTTATCTAGAAGCATAATCAATAATGGAAAATATATCTCTACAAACTATTTCCCAAATAACATCAAGAGATTCAACAAAATATGTATCATGTGTAGCTGCCATACCATGAATAAAACCATGAATATTATTCCCAATTTGATTAAGCACCTTCATAAATATGTAAAAAATCTCAAGAGTCTCTAAAATATCAGAATATATGTCATATACAACAGAAAATATCAGAGGTATGGTGTCTCCATGAGCGAATGGGTCCATAATAGGAGAAGAGTGAGCAACTAGATCACACTGACAGTTGAGCGAACCTGGAGGGTATGAAGATTTGAAAATTGAACCATAAGTGTTGAGATAAAGTAAATACATATGGAACATAAGTCCCAATAAGTCCAATTACATGTATTTATAACCAATTAATGACATACAATACATAAAAGAAACATACACAAGTGACATAGCATTGGAAACTAGGCAATAATTTTGAGATTTTCCAACTAGTGAACTTGAGGGTTGTCAGGTATTTTTGGAATCAAATGGTTGGGGAAATGATTCTATGAATTTAATACAATGTATATAACCTTTAGAATAATAATAGGAAGGATATGAATAAAGTGGGAAATAACTTTCAGAAGGCACATAGGGAACTAGTAGAAAATGACTAGTTTTCGTAGGAAACTTTGGTGAACTGGTTGGGGTTTCTTCCAAGGAAGGGATGGAGGTTTCAGATTCTCATATATCAGAATGTAAATAAGAAATAGATACATCTAAAACAGAGATATGAGAAATGGGTTTCTCCCATGCACACAAAACATGCACAATCTTACCATCTTCTTGCTTGCGCTTCCATCTTCTTGCAAAATATGGAACACCAATATTGTTCTCCTCAAGGATCTTGGTCATGATGTCCATATTATTTTTGAAGAAAGATATTCATGATGTGAACCTTTGCAATAACCACATGTGGGTCTCTCTTCCTTGTTCTTAATCCTCCTGGATCTCGAATCCTCATCAGTTGAACTGGAGCTTTCTATATCTGAATGCTTGTTTTCTTTCTCTCTTTGTTGCTTCAAATCCTTGAATTTCTTCTTTCCTTTGGATTAATTTAACTCACCAGCATCAAGGGCTTGATCCTTGGTGGATTTGGTGGTACCCATTTTCACTAACTTGTCTTTCTCCTGATTCAATGACTCCGTGAGGTCTTCTAGTGCAAGCATCCTCCAATTTATAGTTGTGATTTTGCTTGAGTGGAATGTTGAAAAAAACACAGAATACTCAAGCCCTAGCTTAGAAAGAATATACAAGATAATTTGATCATATTTGTTCTCTATGCCACACTATTTTAGTTGAAGCACCAACGCTTTGAACTTGGTGAAGAAGTCTTGGATTGTCTCATAGTGAGCTGGACTCATTGAGATTAGCTCATTTTCGAGCTGATTGCCTCTCATCTCATCAATATTCCCAAATAGTGACTCAATCTTGAGCCAAAATTCATTGGGTGTGCCAAGACTGTCTACATGGAAGAGAAGATCTCTCGAATTTCTGAGACAAAGCATACCAAATGGCTCATCTAGTTTGTTGAAGTACTTCGCTTTCTCCACAAGAGAGTTTGGATCAGTTTTAGTCCCCATGGTGAATCTATACAGGACTTTCGACCTCATATGGATCACCATTTTGAACTTCAATTTAAAATAGTTGAATGGGGTCAGCAATACACGAGTCTTCTCCATTCTTCTTACGCACAGTGTGACATAAACATTGTTGTACCTACAATGCAAACACTCAAATTTTCTGGAAAATTCCCTGAATGACAACTCAAACACTCTTATTTTTTATTTTTATCTCCACAGAGCTATGATACCATGTGAGAATTGCTTCACAGTGAGATCTAGGTGCTAGAGAAATATTCACAATTTAAGTTATTCACAAAATATGCAAGAGAACAATAAAAGAGAACAAAATAACACACATAGATGGTGCCAACAACTGATATTTCTATTAGTGTTCAACTTGTAGATATGTATGGTACATACTCATAATACCATGGGGAAAATTCATGAGCCCTTGGAGGCCATCTGGATGCATACAAGTGTCAGTCTAGGATTTGACCCCAAAACCATCGTAGGTTGACCAATAGGTTCCCAAACCATACCAAACGGTCATGAATGCAAGTGTGAACATGTAAGGAGGCATGCTGGATCATAAATGAAGGAATTTTAGGCATGGGTGAACACATGTGTGAGTGGGAGAGTCGCTAGGAGCCAATAAATGCCTAAGAAGACCACAAAACAACCACATTCACACACTAGTGCCCCTAGTCAAACATATTCCCTGAATTAAAGGATACATAGTGTATATAATCAATGAGGGCGCCTAGGTTGACAGAATGATCAAACTAGAGAACCTCAAATTCTAGGATGATCAAAGTGGATCACCTCAACTATGAGTTAATGAGCCAAAAATCACCTAATAGACCAATATTGATTAATATAACCTAAGCAGGATCATATAACATAAGTAGAAGACAAATGAAAATTTCTCCTAGGTGTAAGACCATTATACTAAGCTATATTAATGCTCTAACATATACCCCATAGGTTAGTGTGTCATTATCTTCATAGGTAGTGCTACTTGTTGGATTTATATCTGGTTTGTTGTAGACTCACCTGCTATGACACATTGTTGCAGATAAGTTTTAGAGCTTGCTCTTTTTCCAAAGTGCCATCATTTATCAACTCTCCTTCTCCACACGCAACTTCCATTGGATTTTTGAGCTTGTGTTTTCTACCCTTGAGCATTCATTAATCATATAACACACCATCACATCACCATTGCTCCACCATTCTACTCCCAGAGACTTAGGGGGAATACCCCTCAGTTTGATTCCTTTAACCTCCATTGTCAAATACATATTCAGGATATTTCACCACCTTCAAATCCATACACCACATCTGAGTCATATTTATATTCCTATCAATCTGAACCTACCTTGTTCACTTCCCCATCTAGACCCATGGCTGGTGCACCTCCGAACCCATTTCTAGGAGGGATTATTGGTGGTGAACCCGTGAGCACCCCACCTTTCATACTAGGTATCCCTTCTGCTGGGCCTATCAATATTGGTCCTAGTGGTTCCCTCGTCACCGCACACATTGTTGCTGGTTATCTACCCACTAGTAGTGGCCCCACTCCAACAACCATGGCTTGCACTGTTCCGAAACTCACGCATAGGGGAACTGGTCCTTCTACAACTATTTCGACTATTCACACCATTCTAGTGACTACTTCTATGGTTGGGAGTCATCCCTACCAACCCCCATTTTCCTATGTTAACTACATTCCAACCAACCCAATCACCATTACTATCCCTACCAGATCTAGTATAGGTCCTAGTCTTCCATTCATGGCTAGTCTCAACCTTACCGATTTGGCGAGGTTAACGAATCATCCCATTCATCATGATCCCTTGTGGCCTCCCATGCCTACCAAACTCCCTTCGGACATCCATAAGTTTGAGGGAAAGGTGGTAGAAGACCCTGAGAACCATATCATGTCATTCCACTTATGGTGTTCCTCCAACAACATCGTAGATGATTCTATCTGATTGTGGCTATTCCAGTGCACACTCACTGGTGTGGCATCCAAATGGTACATTGAGCTACCCCATGCCACTTATCCTGATTTTTCTTCTTTAGCCTCAATGTTCCTCTAGTACTTCCAACTATACATCTATTATGATGAGGGAATGTGTTATAGCTCAAAATGACACTTCTCTTCCTATGACCACTTTCCCATGATTCCGTCGCATGTCGACACTTCCATGACGACACTTCATGAAAGTCACTGAAAAAACACCTAACTCGGAGGAACTGTATCTTGATTTTTGTAACTCCGTTTAACCTCATCTCTGCACCATTGGAAAGATATTTCTGTTAGCTAAAACTTTTCAAAAGACACCAAAGTCTGAAAATTCATATAAATAACCTAAAAATGAGTTTTTTTGTCTATACATGACTTGCCTTAAGGCAAACCCGCGTATGATACTCTAGTTGCTCTCTGTAGTACCCGCATATGCTATGTATACATGACTTTTTGTACTAGAAAACCGTGTATACTTTTCGTGTACGCGACTATCTAGTTATGCAACCCCCGTATTCCTTTTAAAAATGTCAAAAAACGCGTCTTTTGATTTCAGGTATTTTGGGTAGTTATGCAACTGACTCCTTCAGTTGTAACTAATTTGTCTTCGACCCTAACTCTTCCTTAAGCATATAAATAGAGGTAGGGAGGTCCATGAGTGGGGACTTGAATTTTTGCATTGTTATGCTGGAGGATTTGGAGCTCTCTTTGCCTACACCTTTGCCCTGGTGGTCATCCCCTTGTGCTGCAGAGCTTGGAGGCTGAGTTCTTTGGAGAAGAGAAGTAGCAGAACTGGATCAAGGTTTCGTGAGGTGTCGAACTTGAAGAGAAGGTATACTTGTACTTGTTTTCAAGATTAATAAAGATGTGATGTCCTTCTTCTTCCCAAATCATTGTTCAATGTGTGATTGAGTATTTGTTTATGATCATATGATGATGTTATTCAGATTATTATTTCATATTTCTTTGATTATCATTGCTTTATATGTGGTCATATTGGTTTGAGGAAGGTATTATTTGTTTTGCAGGTCTCTAGGAGCAAGAGGAGCAAGAAGAGGATTGAAGAGAAAGCTTGGACCAGCCTTCAGTTAATCAGGTGTGGACCTTTCTTATCTCTGAAACTTGCTTATATATGCTTGCTGAACATTGTGCATCTCTCTTTCAACCCTAGTATGTTGATGGCCTCTTAAACCTTAGCCATAAGACACTTTCCTTTACAACAGAACTGGCGACTCTGCTGGGGATAGCCTTGTCTGTTTGGGGTTTCTCTATCTTTCTTTCAGTCTTTTGCATTGTTTCAGGTCCTTCTTGCCACTTAGGAACACTTTATAAGTATGATAGAACACCTCCCCTGCCTTCCTAAGGCATTGTTTGAAATTTTTTGGAATTTTTTCACCCATACGCGACTTGCATGACTGAACAGTCGCATGTCTGGTTTGGTACACGCGAATGTGTATACTGTCAACCCATATATGATACGTGACTTGTCAGCTATACAACCCACGTGTGCTTACATACACCACTTGCTGTATTAGCAACCCGCGTATGACACGCGACTTGTCAATAGTACAACCCGCGTATGCCCCTAAAACAATGTTTTTTTTCCTCATTGTTGTTTTTTCTGCTGTTGTGGGCTGTTTGGTAGGTCTTTTGGTGTCCTCTGCAAGTGCATGACTCCAGGGAGTTAGTGTCACCCCCTTTTTGGTTGTTCTTTATCTATGTGGTAATCCTTTTATAGCATTAGGGTTTGCTCTTTGCTCTTTCCCCCACCTCCTTTGCTTGGTATGATTTTTAGCTTATGTTTCTGGTCAGCCTCTGTTAGTGATCTTTGTGAGTTCAGAAGCTTGTTGGAGTTGGTCTCCTTCTTCTTTTGATGGATAACTTCACCGTGCTAAAGTAGTTGACTTGTCTTTTATGCAAGCCTTTCTTCCAAGTAGGGTTTATACTGACTTTAGGGCATTCTAGAGTTTGTTTGGTGGTTGTATTGCAGAGTTCCTTTTGCTTTGTTCTTGTTATCTGCATACTTTTGTTTGTAGGTATTTTTTCTTTTGCATTTATAAAATAAAATTAAAAAGAACGTATACTTGTTTTTGTTGATTCCCCCCCTACCTCCTTCTTTGGATTGACCTTGTTGGACAAGGTACTGAGCAGCCTCTGTTTGTAGGTTTAGATTGATACTTAAGACTTCTTGACCTTTATTTATGTCAGTCTTTTTTCTTAGTCTATTCATTCCAAAGTTGTTGGCTTGTTTACCTTTGTAAGCCTTCCTTCCAAGAGAGGTTATATCCAACTTTAGGGAAACCTAGGGTTTGTTTGTGGGGTGTAGAGTAGTTGTCTATTTGCTTTGCTTACAGTACTTGCTTGCATTAGTGGATAGGTCGATTCTTCTTTTGCATTTATAAAAGAAAAAGACAAAAACACATTTTTGCTTTATATGCATGTAGATTAGGTTTTTAGTCTAGATTGCATAGCATATCATTGTTTTTGAATAAAAATAAAAAGAATTTTGTTCTTTTGTGGCTTTCAAGTTTCTATTTGAAAAATAAAGAGAATTTTTTTTGCTTTTTGCATTTCATATCTCTTTGCTTAGTCATTTTGTTTCAACTTTGAGTCAAAACACCACATAAGTCTCATGCCATTTACCCTCTGACTAAAAACAACCCTTAAAATAAACGATATAATTTAAAATTTATTAGTAAGTTTTATTTTATAGGGTCATACACCAACTAGCTGAGGCTAGACTTGTGGATTAGGGAGTTTCAACTCTCCACAAGTGTTTGAATTTTAGACATAGTTGGGGAATCACTAGGTAAACCCTTTTCAACATTGATTGTATCTAGGAAGCTCCTCTCAAACGGGAGTTAAGCACGAGGCCGCGTGGAGACTTGGACTGAGGAGATACCCCTCCGATTCCTTGTCAAAGCGTAGACCAAGGTTTTTACGCATCTGGGGATTCTGTCTTAGATAGGGTTTCGGGATCAGCTACCCTGCCCATGCGTACGAATCAGGCTTGCGATTTTCAATATAGTTAAGGTAGCCTTTAGTCTCTTTGACATCTAGGGTTCATACACAGGTACACTGGAAGGCTATTTCTGGTTGACCTTGGACGGGCTTGGAAGGTAACCCCAGTAGAAAGTGTGGGAGGGCGGTGGGTGATTCCTCCGCTTGTGCCTAAGAACATCTACAGGGACGCCAAGTAACTGTCTATCAACTTTCTTTTGGAAAGTATATCTTATACCTGTTTGTCTGTTTGGATTTAGGAATTTTTTAGTGAGTGCTGTGTAGTTTGTCTATACTTAGTGTGCCTTTAGGTGTGTGCTTTGTAATTTTGGTTGCTTATCAACCTCAGACTTTGTCTCCTGGTTTGAAACTATGGCTAACACCCCTTTGAACACCAGCCAAGAGATCCCCATGCTGGGAACTCCTTGCACTATTCCTCTCACGGGGAATGTTGGTGTTCCGTTGATGGCCACCTTGAATCTACCTGGATTCACCCTAGGGCTACCGGTGTGGTTGTTTTCCACTCCAAATGTCCTGAATGCTCCTGGTGCTTCTTAAGTAAGCTCCTTATATCAAGAGCATCAAAACACTGCTTCCCCTTCACCTGTAGTTGATTCTCCTCCTCCTTCTACCTCATGCGGTGAAAGTACTGTTACTAGTAACCGGCAGTCTAAAAGGAGTAAAAGACGGAGGAATACGAAGAACGCACATAATCAGGGGGGTACCTATTCAACCTCTGCAATTCAAGTTGAACCTCACCACCCAGCCTCTGTTGTTCATGCTGGTGGTGCCCTTCCAACCTCTGCAGGTCATGCTGGATCTACCCATTCAACCTCTGCAAGTCAACTTGAACCTCACCACCCAGCCTCTGTTGTTCATGCTGGGGGCACCTATCCAACCTCTGCAGGTCATGTTGGATCTAAGCACTCAGCCTCTACAATTCAAGTTGATGTTCACCATCTAGCCTCTGTGGTTCATGCTGGTGGGATCCTTCCTACCTTTCCAGGTCATGTTGGATCCAGTCACTCAGCCTCTGTGGTTCATGCTAAGGGCATCCGTTCAACGTCTGTTGTTCAAGTTGAACCTCCCCATCTAACCTCTGTAAGTCATGTTGGATCCATCCACCCAGCCTCTGTGGTTCATGCTGGGGGCACACACTCAACTGTTCTAAAGCATGTTGATCCTAACCATTCAGCCTCTGTTGCTCATGCTGGTGGTACTTTTCAAACCTCTACAAGTCATGTTGGACCTGGTCTCTCAGCCTCTGAGGGTCATGTTGGGGGCAGTCTCTCAGCCTTTGTAGTTCATGCTGAAGACAATCCATCAGCCACTGCGAGTCATGTTGACATTGTTGAAAAGACTACCCATTCAAAAAACAAGCCCAAGTTTCCTTGTAAGATTTGTGAGGGAGACCACCTTACTTATAAATGCCCTTCTATCTCGGAGGTGCGAAGAGTTTGGTTTCATGGTCATCCTGTTTTTGAACATCCTGAAGCTTCTCAACAACCAACCTCTCTTAGTCAGGTTGGACCCAGTCACCCAGCCTTTGTTGTTCATGCTGGGGGAAAACTCTCATCCTCTACAGGTTATGTTGAGAGCAAACAGTCATCCACTGCTAGTCATGTTGACACCGTTGAGAAAACTGGTCGTTTGAAGTGCAAACTTAAGTTCCCTTGTAAGCTATGCAAGGGAGATCATCTTACTCACCAGTGCCCTGCTATCACAGAGGTGCGAAGAGTGTGGTCCAAGACTCAAGAATTTCCTTCTCCTGAACAACCTATAGTTTCTCAACAACCTACTCAACCTTTGGTTGATCAAGTGGTTGAACCAATCTCAAATTTGGTCGATCCCACTCTTCTTTGGAGAGTGATCCTGATGTGATTGAACCAATGTCATCTTTGGTCAATCCCACTATCGTTCTTGTCGAGGCATGGGATCTCCCAGCCTTGTGTCGACTGCTAGTCAGTTACTGGCATTTGATAGAAGAACTTATGTAGCCTTGGGAATTCTTGCTCAAACACCTGTTACTTTGGGTGGGAAGACCGTCTTAGTTGACTTCATGGTGATAGAAGACCCCTTGGTCTTCAATATGCTCCTTGGACGTGATTATGTCTATGCAATGCAAGCTGTGGTGTCAACATTCTTTTGTGTGATGTACTTTAATCATGGTGAAGAAATTGTCACTATCGATCAGTTGGATTTTCTTGATCCGTCTCCTGACTCAACTAGAGACCAGGTCTTTCCTTTATTGGTTCCCAGTGTTTCTATAGACACCAAACCGCCACAGGTGCGCTATGTGGCCTCATGTCCTCTATGTTCAATTTCTACTGAGAAGCAACCTCTGTTTTCATGCTTACCTTCTCGGGACTTGGTCCCAACGGTTGGATGGGTCAGTCATCCTATACAGACTGTGGGGCCTAATCTCCACTCTGTCGATCCATTTGAAAGTTTATACATGTGCCCTATGTCGGATGATTTCCTTCCTTCGGATGAAGTCTTCCTAGAGTCTTTGATACAGTCTGACCTTATTTTGGATGTTGGTTCAGTTGTGACTAATTCTAACCTTGATTTTCCTAGTAAGCCTGACCTTTCTTCTTATGTTGGTCTTGTTGAGTCTTTTGACTCTTTGTTCGAACAACAAGTCAATGATCTTGATGAGTTTGATTTTTCTTATGAATTTTTCAACTCCTGTGATACTGAGTTTGTTCCTACAGAATCTATCTCCCTTGTTTATTTTTTCTCTCGTTTTGAGGTTGATCTTAATGATTATCAACCCTCGAGCCTTGGTTCTATAGAATTCTCTTTGGTTTATTCTGCCTTGACTTTACCTTTTATAGAATATAACAAAGTCACATGTGTTTCTGCCAAGGTGACCCGCGTCGGATCGTTTCTTCTGAATATGATCCTGGTGTTGTTGTTTCTTGGAGACAGGATTTTTTGTTGGATTCACAACTGTTTACTGGCCTCACCTTGTTGTTCAAGCTGTAACTGCATTTGCGTGTGCCTTGCTCGCGCTTATGAGCCTGATGACAACTTCCACGCTTTTAGCTCATTGTATAAGCCATCATCTTTGTTTTCATCGTCGCTAAGCCTTGTATCATTTTGCCTTTGCAACTTGACACCTTTTACCCTGAGGAGACGTTCCCCGAGTGTCCTTATCTTGCTCATTTTCCTTGCATTATGCATAGGTTTGTTCCTTGCGCTTGGAACTAGTTTCTCCTGTCCATGACACTCGTCTCCTCACATTTAGAGCATTCTTTCTGCTCTCCTTCGAGCTCGTTAAAAACAATAAGGCGGCCGCGGGTTGAATTTTTCGGACTCGTTAAAACTTCACGGGAAATATTTTGAGTTTCTTTAGGCCCAAGTCTGACTCCTCAAAATAGACTTGACTGCCGAGTAAACTTGTCCATTCAGGCTCGTTAAGAATATGTGAATGGGCATCCACATTGGTGGTAGGTTATCTCTTTCTCGGACCATGTGGAATAATACAAGAAAGGAACACTCTCTTTTCTATTTGAATTGAGAAGAGTATTCTCAAGCATAGGTTTATCTCTTTTCCGGACCTGAGGGACTAAACTTAGGGAAAAGGAACCCTCGGTATGAGCTTAGTTTTCTCTTTTTCGTGCTCTAGACCAAAACATGAAAAAGATTCCGTGTGTACTTTATGTATTTCTCATGCTCATTAAACCCTAAAGAACAAAGCATCGAGTTTATTGTTGTAAGCCCCATTTCTCGTAATCAAATGGATCTTTCCAAGTGATCTTGCCTTCCTTCACACTCGTAAAACTCAGGCTATATGATGCTTTTGAAGGAGCATTGGGTAGGTGGTAATTTAACCTTTTTCGGACCTTCCTGACTAAGTACAAAAAAGGTGCACCTTTTCTTCTTCGGAAGTTAAGAGAGTTCTTCTTTGGTATGTTTTATACTTTTTCGGCCTCAGGAGACTAAATTATAAGAAAAAGGACCCCCCTGGAGTCTTCTTTGGAGTTTTCAGACTCTCTAAACTATGAAAACACCGTCAAGCATGTACTAGTTCGAGCTCATAAAATCCACGAATCAGTGCTTTATCAAGCATTCTTCTTTCTTTACTTCGAGCTTGCCAAAAATGAAGATGGTCCGAGTTTGCTTTCTTGGACTTGTTAAACCTTTACAAGAAAGAGGGGAAGGGAAGTTCATTCACATGTTTTTTACATCACAGTAGCAAGTCTTGTTTCCTTGAACAAAGCACCAGTTTTGAGTCTATCAAACAGTTGAGTCCTAGTATTTTGACCTTATCCTGATTCAGAGTTTCTTACTCCTCCAATTGGTTTCTTTTCCAATTATATGGGTAATCTGTCAATGTCTCCTACATTGTAGATTTGTTTCGTTGGTCCTTTTGTGTCAAAATCTGCCTAAGTCACTTTTGTGTCGTGGTCACTGTTCAAGGATTAAACCTTTTTCGGCCATTTCTGAAGTTGCCTTGACCTTTTGTGTTAGCCATTCCCTGGTATCAGTTCGTTACATCATGTCTTCGGTGTTTCTTGTTGTGAAATTCAGTACCAATTCCAGATCCAATTAGTCTTTGACTTACCTCGTGATGGATGATGAAGGATGCCTTAATGCCTTCCTTCCAACGGATCTCTTCCTATCGACTGCAACACCTCTTGCTCTGGGAATGAGATTTAGAGTTTTATGACAGTACCTTGGGGATTGTTGTCATCAGTGGCAATTTCCCTCGCTATTGGGTAGTGGGGATACCTTAATTTCTCCTACTGGATAGATTCTTCAAGTGTTTGCCTTCAAGTCCTTGTAATCACACTTGCTAGAATGTACTTGGTACCTTGGGGACCATTTTCATTAATGGTGATTTCCCTCACGTTTGTTAATCTTTTTCATTATTGACCGGTAATCAAACAGTTTCCTCCATGTTTGACTTCAACTCCCTTTATTCGCATGGTTAGGATTCGTACCTTTTTTGGGCGGTTTGGATTGAAGACCTTGGGCCGACAGTAGCATCATCATTTTGCTATTGCCCAAGTTGGGGCAAGACCTTGTTATATTTTATATGACATTTTGCTGAGACATAGATCCACCTTGTATTTTTGTGGCTATGATCGATTGTTGAGCATGGATCCACCTTGTTCATTTGTGGCCACGGCTCCTTTAGATTTGATATGGCACCTTTTTGCATATTGAGCGACCATGATAGTTTCATCAGTTATACATATGTTAGATCCACCTTATTTCTTTATGGCGATGTTTTGTATATGGACTTTTATGTCCCAGAGATCAGTTTTTCTGACATTTATCTCTCTTACAGGTACCTTTCTTCGAGCCTTTCGATCTTGGATTCTCTGCTCTCTCCATACTGACCTGTTTCCTTTATAATGTATTTCGGCTATCATCTTCCCCTCTAACCTCACACATTAGGGGGCATTTGTTATAGCTCAAAATGACACTTCTCTACCTGTGACCACTTTCCCATGATTCTGTTGCATGTCGACACTTCATGAAAGTCACTGAAAAAACACCTAACTTGGAGGACCTGTATCTTGAGTTTTGTAACTCCATTTAACCTCATCCTTGCACCGTTGGAAAGATATTTTTGTTAGCTAAAACTTTATGGAAGACACCAAAGTCTGAAAATGCAAAAAAATACCCTAAAAATGAGTTTTTTGTCTATACACGACTTGCCTTAAGGCAAACCCGCGTATGATACACTAGTTGCTCTATGTAGTACCCGCGTATGCTATGTATACGCGACTTTTTGTACTAGCAACCCTCGTATACTTTTCGTGTACGTGACTGTCCAGTTATTCAAACCACGTATTCCTTTTAAAAATGTCAAAAAATGCGTCTTTTGATTTCGGGTAGTTTGGGTAGTTATGCAACTGACTCCTTCAGTTGTAACTACTTTGTCTTCGACCCTAACTCTTCCTTAAGCATACAAATAGAGGTAGGGAGGTCCATGAGTGGGGACTTGAATTTTTGCATTGTTATGCTAGAGGATTTGGAGCTCTCTTTGCCTACACCTTTTCCTTGGCGGTCATCCCCTTGTGTTGCAGAGCTTGGAGGCTGAGTTCTTTGGAGAAGAGAAGCAGTAGAACCGGATCAAGGTTTCGTGAGGTGCCGAACTTGAAGAGAAGGTATACTTGTGCTTGTTTTCAAGATTAATAAAGATGTGATGTCCTTCTTCTTCCCAAATCATTGTTCAATGTGTGATTGAGTATTTGTTTATGATCATATGATGATGTTATTGAGATTATTATTTCATATTT
Organism: Pseudotsuga menziesii; assembly: GCA_001517045.1. Taxonomy (NCBI): domain Eukaryota; kingdom Viridiplantae; phylum Streptophyta; class Pinopsida; order Pinales; family Pinaceae; genus Pseudotsuga; species Pseudotsuga menziesii. Next base: position 170,838 of record LPNX011000953.1, on the reverse strand, counting down.
CTTTGACTATCATTGCTTTATATGTGGTCATATTGGTTTGAGGAAGGTATTATTTGTTTTGCAGGTCTCTAGGAGCGAGAGGAGCAAGAAGAGGATTGGAGAGAAAGCTTGGACCAGCCTTCAGTTAATCAAGTGTGGACAATTCTTACCTCTGAAACTTGCTTATATATGCTTGCTGAACATTGTGCATCTCTCTTTCAACCCCAGTATGTTGATGGCCTCTTAAACCCTAACCATAGGACACTTTCCTTTACAACAGAACTGGCGACTCCGCTGGGGATAGCCTTGTCTGTTTGGGGTTTATCTGTCTTTCTTTCAGTCTTTTGCATTGTTTCAGGTCCTTCTTGCCACTTAGGAACACTTTATAAGTCTGATAGAACACCCTCCCTGCCTTCCTAAGGCATTGTTTGACCTTTTTTGGGATTTTTTCACCCATACGCGACTTGCATGACTGAACAGTCGCGTGTCTGGTTTGGTACACGCGACTGTGTATACTGTCAACCCATGTATGATACGCGACTTGTCAGCTATACAGCCCGCATGTGCTTACATACGCGACTTGCTGTATTAGCAACTCGCATATGACACGTGACCTGTCAGTAGTACAACCCGCGTATGCCCCTAAAACAGTGTTTTTTTTCCTCATTGTTGTTTTTTCTACTGTTGTGGGCTGTTTGGTAGGTCTTTTGGTGTCCTCTGCAAGTGCATGACTCCAGGGAGTTAGTGTCACCCCCTTTTTGGTTGTTCTTTATCTATGTGGTAAGCCTTTTATAGCATTAGGGTTTGCTCTTTGCTCTTTCCCCCACCTCCTTTGCTTGGTATGATTTTTAGCTTATGTTTCTGGTCAGCCTCTGTTAGTGATCTTTGTGAGTTCAGAAGCTTGTTGGCATTGGTCTCCTTCTTATTTTGCTGGTTAACTTCATCGTGCTAAAGTAGTTGACTTGTCTTTTATGCAAGCCTTTTTTCCAAGTAGGGTTTATACTGACTTTAGGGCATTCTAGAGTTTGTTTGGTGGTTGTATTGTAGAGTTCCTTTTGCTTTGTTCTTGTTATCTGCATACTTTTGTTTGTAGGTATTTTTTCTTTTGCATTTATAAAAGAAAATTAAAAAGAACGTATACTTGTTTTTGTTGCTTCCCCCCCCTACCTCCTTCTTTGGATTGACCTTGTTGGACAAGGTACTGAGCAACCTCTGTTTGTAGGTTTAGATTGATACTTAGGACTTCTTGACCTTTGTTTCTGTCAGTATTTTTTCTCAGTCTCTTCATTCCAAAGTTGTTGGCTTGTTTACCTTTGTAAGCCTTCATTCCAAGAGAGGTTATATCCAACTTTAGGGAAACCTAGGGTTTGTTTGTGGGGTGTAGAGTAGTTGTATATTTGCTTTGCTTATAGTACTTGCTTGCATTAGTTGATAGGCTGATTTTTATTTTGAATTTATAAAAGAAAAATACAAAAACACATGTTTGCTTTATATGCATGTAGATTAGGTTTTTAGTCTAGATTGCATAGCATATCATTGTTTTTGAATAAAAATAAAAATAATTTTGTTCTTTTGTGGCTTTCAAGTTTCTATTTGAAAAATAAAGAGAATTGTTTTTGCTTTTTGCGTTTCATATCTCTTTGCTTAGTCATTTTGTTTCAACTTTGAGTCAAAATACCACATAAGTTTCATGCCATTTACCCTCTGACTAAAAACAACCCTTAAAATAAATGATATAATTTAAAATTTATTAGTAAGTTTTATTTTATAGGGTCATACACCAACTAGCTCAGGCTAGACTTGTGGATTAGGGAGTTTCAACTCTCCACAAGTGTTTGAATTTCAGACGTAGTTGGCCAATCACTAGTTAAACCCTTTTCTACATTGATTGTATCTGGGAAGCTCCTCTCAAACGGGAGTTAAGCACGAGGTCGCGTGGAGACTTGGACTAAGGAGATACCCCTTTGATTCCTTGTCAAAGCATAGACCAAGGTTTTTACGCATCTGGGGATTCTGTCTTAGACAGGGTTTCGGGCTCAGCTACCCTGCCCATGCGTATGAATCAGGCTTGCGACTGTCAATATAGTTAAGGTAGCCTTTAGTCTCTTTGACATCTAGGGTTCATACAGAGGTACATCAGAAGGCTATTTCTGGTTGAACTTGGACGGGCTTGGAAGGTAACCTCGATAGAAAGTGTGGGAGGGAGGTGGGTGATTCCTCCGCTTGTGCCTAAGAACATCTACAAGGACGCCAAGTAACTGTCTATCAACTTTCTTCTAGAAAGTATATCTTATACATGTTTGTTTGTTTGGCTTTAGGAATTTTTTAGTGAGTGCTGTGTGGTTTGTTTGTACTTAGTGTGCCTTTAGGTGTGTGATTTGTAATTTTGGTTGCTTATCAACCTCAGACATTGTCTCCTGGTTTGAAACTATGGCTAACACCCCTTCGAAAACCAACCAAGAGATCCCCACGCTGGGAACTCCTTGCACTATTCCTCTCATGAGGAATGTTGGTGTTTCGTTGATGGCCACCTTGAATCTACTTGGATTCACCCTAGGGCTACCGGTGTGGTTGTTTTCCACTCCAACCGTCCTAAATGCTCCTGGTGCTTCTCAAGTAAGCTCCTTATATCAAGAGCATCAAAACACTGCTTCCCCTTCACCTGTAGTTGATTCTCCTCCTCCTTCTACCTCATGCGGTGAAAGCACTGATACTAGTAACCGACAGTCTAAAAGGAGTAAAAGAAGGAGGAATAGGAAGAAGGCAGATAAGTAGGGGGGCACCTGTTCAACCTCTACAAGTCAAGTTGAACCTCACCACCTAGCCTCTGTTGTTCATGCGGTTGGTGCCCTTCCAACCTCTACAGGTCATGTTGGATCTACCCATTCAACCTCTGCAAGTCAAGTTGAACCTCACCACCCAGCCTATGTTGTTCGTGCTGGGGGAATCTATCCAACCTCTGCAGGTCATGTTGGATCTAAGCACTCAACCTCTACAAGTCAAGTTGATTTTCACCATCCAGCCTCTGTGGTTCATGCTGGTGGGATCCTTCCTACCTTTCCAGGTCATGTCGGATCCAGTCACTCAGTCTCTGTGGTTCATGCTAAGGGCATCCGTTCAACCTCTGTTGTTCAAGTTGAACCTCCCCATCTAACCTCTGTAAGTCATGTTGGATCCATCCTCCCAACCTCTGTGGTTCATGCTGGGGGAACACACTCAACTGTTGTAAAGCATGTTGATCCTAACCATTCAGCCTCTGTTGTTCATGCTAGTGGTGCTTGTCAAACCTCTGCAAGTCATGTTGGACCTGGTCTCTCAGCCTCTGCAAGTCATGCTGGGGGTAGTCTCTCAGCCTCTATAGTTCATGCTGAAGACAATTCGTCAGCCACTACGAGTCATGTTGACACTGTTGAAAAGACTACCCGTTCAAAACACAAGCCCAAGTTTCCTTGTAAGCTTTGTGAGGGAGACCACCTTACTTATAAATGCCCTTCTATCTCGGAGGTGCAAAGAGTTTGGTTTCATGGTCATCCCGTTTTTGAACATTTTGAAGCTTTTCAACAACCAACCTCTCTTAGTCAGGTTGGACCTAGTCACCCAGCCTCTGTTGTTCATGCTGGGGGAAAACCCTCATCCTCTGCAGGTTATGTTGAGAGAAAACAGTCATCCACTGCTAGTCATGTTGACACCATTGAGAAAACTGGTCGTTCGAAGTGCAAACTTAAGTTCCCTTGTAAGCTATGCGAGGGAGATCATCTTACTCGCCAGTGCCCTGTTGTCGCAGAGGTGCGAAGAGTGTGGTCCGAGAGTCAAGAATTTCCTTCTCTTGGACAACCTATAGTTTCTCAACAACCTGCTTAACCTTTGGTTGATCAAGTGGTCGAACCAATCTCAAATTTGGTCGATCCCACTCTTCTTTTGGAGAGTGATCCTGATGTGATTGAACCAATGTCATCTTTGGTCAATCCCACTCTCCCTTCAGAGAGTGACTTTCACGAAGTGGTTGAATCGATGCCATTGTCGATCAATCCCACTCTTCCTTTGGAGAGTGAAGTGTCTGCTAGTCACATTTTCTTCACTGCCAGTTCAGAACTTACTAAACAAGGGGGCACTAAAATTGCTTCGGATCAACCCCCACCAAGCTCTTGGATTGCTTCCTTTGATTGGGGTAGCCTAGTTCATCCGTGCCTTCCTTCCAATGCACCTTTCCAGATAAAGGTCAAAGTTGAACCATATACGATTGCTCATTGTATTGTTGATGAAGGAGCCTCAGTTAGTATTTTGTCTGCTCGTGCTTGGCGTGGCATGGGATATCCTAGCCTTGTGTCGACTGCTAGTCAGTTACTGGCATTTGATAGAAGAACTTGTGTAGCCTTGGGAATTCTTGCTCAAACACCTGTTACTTTGGGTGGGAAGACCATCTTAGTTGACTTCATGGTGATAGAAGACCCCTTGGACTTCAATATGCTCCTTGGATGTGATTATGTCTATGTCATGCAAGCTGTGGTGTCAACATTCTTTCATGTGATGTACTTTAATCATGGCGAAGAAATTGTCACTATCAATCAGTTGGATTTTCTTGATCCGTCTCCTGACTCAACTAGATACCAGGTCTTTCCTTTATTGGTTCCCAATGTTTCTATAGACACTAACCTGCCACAGGTGCGCTATGTGGCCTCATATCCTCTACGTTCAATTGCTACTGAGAAGCAACCTCTGTTTTCATGCTTACTTGCTCGAGACTTGGTCCTAGCAGTTGAACGGGTCAGTCATCCTATACAAACTGTGGGGCCTAATCTCCACTCTGTCGATCCATTTGAAAGTTTAGACATGTGCCCTATCTCGGATGAAGTCTTCCTAGAGTCTTTGATACAGTCTGACCTTCTTTTGGATGTTGGTTTAGTTGTGACTAAGTCTAACCCTGATTTTCCTAGAAATCCTGACCTTTCTTCTTATGTTGGTCTTGTTGAGTATTTTGACTCTTCTTTCGAACAACAAGTCAGTGATCCTGATGAGTTTGATTTTTATTATGAATTTTTCAACTCCTGTGATACTGAGTTTGTTCCTACAGACTCTATCTCCCTTGTTTATTTTTGATCTCCTTCTGAGGTTGATATTATTGATTATCAACCCTCAAGCCTTGGTTCTATATAATTTTCTTCGATTGATTCTGCCTTGACTTTACCTTTTATAGAAGATAGCAAAGTCACATGTGTTTCTGCCAAATTGACCTGCGTCAGATCGTTTCTTCTGAATATGATCCTGATGTTGTTGTTTCTTGGAGACAGGATTTTTAGTTGGATTCATAGCTATTTACTGGCCTCACCTTGTTGTTCAAGCTGTAACTACATTTGCATGTGCCCTGATCGTGCTTATGAGCCTGATGCCGGCTTCCACGCTTTTAGCTTGTTGTATAAGCCCTCATCTTTGTTCTCATCGTCGCTAAGCCTTGTATCATTTTGCCTTTGCAACTTGACACCTTTTACCTTGAGGAGACGTTCTCCGAGTGTCCTTATCTTGCTCATTTTCCTTACATTATGCATAGGTTTGTTCCTTATGCTTGGAACTAGTTTCTCCTGTCCATGGCACTCGTCTCCTCGCATTTAGAGCATTCTTTCTGCTCTCCTTCGAGCTCGTTAAAAATAGTAAGGAGGCCGTGAGTTGACTTTTTCGGACTCGTTAAAACTTCACAGGAAAGATTTTGTGTTTATTTAGGCCCAAGTCTGACTCCTCAAAATAGACTTGACTGCCGAGTAAACTTGTCCATTCAGGCTCGTTAAGAATATGTGAATGGGCATCCACATTGGTGGTAGGTTATCTCTTTCTCGGACCATGTGGAATAAGACGAGAAATGAACACTCTCTTTTCTATTTGAATCGAGAAGAGTATTCTTAGGCATAGGTTTATCTCTAACCTCACACATTAGGGGGCATCTGTTATAGCTCAAAATGACACTTCTCTACCTGTGACCACTTTCCCATGATTCCGTCGCATGTCGACACTTCCATGACGACTCTTCATGAAAGTCACTGAAAAAACACCTAACTTGGAGGACCTATATCTTGAGTTCTGTAACTCCATTTAACCTCATCTCTACACCGTTAGAAAGATATTTATGTTAGATAAAACTTTTCAGAAGACACCAAAGTCTGAAAATGCAAAAAAATACCCTAAAAATGAGTTTTTTTGTCTATACGTGACTTGCCTTAAGGAAAACCCGCGTATGATACGCTAGTTGCTCTCTGTAGTACCCGCGCATGCTATGTATACGCAACTTTCTGTACTAAAAACCAGCGTATACTTTTCATGTACGCGACTGTCCAGTTATTCAACCCGTGTATTCCTTTTAAAAATGTCAAAAAACGCGTCTTTTGATTTCGGGTAGTTTGGGTAGTTATGCAACTGACTCCTTCAGTTGTAACTACTTTGTCTTCGACCCTAACTCTTCCTTAAGCATACAAATAGAGGTAGGGAGGTCCATGAGTGGGGACTTGAATTTTTGCATTGTTATGCTGGAGGATTTGGAGCTCTCTTTTCCTACACCTTTGCCCTGGCGGTCATCCCCTTGTGTTGCAGAGCATGGAGGCTGAGTTCTTTGGAGAAGAGAAGTAGCAGAACCAGATCAAGGTTTCGTGAGGTGCCGAACTTGAAGAGGAGGTATACTCGTACTTGTTGTCAATATTAAATAAGATGTGATGTCCTTCTTCTTCCCAAATCATTGTTCAATGTGTGATTGAGTATTTGTTTATGATCATATGATGATGTTATTCATATTATTATTTCATATTTAGTTGATTATAATTGCTTTATATGTGGTCATATTGGTTTGAGGAAGGTATTATTTGTTTTACAGGTCTCTTGGAGTGAGAGGAGAAAGAAGAGGATTGAAGAGAAATCTTGGATAAGCCTTTAGTTAATCAGGTGTGGACCTTTCTTATCTCTAAAACTTGCTTATATATGTTTGCTGAACATTGTGCATCTCTCTTTCAACCCCAGTATGTTGATGGCCTCTTAAACCCTAGCCATATGACACTTTCCTTTACAACAGAACTGGCGACTCCGCTGGGGATAGCCTTGTCTGTTTGGGGTTTCTCTATATTTCTTTCAGTCTTTTGCATTGTTTCAGGTCCTTCTTGCCACTTAGGAACACTTTATAAGTCTGATAGAACACCTCCCCTGCCTTCCTAAGGCATTGTTTGACCTTTTTTGGGATTTTTTCACCCATACGCGACTTGCATGACTGAACAGTCGCGTGTCTGGTTTGGTACACGCAACTATGTATACTGTCAACCCACGTATGATACATGACTTGTCATCTATACAAACCGCGTCTGCTTACATACGCGACTTGCTGTATTAGCAACCCGCGTATGACACGTGACCTGTCAGTAGTACAACCCGCATATGCCCCTAAAACAATGTTTTTTTCCTCATTGTTGTTTTTTTTGCTGTTGTGGGCTGTTTGGTAGGTCTTTTGGTGTCCTCTGCAAGTGCATGACTCCAGGGAGTTAGTGTCACCCCATTTTTGGTTGTTCTTTATCTATGTGGTAAGCCTTTTATAGCATTAGGGTTTTCTCTTTGCTCTTTCCCCCACCTCCTTTGCTTGGTATGATTTTTAGCTTATGTTTTTGGTCAGCCTCTATTAGTGATCTTTGTGAGTTCAGAAGCTTGTTGTTGTTGGTCTCCTTCTTCTTTTGATGGATAACTTCACCGTGCTAAAGTAGTTGACTTGTATTTTATGCAAGCCTTTCTTCCAAGTAGGGTTTATACCGACTTTAGGGCATTCTAGAGTTTGTTTGGTGGTTGTATTGCAGAGTTCCTTTTGGTTTGCTCTTGTTATCTGCATACTTTTGTTTGTAGGTATTTTTTCTTTTGCATTTATAAAAGAAAATTAAAAAGAACGTATACTTGTTTTTGTTGCTTCCCCCCCCTACCTCCTTCTTTGGCTTGACCTTGTTGGACAATGTACTGAGCAGCCTTTGTTTGTAGGTTTAGATTGATACTTAGGACTTCTTGACCTTTTTTTATGTCATTCTTTTTGCTCAGTCTCTTCATTCCAAAGTTGTTGGCTTGTTTACCTTTGTAATCCTTCCTTCCAAGAGAGGTTATATCCAACTTTAGGGAAACCTAGGGTTTGTTTGTGGGGTGTAGAGTAGTTGTCTATTTGCTTTGATTACAGTACTTGTTTGCATTAGTTGATAGGCTGATTTTTCTTTTGCATTTATAAAAGAAAAAGACAAAAACACATGTTTGCTTGATACGCATGCAGATTAGGTTTTTAGTCTAGATTGCATAGCATATCATTGTTTTTGAATAAAAATAAAAAGAATTTTGTTCTTTTGTGGCTTTCAAGTTTCTATTTGAAAAATAAAGAGAATTTTTTTTGCTTTTGCATTTCATATCTCTTTGCTTAGTCATTTTGTTTCAACTTTGAGTCAAAACACCACATAAGTTTCATGCCATTTACCCTCTGACTAAAAACAACCCTTAAAATAAACGATATAATTTAAAATTTATTAGTAAGTTTTATTTTATAGGGTCATACACCAACTAGCTCAGGCTAGACTTGTGGATTAGGGAGTTTCAACTCTCCACAAGTGTTTGAATTTTAGACGTAGTTGGCCAATCACTAGGTAAACCCTTTTCAACATTGATTGTATCTGGGAAGCTCCTCTCAAACGGGAGTTAAGCACGAGGCCGCGTGGAGACTTGGACTGAGGAGATACCCCTCCGATTCCTTGTCAAAGCGTAGACCAAGGTTTTTACGCATCTGGGTATTTTGTCTTAGATAGGGTTTCGGGATCAGCTACCCTGCCCATGCGTACGAATCAGGCTTGCGATTTTCAATATAGTTAAGGTAGCCTTTAGTCTCTTTGACATCTAGGGTTCATACACAGGTACACTCGAAGGCTATTTCTGGTTGACCTTGGACGGGCTTGGAAGGTAACCCCGGTAGAAAGTGTGGGAGGGCAGTGGGTGATTCCTCCGCTTGTGCCTAAGAACATCTACAGGGATGCCAAGTAACTGTCTATCAACTTTCTTCTGGAAAGTATATCTTATACCTGTTTGTCTGTTTGGCTTTAGGAATTTTTTAGTGAGTGCTGTGTGGTTTGTCTGTACTTAGTGTGCCTTTAGGTGTGTGCTTTGTAATTTTGGTTGCTTATCAACCTCATACTTTGTCTCCTGGTTTGAAACTATGGCTAACACCCCTTCGAACACCAACCAAGAGATCCCCATGCTGGGACCTCCTTGCACTATTCCTCTCACAGGGAATGTTGGTGTTCCGTTGATGGCCACCTTGAATCTACCTGGATTCACCCTAGGGCTACCGGTGTGGTTGTTTTCCACTCCAACCGTCCTGAATGCTCCTGGTGCTTCTCAAGTAAGCTCCTTATATCAAGAGCATCAAAACACTGCTTCCCCTTCACCTGTAGTTGATTCTCCTCCTCCTTCTACCTCGTGCGGTGAAAGTACTGTTACTAGTAACCGACAGTCTAAAAGGAGTAAAAGAAGGAGGAATACGAAGAAGGCACATAAGCAGTGGGGTACCTATTCAACCTCTGCAATTCAAGTTGAACCTCACCACCCAACCTTTGTTGTTCATGCTGGTGGTGCCCTTCCAACCTCTGCAGGTCATGTTGGATCTACCCATTCAACCTCTGCAAGTCAACTTGAACCTCACCACCCAGCCTTTGTTGTTCATGCTGGGGGCACCTATCCAACCTATGCAGGTCATGTTGGATCTAAGCACTCAACCTATACAAGTCAAGTTAATCTTCACCATCCAGCCTCTGTGGTTCATGCTGGTGGGATCCTTCCTACCTTTCCAGGTCATGTCGGATCCAGTCACTCGGCCTCTGTGGTTCATGCTAAGGGCATCCGTTCAACCTCTGTTGTTCAAGTTGAACCTCCCCATCTAACCTCTGTAATTCATGTTGGATCCATCCACCCAGCCTCTGTGGTTCATGCTAGGGGCACACACTCAACTGTTGTAAAGCATGTTGATCCTATCCATTCAGCCTCTGTTGTTCATGCTGGTGGTACTCGTCAAACCTCTACAAGTCATGTTAGACCTGGTCTCTCAGCCTCTGTAAGTCATGCTGGGGGCAGTCTCTCAGCCTCTGTAGTCCATGCTGAAGACAATCCGTCAGCCACTGCGAGTCATGTTGACACTGTTGAAAAGACTACCCATTCAAAACACAAGCCCAAGTTTCCTTGTAAGCTTTGTGAGGGAGACCACCTTACTTATAAATGCCCTTCTATCTCGGAGGTGCGAAGAGTTTGGTTTCATGGTCATCCTGTTTTTGAACATCCTGAAGCTTCTCAACAACCAACCTCTCTTAGTCAAGTTGGACCCAGTCACCCAGAATTTGTTGTTCATGCTGGGGGAAAACTCTCATCCTCTACAGGTTATGTTGAGAGCAAACAGTCATCCACTGCTAGTCATGTTGACACCGTTGAGAAAATTGGTCATTTGAAGTTGAAACTTAAGTTCCCTTGTAAGCTATGCGAGGGAGATCATCTTACTCACCAGTGCCCTGCTATCGCAGAGGTGCGAAGAGTGTGGTCCGAGACTCAAGAATTTCCTTCTCCTGAACAACCTATAGTTTCTCAACAACCTACTCAACCTTTGGTTGATCAAGTGGTCGAACCAATCTCAAATTTGGTCGATCCCACTCTTCTTTTGAAGAGTGATCCTGATGTGATTGAACCAATGTCATCTTTGGTCAATCCCACTCTCCCTTCAGAGAGTGACTTTCACGATGCGGTTGAATCGATGCCATTGTTGATCAATCCCCCTCTTCCTTTGGAGAGTGAAGTGTCTGCTAGTCACATTTTCTTCAGTGCTAGTTCAGAACTTACTGAACAAGGGGGCACTGAACTTGCTTCGGATCAACCCCCACCAAGCTCTCGGATTGCTTCCTTTGATTGGGATAGCCTAGTTGAGCCGCGCCTTCCTTTCGATGCACCTTTCCAGATAAAGGTCAAAGTTGAACCATATACGATTGCTCGTTGTATTGTTGATGAAGGAGCCCCAGTTAGTATTTTGTCTGCTCGTGCTTGGCGAGGCATGGGATCTCCCAGCCTTGTGTCGACTGCTAGTCAGTTACTGGCGTTTGATAGAAGAACTTGTGTAGCCTTGGGAATTCTTGCTCAAACACCTATTACTTTGGGTGGGAAGACCGTCTTAGTTGACTTCATGGTGATAGAAGACCCCTTGGACTTCAATATGCTCCTTGGATGTGATTATGTCTATGCCATGCAAGCTGTGGTGTCAACATTATTTTGTGTGATGTACTTTAATCATGGTGAAGAAATTTTCACTATCGATCAGTTGGATTTTCTTGATCCGTCTCCTGACTCAACTAGAGACCAGGTCTTTCCTTTATTGGTTCCCAGTGTTTCTATAGACACTAAACCGCCACAGGTGCGCTATGTGGCCTTATGTCCTCTATGTTCAATTTCTACTGAAAAGCAACCTCTGTTTTCATGCTTACCTTCTCGGGACTTGGTCCCAACAGTTGAACGGGTCAGTCATCCTATACAGGCTGTGGGGCCTGATCTCCACTTTGTCGATCCATTTGAAAGTTTATACATGTGCCCTATCTCGGATGATTTCCTTCCTTCGGATGAAGTCTTCCTAGAGTCTTTGATACAGTTTTACCTTCTTTTGGATGTTGGTTCAGTTGTGACTAACTCTAACCCTGATTTTCTTAGTAAGCCTGACCTTTCTTCTTATGTTGGTCTTGTTGAGTCTTTTGACTCTTCCTTCGAACAGCAAGTCAGTGATCTTGATGAGTTTGATTTTTCTTATGAATTTTTCAACTCCTGTGATACTGAGTTTGTTCCTACAGACTCTATCTCCCTTGTTGATTTTTTCTCTCCTTCTGAGGTTGATCTTAATGATTATCAACCCTCGAGCCTTGGTTCTATAGAATTTTCTTCGGTTTATTCTACATTGACTTTACCTTTTATAGAAGATATCAAAGTCACATGTGTTTCTGCCAAAGTGACCCACGTTGGATCGTTTCTTCTGAATATGATCCTGATGTTGTTGTTTCTTGGAGAGAGGATTTTTAGTTGGATTCACAACTGTTTACTGGCCTCACCTTGTTGTTCAAGTTGTAACTGCATTTGCATGTGCCCTGCTCACGCTTATGAGCCTGATGCCGGCTTCCACACTTTTAGCTCGTTGTATAAGCCCTCATCTTTGTTCTCATCGTCGCTAAGCCTTGTATCATTTTTCCTTTGCAACTTGACACCTTTTACCCTGAGGAGACATTCCCCGAGTGTCCTTATCTTGCTCATTTTCCTTGCATTATGCATAGATTTGTTCCTTACACTTGGAACTAGTTTCACCTGTCCATGGCACTCATCTCCTTGCATTTAGAGCATTCTTTTTGCTCTCCTTCGAGCTCATTAAAAACAGTAAGGAGGCCGTGAGTTGAATTTTTCAGACTCGTTAAAACTTCACGGGAAAGATTTTGAGTTTCTTTAGGCCCCAAGTCTGACTTCTCAAAATAGACATGACTGCCGAGTAAACTTGTCCATTCAAGCTCGTTAAGAATATGTGAATGGGCATCCACATTGGTGGTAGGTTATCTCTTTCTCGGACCATGTGGAATAATACAAGAAAGAAACACTCTCTTTTCTATTTGAATTGAGAAGAGTATTCTCAGGCATAGTTTATCTCTTTTCCGGACCCGAGGGACTAAACTTATGGAAAAGGAACCCCCGGTATGAGCTTATTTTTCTCTTTTTCGTGCTCTGGACCAAAACATGAAAAAGATTTCGAGTGTACTTTATGTCTTTGTCATGCTCGTTAAACCCTAAAGAACAAAGCATCGAGTTTATTGTTGTAAGCCCCATTTCTCGTAATTAAATGGATCTTTTCGAGTGATCTTGCCTTCCTTCACACTCGTAAAACTCAGGCAATATGCTGCTTTTGAAGGAGCGTTGGGTAGGTGGTAATTTAACCTTTTTCGGACCTTCCTAACTAAGTACAAAAAAGGTGCGCCTTTTCTTCTTCGGAAGTTAAGAGAGTTCTTCTTTGGTATTTTTTATACTTTTTCGGCCTCAGGAGACTAAATTGTACGAAAAAGGACCCCCTTGAGTCTTCTTTGGAGTTTTTAGAATCTCTAAACTATGAAAACACCGTCGAGCATGTACTAGTTCGGGCTCGTAAAATCCACGAATCAGTGCTTTATCAAGCATTCTTCCTTCTTTTCTTCGAGCTTGCCAAAAATGAAGATGGTACCAAGTTTGCTTTCTTGGACTCGTTAAAACTTTACAAGAAAGAGGGGAAGGGAAATTCATTCACATGTTTTTTACATCATGGCAGCAAGTCTTGTTTCCTTGAACAAAGCACCAGTTTTGAGTCTATCAAACAGTTGGGTCCTAGTATTTTGACCTTATCATGATTCAGAGTTTCTTACTCCTCCAGTTGGTTTCTTTTCCAATTATATGGGGAATCTATCAATGTCTCCTACATTGTAGATTTGTTTCGTTGGTCCTTTTGTGTCAAAAGCTGCCTAAGTCACTTTTGTGCCGTGCTCATTGTTCAAGGATTAAACCTTTGTCGACCATTTTTGCAGTTGGCTTGACCTTTTGTGTCAGCCATTCCCTAGTATCAGTTCATTACATCATGTCTTCAGTGTTTCTTGTCGTGAAATTCAGTACCAATTCTAGATCCAATTAGTCTTTGACTTACCTCGTGATGGATGATGAAGGATGCCTTAATGCCTTCCTTCCAACGGATCTCTTCCTATCGACTGCAACACCTCTTGCTCTGGGAATGATATTTAGAGTTTTATGAGAGTACCTTGGGGATTGTTGTCATCAGTGGCAATTTCCCTCGCTATTCGGTAGTGGGGATACCTTAATGTCTCCTACTCGATAGATTCTTCAAGTGTTCGACTTCAAGTCCTTGTAATCACACTTGTTAGAATGTACTTGGTACCTTGGGGACCATTTTCATTAATGGTGGTTTCCCTCGTGTTTGTTAACGGTTTTCATTATTGACCGATAATCAAACGGTTTCCTCCATGTTCGACTTCAACTCCCTTTATTCGCATGGTTAGGATTCATACCTTTTTTGGGCGGTTTGGATTGAAGACCTTGGGCCGATAGTAGCATCATCATTTTGCTATTGCCCAAGTTGCGCAAGACCTTGTTATATTTTATATGACATTTTGCTGAGACATAGATCAACCTTGTATTTTTGTGGCTATGATCGATTGTTGAGCATGGATCCACCTTGTTCATTTGTGGCCATGACTCCTTTAGATTTGATATGGGTCCTTTTTGCATATTGAGCGACCATGATAGTTTCATTAGTTATACATATGTTGGATCCACCTTATTTCTTTATGGTGATGTTTTGTATATGGACTTGTATGTCCCAGAGATCAATTTTTTTGACATTTATCTCTCGTACAGGTACCTTTGTTTGAGCCTTTCGATCTTGGATTCTCTGCTCTCTCCATACTTAGCTGTTTCCTTTATAATGTATTTTGGCTATCATCTTCCCCTCTAACCTCACACATTAGGGGGCATCTGTTATAGCTCAAAATGACACTTCTCTTCCTGTGACCACTTTCCAATGATTCTGTCGCATGTCGACACTTCCATGACGACACTTCATGAAAGTCACTGAAAAAAAACCTAACTTGGAGGAATTGTCTCTTAAGTTCTGTAACTCCGTTTAACCTCATCTCTATACCATTGGAAAGATATTTCTGTTAGCTAAAACTTTCCAGAAGACACCAAAGTCTGAAAATGCCTACAAATACCCTAAAAATGAGTTTTTTGTCTATACGTGACTTGCCTTAAGGAAAACCCGTGTATGATACGCTAGTTGCTCTCTGTAGTACCCACGTATGCTATGTATACATGACTTTCTATAATAGCGACCCACGTATAATTTTCATGTACGCGACTATCCAATTATGCAACCCATGTATTCCTTTTAAAAATGTCAAAAAACGCGTCTTTTGATTTCGGGTAGTTTGGGTAGTTATGCAACTGACTCCTTCAGTTGTAACTACTTTGTCTTCGACCCTAACTCTTCCTTAAGCATACAAATAGAGGTAGGGAGGTCCATGAGTGGGGACTTGAATTTTTGCATTGTTATGCTGGAGGATTTGGAGCTCTCTTTGCCTACACCTTTTCCCTGGCGGTCTTCCCCTTGTGTTGTAGAGCTTGGAGGCTGAGTTCTTTGGAGAAGAGAAGCAGCAGAACCGGATCAAGGTTTCGTGAGGTGCCGAACTTGAAGAGAAGGTATACTTGTACTTGTTTTCAAGATTAATAAAGATGTGATGTCCTTCTTCTTCCCAAATCATTGTTCAATGTGTGATTGAGTATTTGTTTATGATCATATGATGATGTTATTCAGATTATTATTTCATATTTCTTTGATTATCATTGCTTTATATGTGGTCATATTGGTTTGAGGAAGGTATTATTTGTTTTGCAGGTCTCTTGGAGCAAGAGGAGCAAGAAGAGGATTGAAGAGAAAGCTTGGACCAGCCTTCAGTTAATCAAGTGTGGACAATTCTTACCTCTGAAACTTGCTTATATATGCTTGCTGAACATTGTTCATCTCTCTTTCAACCCCAGTATGTTGATGGCCTCTTAAACCCTAGCCATAGGACACTTTCCTTTACAACAGCATGGAAATCCTGTTATCCTATAGACAAAACACTGCTACCCATATCAAGGATCACATCCATGAGTGGCATCATCGACGTAGTTTGTGAAAAATCCAGTTAGATGACATGATGTTCCTTGATTGTTTTCTTAAAACCTTACCCCCCTTATTACCAAGGATGTTGCATCTGAGCACCCACAAACTGAGGAAGAAGCAATCCTCAAATAACAAGATATGTCAGGGGCATCCCATGTTGTTGATAGTCATTGGCTCCATTACCCAACATCCCCACCTGTACACAACCTATCCTTCAATGACACCTCACTTTGGTAACACCCCTATGTTGGAGTCATTATCCAACCCACACATGTTTATTTGGCCTAATTTTCCTATTTTACCACTTATCCTACGTTATTGGCTCGAATATGTGACAACATCATCAACTGGATCATCCTACTTCAATTAGGGAGGCTAACTGTGTCTTCTCCTTCAATTGGGGAGACTAACTAAGCTTCCTCATTCAATCAAGGAGAAAATATGGGTTGATTTTCATGACCTAAGCGCCACAAATTAGTTAACTGATGGTTATTCCACCTACTTCTAGTTAAACTACAGCTGTAAAGGTGCCTCCATCATTATTTTTCCTATTTTTGGTAATTTCTAGTTGTGATTTAAGGTGCCTCCAACAACTTCTGGTGACTCATTTAAGTTCAGCTCACGTGATCTTATCTAAGTGAAGTCAGATGTTCGCCCTCACCTATTTATTGACATGTAGTTGAGTTCTATTCGGTTAGACTCAGTCATAATTTCCTCTGATTTAGTTAGAGCCAATTATTGATTGTGATTAGCGGTTAACTGATGTGCATAGTGTGGTTAACTGACAACTAATCCACTCTCATTTGTGCAATTCGAATGACCTCTTGGGAATTTGAATTGTCTTGCTATTCATGCAAGTGTATGACATTGAATCACTACTTTTGATTGATGATTTGATACTATATAACCGCAATCTCTAATTGCAACACTTTCATGTCATTTTTCTATGTAATTGATCCTTGAATCTTCCGTAAGTTGTGCCTTAGTCCTCAGATTACCATGACTCAATTTTCATATGGTATCAGAGCCATGGCAGGACAAGGCTCTTCCTCTCCAACAAGATTTCTTGATGAATCTATCATGCAATTTGAGAAAAAATCTTGAAAATTCCAACTCTGCACCAGAAGCGGAAAGTTTACCACAGAATTCATGGAAAAGGAATTGTTGATCAAGCTTGCTTGATTGATAAAGCCGGGTGTGATGAAAACTTGAAAAGTGTAGGTTGTCTGACCTTACGGTGACCTTTTTGTGTTTTTGCAGGTTTCTTACAGGTTTTTCACTACATTCACTACAACCGCGTCATGGCCTCTTCTATGAATCTACTCACTCCTTTCAATTACCACCAATGGAAGGAGGACATGGAGATTTATATTTGTTAAAATTCCATATGCTTAGCTAGATCATCAGTATTTGATTTCAATTTCATAACAAAAGAATATAAACATGATCACTAAAAGAAACAGTATCACAAGAACAACACATATTTATCCTGGGAAAATCCTAAAGGGAAAAACCCAGCAAAATCTTCCTCAATATAGATGCCCCAAAAAGATAAAAGGTAAAACCAAAATATTGATCCTCATCCTTCTCCAGCTACTTCTCTCTCTCTCTCACTAATGCACTACACAAGTGAGTGTGTGTGTTGCAAATGAGGAGTGCCACACCTCTATTTATATTATTTAGTTCACTCATGACTCTTATTAGTTCTCCCGAATAGAAACATTGGGGTATAAAGAAATACAAGTGATTCTCCCGGTAGGACCATCGGGGACCACAAAAATACATATAGAATATTCTTCGAAGTTACAATATTTCAACACTTCCCCTTAACGAGAAGGGTATTCTACAACAAAATCAACAACAACAATAGTAGGAGAGAGAGGACATCATCAACGTCATCAGGGTGACACATCTATAAATCATTGGCAGCTTTTCAACATCATATAGTCTTCATCTTCAATATTCAACACTTTGACCGCTTGATCGATAACATCATCATCAACACTTTGACCTTTCAATCAACAACAACATCTTTAGTAATTTGACCTTTCGATCAACAACAATACCTTCAGTACTTTGACCTTTCGATCAGCAACAACATCTTCAGTACTTTGACCTTTCGATCAATATGTCATCATCATCACACTCTGATCTTTCGATCAGTACGTCGTCATCATCACACTCTGATCTTTCAATCAGTAACATCATCATCAGCAACAACTTGCAATCCACAACACGAAGACGAAAGTCTTCGGATCAATTTTGGACCTTAGTCCAGGGATGATACAATCCTACAACATTCTCGGGGAACGAAGCCTCTAGATACCTTTCTTAACCAAAGTTCAAGGATGATACAATCCTGCCACATTCTCGGGGACCGAAGCCTCCAGATACCTTTCTGAACCGAGGTTCAAGGATGATGCAATCCTACCACATTATCAGGGACTGAAGCCTCTAGATACCTTTTTGAACCAAAGTTTAAGGATCATGCAATCCTACCACATTCTCAAGGACTAAAGCCTCTGGATACCTTTCTGAACCAAAGTTCAAGGATGATGCAATCCTACCACATTCTCGGGGACCGAAGCCTTCGGATACCTTTCTGAACCGTATTTCAAGGATGATGCAATCCTACCACATTCTCAGGGACCGAAGCCTCCATATACCTTTCTGAACTAAAGTTCAAAGATTATGCAATCCTACCACATTCTCGGGGATTGAAGCATCTGGATACCTTTCTGAACCGAAGTTCAAGGATGATGCAATCCCACCACATTCTCAAGGACCAAAATCACCAGATCATTTCTGGACAAATGTCTGAGGATGATACAATCCCTCTTCATTCTCGAGGACGGAAGTCACCAGATCATTTCTAGACAAATGTCCTGGGATGATACAATCCCTCTTCATTCTCGAGGACCGAAGTCACTGGATCACTTTAGGACAAATGTCCAAGGATGATACAATCCCACTACTACATCACTGCTCCCCCTTTCGAGGAAGGTCTTTCTAAACAACACCAATCTTGTCACAAAAGTATTCGAACTTTACCTGAGATAGAGGCTTCGTCAACAAATCAAGAACTTGTTCATTAGTACTCACATACTGGAGCTTTATGGCTCCCTTCTGCATCATATCTCAAATATAGAAATAATGGATTTCTATGTGCTTTGATCTGTTGTGGAACACTGGGTTCTCTTTCATCTTATACAAATTTATGTTAGAATAATCAACCCATAGTTAGCTACCTTAGACATTAATTAATCCATTTTTGTCTTATTTGACTAGTTTCCATATTCCACCTTATGCAAGTTGTCCTCCACATGTCCAAAGTGGTCAAAATTGCTAAAACTGATTCATGGAGCCCTTGGGAAACCTCTTGGAATCAATTCTACTTTATTCCTGGCCTTCCTAGAACATGTCCAATTTTTCTGCTTTATTGCCTGCTTTTGTTGAGTTTTAAGGCAATTGGGAAAGTTTGACTAAGTGAAGTTAACTTGTTTTTTGTCCTCATCATCCTCCACTCTCTTCTCCTAATAAAAGCATGTATGAGTTTTCCTTCCATCACCTATTAGCTTTCCTAATTTATTTTTCCAATTCGTGAGCTCCTAGACATATTTGGAAGCTGCTTTATGCACCTATGGGGGATTTGCTTAGATTTAGTAAGCCTACTTTTGACCAATTCGAATGGAATCCCAATGCATTCGAATATCTCATGTAATTATTTATTGTGGAAGCCTATGACTTCACAGGGTTGGCTATTGTACACTTATTCAATACAGATTAGTGTTTTGCTCCATATTTAGTCTCCTTTGTGTGTAATTTGCATGTGTAATTTGCATGTGTAATTGGTAATTTTTGTGAGTGTAATTGTTCTAACACCTAGGTTCAATTTCCTCATGGTATCAGAGCCTTTGTATATTGGTTTCTCTCCTTCCATTTTGTTATTACAGTTTTGACATCATTGACTGGGAGCATTCTGCTGACTGAAGGGACAATTTCTGAGCTATGGATCAATCTCAGAAGATCATCTTGACTCCATTTAATTTCTTTGAATGGAAAGCAGAGATGGAGATACTGTTGAGAGTGAAAGGCCTCTATAGAGTGACTATGGCAATAGAATTAGATCCCAATGCAGCTGCAGAGAAAATTAAATGGCACAACAGGAGGGATGAGGCCTATGGTCTCCTGTGTCTGAGCATATCTAGAGACCTCCTTTTCCATCTTGATGGATTAACATCACCAAATGAAGTATGGGAGAAGCTTGTTGAGATTTTTGGTAAGACAGATGAGATGAGGGGACATGAAATCGAAAATGAATTGATCTCCTTGAGTCCCAATAGCTTCGAATCCCTGCAACTCTACTTTTCCAAGTTCAAAGCCCTTGTTTTGCAACTAAAACAATGTGGAATCTAAAAGGAGGAGAAACTAGTTTTGTCCATACTCTCGAAGCTTGGCCCTAACTATTCAGTGTTTGTTTCGACCTTCCATGCCACCAAGTTGACAGCTCGAGCCTAGAAAATTCCTAGCCTTGCAGATTTCATGGAATCTCTCACACAAGAACAAGATAAATTGGTGATGATGGGCACCATCAAACCTTCCAAAGACCAAGCTCTGGTTGCTGGAGGCTCGAGGGTGGATTCAAAAGGCAAGAAGAAAGATAAAAGGCCACCTGAGCAAAAGAGAGACAAGAACAAGTCTCGAGAGGAGCCCCAAGGTTCCAAGAAGAACTTCCAGAAGAAGAAGAACAAAGGAGAAATGAGCAAGTGCGCATACTGCAGTAAGGAAAATCATCTTGAAAGCTCCTGCATGAAGAAGCAAATTGACATGTTGATCCAACTCCTGGAGAAGAATGGCATCTCCCTTCCTGATAGCTCAAAGAAGAGGGAAGGAGGATCAAATTTAGAAGACAGAGAGAGAGTTCATGCATTGGTTGTTGGCACATCAAGCTCACCTAGTTTCATCATTGATTTTGGAGCTTCAATACATATGGTTTCAACCAAGGAGGCATTCACCTCACTTGACATGTCTAAAGGTCCACCAATAGTACTGGGAGATGACTCTCTCACTGAAAGTTTGGGCAAAGGGAGGATTGATCTTGACCATGGTAATTTCAGCAATGTATTGTATGTTCCAGGTCTTGCCTCTAACCTCTTATCAGTGTATCAGATGACCCACATAGGGTCTCCAAAGAAGGCCATATTCTCCCTCGATGAAGTTGAGATCACAGAGATCTCAAGTGGTAAAGTCATTGCAAAAGGAGTTGAAAATCACACTTCGAAGGTATACATGTTCTCACACTTCCTACCCTACTTAAACCCCTCTGCTCTTCTGATTCATGCTAATGAGGCAAGCAAGATTTGGCATGAAATATTTGGCCATATTAACTATAAGTATCTTTCTGATCTTAGTGAAAAAGAAATGGTCATAGGGTTACCCAATATTAAGTTTTCCAAAGGAGTCTGTCAAGGTTGCATCTTAGGAAAACACCCAGAGCATAAATTTGAGAAAGCTAGTCATGAGAGAACCTCTGCACCTCTTGAGTTGATCCATAGTGATGCTGCTGGCCCATTTCCTCATATGTCAATGAGTCAGGCCAAATATGCATTGAAATTCATAGATGACTTTTCCAGGTACTATTGGGTTTACTTCCTGAAACACAAGTCTGAAGTTTTTGGCCTCTTCAAAGTCTTTAAGGCTTGGTTGAAAACCAGTCTGGGAGGAAACTCAAGGTCGTCAGATCTGAAAATGGTGGTGAGTATGTCAAGTCTAATTTCATTCAATATTGTGCAGATGCAGGTATTCAGATGCAGCATTCTATCCCTTACACACCACAACAAAATGGTGTTGCTGAGAGGAAGAACAGATCATTGAAAGAGATGGCAACCTGCATGATGGAGGCTAAGAATTTGACACCAAAGTTTTGGGCCGAAGCTATAAACTGTGTAGCCTATATCCAGAATAGGGTTCCTCATAAATAGCTTGATGGTATGACTCCTTTCGAAGCATGGAGTGGGCACAAGCCAGATGTGACCCATTTCAGGATTTTTGGCGCAAGGGCTTGGGCTAGAATTCCAACAAAAAAGAGGAAGGCTTTGCAGCCCCAAAGCCAAGAGTGTCTATTTGTTGGGTATTCTAAAGATTCAAAAGGGTACAAGCTGATCAATTTGATCACAAACAAATCTTTCATTGAAAGGAGTGTTCAGTTCCAAGAAGAGCCTTTCGCAGTAGTGGAAGTTGGAGAATCCTCTTCACCACCAGAACCATTGAATGTAAGTGAAGAGATAGTTGAGTTTTCTAATTCTGATATGTCTGATAATTATTATTTAATTGCATATCCTAATAGTCCTACAAGATCAAAATGGGTAGCAAATACCATTCATGCAGCTGGAGAACTAGCTGGAAATCCCAGTGATCCTAGGAGGACTAGATCTCAGTTTGAGAGTGCTCTGTGTATGAAAGACCCTTTGTTTGTAGAGAAATGCTATATGATGGTTGAATCAGACCCATAGACATATGAATATGCAGCACATGATCCAATATGGAAAACAACCATGAAAGAAGAGTTCATCTCACTCCAGAAGAACAACACTTGGGAGCTGGTTTATCTTCCCCTGGGAGGAAGCTAGTTCAATGTAAGTGGGTTTACAAAACCAAGTTTGCTGCTGATGGTTCACCTTTGAAATATAAGGCAATATTTGTAGCCAAGGGCTACACATAGGTACATGGAATAGACTACAATGATACCTTTGCACCAGTGGCAAAGATGGACTCCATCAGTCTAGCCTTAGCCATTGCAACTTCGAAGCAGTGGGAGGTACATCACATGGATGTGAAGTGTGCTTTCCTGAATGGAGATCTTACTAAAGATATTCACATGCAGCAGCCTCAAGTCTTTGCTACTAATCCATCTCTTGTGTGCAGGCTAAAGAAATCATTGTATGGGCTTAAGCAAGCCCCCAGGGCTTGGTATGCCAAGATTGATGGCTTTTTGCTGTCATTGAGTTTTGTTCGATGCAAGTATGATCCTAATGTTTATTTGAAGCTGATTCATGGCTCTTTGATGATTATTGTCTTGTATGTAGATGACCTTCTCATTACAGGAAGCTCAAAGGATGAAATTGCCTCCTTGAAGGATGCAATGAACCATGCATTTTCTATGACTGATTTGAGGTTATTGAGCCAATTCTTGGGTCTCAAGATTGCTCAAAACAAACATGGAATAAAAGTACATCTGTCCAAGTATGCCTTGGATTTGTTGAACAATTTCAACATGAAATATTGCAAGCCAAGCAAGACTCCCTTCCTTTCAGGAGTTAAGCTTGAAGAACCAGGTTCTTCTCCTATGGTAAATAATACACTGTATAGGCAACTGATTGGGTGTTTGATGTACCTTACAGATACCTGAACTGATATTTATTATGCAGTAAGTGTGGCTTCAAGATACATGGATCAACCTCATGAGATCCATTGGAGAGCAGCCAAAATGATTCTTAACTTTGTTCAGGGAACAAGGACTCATGGGATCTTTTACAAAGCTAAATCTGATCTTGATTTGATTGGGTTTACTGACAGTGATTGGGCAGGTGACAACACAGATCGAAATTCAACATCAGGATATGTGTTCATGCTTGCTGAAGGACCAATCATCTGGTCAAGCAAGAAAGAGAGTGCCATTGCACTCTCATCTACAGAAGCAGAGTACAAAGGAGTTGTAAATGCAACAACTCAATGTTTATGGTTGCAAGGGTTACTTGGTGAGTGTGGCTTCGAATTAGAATAATCAACTACTATCTATTGTGATAATCAGAGTACCATTCAAATCTACAATGATCCAGTTCAGAGACAGAGAACCAAACACATTGAGATCCATATGCACTACATCAGACAGCTTGTGCATGATAGCATCATTCACCTACTCTTTTGTTCATCTTCAGAACAAGTAGCAGATATCTTCACCAATTTTTTTTGTGAGAAGACATTCAGCAATCTCAAATCACTATTGGGGATTTCTGATCATGCTGTGAAGCATGATTGATGACAAGATTTTCATTTTTTTTTTACTGTCCATGTTTAAGGGAGGATTTTTCCCATTGGGTTTTTGCCTCTTTCCTTGGTTAAATGGACATGCAGTATGTAAAGGGTGACTAAGCCTTGTTGCTAGGCCCTATAATTTTCTGATATTTTACTCATAAGTCAGGCTTAAGGGGGGGTATTAGAATAATCAACCCATAGTTAGCTACCTTAGACATTAATTAATCCATTTTTGTCTTATTTTCCTAGTTTCCATATTCCACCGTATGCAAGTTGTCCTCCACATGTCCAAAGTGGCAAAAATTGCTAAAAATGAGTCATGGAGTTCTTGTAAAACCTCTTGGAATCAATTCTTCTTTATTCATGGCCTTCCTAGCACATTTCTAATTTTTCTGCTTTATTGCCTGCTTTTGCTGAGTTTTAAGGCAATTGGGAAAGTTTGACTAGGTGAAGTTAACTTGTTTTTTGTCCTCATCATCCTCCACTCTTTTCTCCTAATAAAATCATGTATGAGTTGTCCTTCCATCACCTATTAGCTCGCCTAATTGATTTTTCCAATTCGTGAGCTGCTAGACAGATTTGGAAGCTGCTTTATGCACCTATGGGGGATTTGCTTAGATTTAGTAAGCCTGCTTTTGACAAATTCGAATGGAATCCCAATGCATTTGAATGTGTGTAATTTGCATGTGTAATTGGCAATGTTTATGAGTGTAATTGTTCTAACACCTGGGTTAAATTTTCACACTTTGGTTATCACATAGAATCACGGTAGTATCCAACTCTAGTTTGAATAACCTTGACATCGGATTTCGAAGCCATATGGATTCACAACTAGCAGAGCAAGCTGCTATATATTCTGCTTCGGCTATGCTAAGAGAAACACTGGACTATTTCCTGCTAAACCATGAAATCATAGAAGATCCCAGACTATAACATCCACCTGATGTGCTTTTCCTGTCCGAGACACTTCCAGCCCAATCTGCATTCGTGTATCCATACAATCTGTACTCATGCCTACCATCATAGTATAGACCAAGGTATATAGTACCTTTTAGATATATAATCACATGTTTTGTAGCTACTAGGTGAACCTGTCTAGGTTGAACTAGATATTGACTTAGAGTGTTCACAGCAAAAAAATGTCAAGTCTATTATTTGTTAGGTACATCAATGACCCAATGATCTGTTTGTATTGAGCCACATCCACTAACTTTGATGAGTCATCAGCTAACAAATTTAGGTTGGAATCCATGGGTGTGGCCATGGATTTGCATTCCAACATATCGAATATTTTCAATATCTCTACTGCATACTTTCCCTAGTTGAGAAAGATTCCTTTTGAACTTTGCCATACTTCCAGACCTAGGAAATAATGCATTAACCTGAGGTCTTTCATCTCAAATTATTCGACGAGTTTCTTCTTGCTTTCCATAATTTGTTTCTCATTTCCTATCAAAAATAAATCATCCACATATAATAGTAGTATGGCAGGTTCATCTTCTATAACCTTTAAGTAAAGGTTAGGATTGGCCTTACTCTTGGAAAATCCCATGCTCATCAGAAAACTATCTATCCTTACATACCAAGCTCAAGGAGCTTGCTTCAAGCCATATAGGGCCTTCTTCAACTTGCATACGTGAGTACGTATGTCTTCAACTTCAAATCCTTGTGGCTATTCTATGCATACTTCTTCTTCAATCCTTGTGGCAGTTTTCAGGCTAAAATTCAGATCTAGGTCAAACCAGCAGGAATTTGACTAGTGTTGCAGTAGATTCAGTGAAGGGGGGCCCAATATATGAAACCTAGCAATGGTTTGGCCAAATATAAGACAGTTACCAGTTTTAGTACTTTTTAGGATTTTTAGTATTTTAGGAGTTTTTCAGAAAAATGGAAGGAAAAGTAGGTACAATGGCTTCCGATTTGTTAAAGAGAAGAGAGTTACCTGCTGGATTGTACCTAGAAATTCTTGTAGAAGGCTTAACAGTTATGATATTTGCTATACTAATCAATTCTAGAAGATCCAAGTGATTTCTATGACAGATGTAAGCTCCAAACCACCAATGCGCCCCCTACCCTGCATGAGCAAATGTCAACAATATCAAATTTGCAAATACAAGATAAAGAAACTAAATGCTATAGGAAAGTAAAAATAAGTAATCATATATCACAATGAAACTAATGAAAACCCCTTGATCCAAGAGGAAGATAACCGAGTGAGTTGAGGCCCCCCTGCAAAAACGCTCCAGCCAAAATGCCCTCCTGTAGACAAAACAATCATAGCAGAAAAAAATATAGATCTCACATGAATTTCCACAATTCTAGGAAGCATAAGACTATCTAATCACCATTTGAGAACATCAAATGCAAAGCAGATCTATAAAATATCCACAGAAAATTCTTTCTATTATTCAGATCCAAGAGCCAAAGACCCCTTTACAAATGAGAAGCTCTCTCATTTAAATAGAAATGAGAGAAACACATTCATAACCGAATCCTAACCACTTTCAAAACGAGTGGCTAAGATTAAAATATAAAGTTTTCTAATCAATGATTGATATGAGCTCAACATACAATACATGGATTAATATAACCATAAAGTACCAAAGTAGACTAAATCACCCATAAAGAGGGTAACCCACTCAACAAGAAATAAATGAAGCACATGGTGGGTCCAAGGAGTGTTTGACTAAGTCCCTCTGGGTGTCCCCATGGCATAATAAAATAAAATAATATTTTAATTCTTTGACTTTGTGCCTCCTAAAAGCTCCAAAAAATAATATAAAAATGCCCCAAAATAGGTGTGGGCCCAATCAGGTGCTGCAACTGCTGGAGAAGGTGTGGAGGACATCACTCTCATCATTGTGACTCATCCCATGTCATTTCCTTGCCTCAATAGCCCAAATTTATTTATTCAATAGCCATTTAATCATTTTTTAATCTACATCGGGAAATGTGATCTTGCCAAAACATCCTCCTAAGGTGTCTGCGTTGTCAAACTGAGCCCACCATGCTCTCTGGGATGGGGGTACTATGGTAGAAACAAGTGGATGCACCCACTATGCCCATACAACGCCCTAGGAGATCCAACTAAAACATCTCCCTGCTCAGACATATCAACCTGTGAAGAAAACCTGCATCAGAAAGGAAGAATGAGCTTGATCATATCTGCAAGTGCCCGGAACTAGAAATAAACTGTCTCATTGGACTAAGAGAGTTCAAATCCATCTAAGGTGTATACTCATACCCCTCACAGGTCTCTATCTAATCATCAATCATATCCAATAACCATCTGTAAACGATCAGACACCAATAATAACTCAGACTATCATCCATCTGCTGCAAGTGTTAAAAGGCTAAGACATGCTCTACAACTCATTCAAGCAAAAATCAAAACAAGTAGAATTCATTTCACTGGCGGTACATCAACCAATACATATATAAGGCTTTATTTATTATTACTCAGACTTAGACTTTCGGGACTATACTCACTTCATAGCTGTAGTCAATTTGCTAGTGAAGGGTGAAGGATTGAAATTTACAAGGATAAAGCAAAGGATGACTTCCTGATCAACATCACAACACTTTGGATAATGGAAAGGGAATGCTCACTATAACCAATGTCAGACAAACATCAACACAAGGAATGGCAGTGCCTCACAAATGGGTGAGTTGTTTAGATAGTGCTTATTCAACTTAGGCATAATGAGAACATCAAGCTTCATCCAAGTTCATTAGGACCATAAATTTTATTTCCATGGCCTTTTTGTCCTATATGACCCTTTGGGACTTCACCAGTGCTTAAAAGCACAACTAATCGCAGCTTTCATCCTGGACATATTTATATTTATAAGGTCAGCAATATTTGGATATAGCATATTTTTAACCATTGCTCCTTTTGGACCTTTTCTTATACTCCTCAAGGAGTATTTTAGCATTTCATTGCTCTTGCCCTCTTTACATATGTTAAGAAACACAGTTTTATAATTTTCATTTTCCATGGGCGCATATTCAATATTTTCAATACAGGTAGTACACGAGCTTTCAGTTTTAGCCAACAACATCTCAAGTAACCAAGGGGAGTTCTGCACAGTGCCAAACATCAGGACAACCAACCAGAATGATTTAGGCATACAATCCAACTTACCAAAGGCAAGTTTTGTCACCAACTCAGAGCCGAGACACAATATAAATAGGGAGGCTTGTCCAACAAAAGTTCTATCAGGGATAAAGGTCCTCCATGCCATAATTCAAGAAGCCAGTCGGGTTGAAAACTAAACTGGAAGGAAATGGATGGGTGGAGACAATGAATGATGGAGCCAACACTAGCAAGCCAAAACAATTATGGGAATGAATACTTCTATTCTCCCTAAGGAGGGTAAAACCAATGAGTATAGATCATGAACTTCCAAGTCTAAGTAGGGACATCAATACATAGTACAAAATACATTCAAGTCCATATAATTATGACCGCCAGATCATGATACCACAAGTTAATACATGTCACCAAAATGGGTATAATAGCAATGAAAACCATAACACAATATGAAAAGATGAGTCATAATCATGCATACAATCCATTTGAAATATCATCTATCCAATGAGAAAGCATTGATATAAAACTGGGCATCGATAACCGCTCTGTAATGACTAAATGGCTACATTGGTCCTCAGATCTGAGTATCCTGAGACTCAGTCCTGACATGGGAGAGTACAATAGTCCACCAATACAATAATGATATGTCAAAACTACTCATCTCAGCATCTTATAGGTAAGAGATCTGGATGAAAAATGTAGTGTCTCTGAAAAATAGAATATGGTATCCTGGCTACTATATATGTGATAACATCTGGCTCCAGCTGGGACAAGTGCTCTACTGAAAAGAGCACTTGAGAACCTTAGAATCTCTGGTCCTCGCACTCTACTTCTCGCTTCCTCAATCAATCCATCCAGCTCTGCAACCGCTACCAAGAATGTACCTGACTACCTGCAACATGTCCAGAGCTATACCAAACTCATAGACTGGTCGTCAGAACAATATGTGGATAATATATAAAATACTGAAAATAAAGATGCATGAAACTGAAAAGCAGAAAATAAATCTAATCTATAACCATAACTTTCAATAAAATTTTGATTTTTATTTTGCAGGATAACAAAATTATACTAAGAGCTTCAAAGGTGAGCTTCAAACAAAGGTGCAAGGTTCTACACTACTGCTGGGAAAGGCTTATTCAAGTCCTACCTACACTACTCTAACCAATTTAGACAAGTGTTAGGTAAAATCATAAATCCAATGCAACCACTTGTTTAACAAATCTATTGAGCTTTCATTAATGATACAACAAATCAAAGATGGCTTGTAAGTAATGTAAATGAAAATTGAAACTATTGTAACTTGTTGTTTGAAAATCAAAGAAAGATATGGATAAAGAGAAATGAAATCATGCTAGGGATGAGATTGATTGTTGTAGAATTATTCCATCCATAGATCGATAGGATCATAAAATTTATGCAAGTTTAAATTTGATGAAAGAAAATAATACGATACATAATTCATCCCTCCTAGGCCATCATTTTTTCCCACATCTTTTTGGTCAACATACTCAATCATTCTCACATTATGATCAATGATGAAACAAAATAGGGACAAATTAGAAATCTTCAAACCAAAAATTGAGATTAACCCCATTTGTTGTTTATAAAATGATAAAATATGGAATTGGTCTTTATAGAGCTTTTCATTCACCCAATCAAAGAAATTAGCAAAGTTGAAAACATTATGCACCAAGGATGAAAGGAGATAAAATGCTTTACCATTGACCAGTTGGCACTTTCTAGAATCTGTACTGCATGATATCATAGAGAAGTACATCAAGAGCTGGGATGGGAGGGTGGATTGACAAATTAAAACTTGATTTGTATCACCTAAAGGTGTTAACACCAATCTTGCATGTGATATGGGACATTTTCTAGAGAAATTGGCAAGATTGAAACTAACCTCCCAAGAACTAGACTCACTATGATTAATCTCCTCTACCAAATCACCTTGATCAAAAGTATGACGGGGAATAGTAGTAGCATTACAAGAATCATTCCTTGGAGGCTCTTGATGATTATTTGGACACAGATTCCAGTTCGACAGATGTGACAAAGAAGGTTCTAGGTCAAGTTCACTCACTAGTATATCATCACCATGTGGTTTCTCTTCTCGATATTGTTCATTACATTCAACTGAGGATAAATGATCATCATCATTCATTTGATAAGGAAAAATATCACTATGTTCATTTCTATCCTCACAAAATTGGTTTTTAACCACAATATGACCACATGATTGCTCTTCAACGGAAGTTTTATTAATTTCAACCTTTTCTTCTTTTGCAGCGATATGATCAAGCTCTAAATCCAGATTCAGATAGGTTGGATACTGACTCAAATTATCATCAATTAGGCAATGACTATGGAGTTTCTCTTTTGAAGGCTCTTTAATGACCTCACCAATGAAAGTCTCAACTATAGATTTTTCTTGATGGTGCATGTTAGGTTCCCTTCCATGGATCAGATCCAGGATTTGCTCTGTGAGTGCTTCAGGTAATAATAACATAGTATCTCGTATGATTTGATTGATATCCATCTTAGTTTCATCATGAGGTTTTGAAACATTATTCTTGAAGTACTCTGTAACATTCTTATGGATTGTAGGCACGCTCATAATTTGGAACATATCAGGAGAGGAATGGTCCAATTGAGAAAGCACTTCATCAATATGTTGATTATCAACGGCATAATCATTGCTAGATTGACACTCTAAAATTTTATCAGTGTTCCTACTCCAACTATCAATTAACAAATATGTGAACATGTCATACCCAGTGATGGATCTTGGTGCTAAATGATCAAACCATAGTTGAACATCCCCTTGCAAGGATTCTCCTAAGGCTCGCATATATACATCTTCATTATTTGCACCTCTAGATTCCATGTAATCCCACAGAATATCCAGATGACTTTCAATAGATATATTCTTATTGCCATTGAACCGGGGCATCCTCCTAGTGTAATTGTTTGGCATAGGATGAGGTGCCCCCAATATTTCAGAAAAGTGAAAAGAAGGCCGTTTGTCTTGTTTTTTCACAGCTTGGGGTACTTGGCTATAAGGATTTGACTAGGACTGAATTCTAGGTTCATGTCGACTTACAGGTCCACTTGAGATGTTTGGGAAATATTTGCTGCATGGGTGAGGAAGTTGGTGGGTATCATAAATATTGTGATAACTAGATTCATACCCATAGTCATGCTCGAGATCATCCTCATACCCGTAGTATGACCTCCATCTATCCCTTTCGTTTATTTGTCTTGTATTTCCAATCATATTTTTGGTTACTTCCTTCATGTGCCTCATAAATACATCTAAATTCATTATGATTTATGGTATGCTCTAAGAAATTAAGATTAATATGTTGGGTACGATCCTTAGTGGAGTCGTGGGGTGGAGTTGCCAGGTGAACCACACAAGTAATTCACCAATCAAAAATATGTCATAGGGAAAGGTGAGGTATGTTAAACCAAGGTAGGCCTCTACCTCCCGGACAATGGCGCCAAAATGTTATCACCAACCTTGTAGTTTCCTATGTGAGGTGGATCCAGGATGGATGGTAGAGGGGAAAGCAACTAAGGAGGTGGAACCAAGACTTCCTAGACTCCCAAATAGATGGTTGTCATGCCAATTAAGGCAGCCTTCAATTTATGTTATCTAATTCCAAGACAACAACGGGGGATACCTGAATCTACTCCCGACAGGAG
Source organism: Pseudotsuga menziesii (assembly GCA_001517045.1). Lineage (NCBI taxonomy): Eukaryota > Viridiplantae > Streptophyta > Pinopsida > Pinales > Pinaceae > Pseudotsuga > Pseudotsuga menziesii. The sequence goes on along the minus strand of LPNX011000953.1, from coordinate 139,276 downwards.
AGATCAGACCTAGACACTAGAACAGATCAAATGTGGCTTTGAGGTACGTAAGGTGTAAGGTAAATGGAAACCCTAGCTCTAGGGTTTAGGTACTAGCAACTAATGGAGATGACCACTGTCTTTGGAAACGTAACTGTGACAGGGTAAGCAAGGATAGAGTTGGGACTATCTAGTACCAAGGAGATAGACTCAGTGAAAGATAGGTAACTTGGATTATCAGTGAATGTTGGCAAAGAGAATGGGAGTGAGGTCAATTTGGGGCTAGTGCTAGAGATAGGAGATCAGTTCCTTTCGTGCATTGGGAAATGGAGTCAGTACCAACACAATGTTTCAGTGAACCCACCTGGGATATACCCTGATCTATGGACTCAGAAAATAATTTGGCCCAGAAGATTCAGGTTACAGGAAAATTAGCAGAAGGAGGGCTAGCGCTAGGGTTTGGAGAGGCAGATCTATATATCTAGAGCCACTAGGAGACTATAAGCTCAGTGTTGGAGGGAAAATGAGATTATGATGGCTCAATCTACAAACCCAAGTCATAAAATTGCAGGAAAGATCAGATCTGGAAAAGTCAAAATTTGATGCAGAGGGGTTAGGAGGCTGAAAGTCAGTTTTTGAGATCTAGGGAAACTTGTCAAGAAATAAATCAGTGTTGGGGGTGTTCTGGAGTGCTCAAGCCCTGATCTATCCACCTGGCCTGTCAGATTTAAGAAAACTTAAACTCCAGAAAAGGCCAATTTTCAGTGAAGGCGCTAGGGTTGTTTCAGTCTAAAACTCAGATCTAGGTCAAACTGATATGAATATGGACATCATTGAGGGTGATTTGGACTATTTGGGCGCCAATATATCATTCTATGAAGTCAGAAATCAGAAAAAGTAAAAACCCTAGCAGGTCAAATTTTCAGTGGGGGGTTATGCAATTTTTAGGCTAAAATTCATATCTAGGTCAAACCAACAGGAATTTGACCATCGTTGTAGTATCTTATGTGAAGGGGAGGATCAATCTATGAAACCCAACAGTGGTTTGGCCAAATATCAAACAGTTCCCAGTTTTAGTACTTTTTAGTATTTTAGGAGTTTTCAGAAAATGGAAGGAAAAGAAGGTACAATGGCTTCAGATCTGTTAAAAAGAAGAGATTTACCTACTGGATCGTACCTAGAAATGCTTGTAGAAGTTTTAATAGTGATGATATTTTCTATCCCGATCAATTCTGGAAGATCCAAGTGATTTCTATGACAGATGTAAGCTCCAAACCACCAATGCACCCCCTACCATGCATGAGAAAACGTCAACAATATCAGATTTGCCAATACAATATAAAGAAACTAAATGCTATAGGAAATTAAAAATAAGTAATCATAGATCACAATGAAACTAATGAAAACCCCCTGATCCAAGACGAAGATAACCGAGCTAGTTGAGGTCCCCCTACAAAAATGCTCCAGCCAAAACGCCCTCCTGTAGACAAGACAATCATAGCAGAAAAAATATAGATCTCACATGAATTTCCACAATGCTAGGAAGCAGAAGACTATCCAATCACCATTTGAGAACATCAGATGCAAAGCAGATCCAGAAAATATCCATAGAAAAATCTTTCTATTATTCAGATCCAAGAGCCAAAGACCCCTTTACAAATGAGAAGCTCTCTCCTTTAAATAGAAATGAGAGAACCACAATCATAACCGAATCCTAACCACTTTCAAAACAAGTGGCTAATATTAAAAGATAAAGTGTTCTAATCAATGGTTGAGATGAGCTCAACATACAATACATGGATCAATATAACCATAAAGTACCAAAGTAGACTAAATCACCCATAAATAGGGTAACCCACTCAACAAGAAATAAATGAAGAACATGGTGGGTCCAAGGAGTGTTTGACTAACTCCCTCTGGGTGTCCCCATGGCACAATAAAATAATATAATATTTTAATTCTTTGACTTTGTGCCTCCTTGAGGAAATTGTGAGCTTCCCAAAAGCTCCAGAAAATAATATAAAAATGCCCAAAAATAGGTGTGGGCCCAATCAGGTGCTGCAACTGCTGGAGAAGGTGTGGAGGACATCACTCTCATCATTGTGACTCATCCCATGTCATTTCCTTACCTCAGTAGCCCAAATTGATTTCTTCAATAGCCATTTAATCATTTTTTAATCTACATCGGGAAATGTGATCCTACCAATATAGCCTCCTAGGGTGCTTGCATTGTCAAATTGAGCCCACCAGGCTCTTTGGGATGGGGGTACTATGGTACAAACAAGTGGCTGCACCCCCTATGCCCATACAACGCCCTAGGAAACTAAAACATCTCCTTGCTCAGACATATCAACCTGTGAAGAAAAACTGCATCAGAAAGGAAGAATGAGCCTGATCATATCTGCAAGTGCCCGAAACTAGAAATAAACTATCTCATTAGACTCAGAGAGTCCAAATCCATCTAAGGTGTATACTCATACCCCTCACAGGTCTCTATCTGATCATCAATCATATCTAATAACCATCTGTAAATGATTAGACACCAATAATAACTCAGACTATCATCCATCTGTTGCAAGTGTTAAAAGGCTAAGACATGATCTACAACTCATTCAACAACAATCACAACAAGTGGCATTCATTTCATTGGCAATACATCAACCAATACATATATAAGGCTTTATTTATTATTACTCAGACTTAGACTTTCAGGACTATACTCACTTCATAGCTGTAGTCAATTTGCTAGTGAAGGGTGAAGGATTGAAATTTACAAGGCTAAAGCAAAGGATGACTTCCTACTCAACATCATAACACTTTGGATAATGCAAAGGGAATACTCACTATAACCAATTTCGGACAAACAACAACACAAGGAATGGCAGTGCCTCATAAATGGGTGAGTTGTTTAGAGAGTGCTTATTCAACTTAGGCATAATGACAACATCAAGCTTGATCCAAGTTCATTAGGACCATCAATTTTATTTGCATGGCCTGTTTGGCCTATATAACCCTTTGGGACTTCACCAGTTCTTAAAAGCACAGCTAATCGCAACTTTCATCTGGGACATATTTATATTTATAAGGTCAACAATATTTGGATATAGCATATTTTTAACCATTTCTCCTTTTGGACCTTTTCTTATACTCTTCAAGGAGTATTTTAGCATTTCATTTCTCTTGCCCTCCTTAAATATGTTAAGAAACATAGTTTTATAATTTTCATTTTCCATGGGCTCATATTCAATATTTTCAATACAGGTAGTACATGAGCTTTCGGTTTTAGCCATCAACATCTCAAGTGACCAAGGGGAGTTCTGCACAGTGCCAAACATTGGGACAACCGACCAGAATGATTTAGGCATACAATCCAACTTACCAAAGGCAAGTTTTGTCACCAACTCAAAGCCGAGACACAATATAAATAGGGAGGCTTGTCCAACAAAAGTTCTATCAGGGATAAAGGTCCTCCATGCCATAATTCAAGAAGCCAGTCGGGTTGAAAACTAAACTGGAAGGAAATGGATGGGTGGAGACAATGAATGATGGAGCCAACACTAGCAATCCAAAACAATTATGGGAATGAATACCTCTATTCTCCCTAAGGAGGGTAAAACCAATGAGTATAGATCATGAACTTCCAAGTCTAAGTAGGGACATCAATACATAGTACAAAATACATTCAAGTCCATATAATTATGACCGCCAGATCATGATACCACAAGTTAATACATGTCACCAAAATGGGTATAATAGCAATGAAAACCATAACACAATATGAAAAGATGAGTCATAATCATGCATACAATCCATTTGAAATATCATCTATCCAATGAGAAAGCATTGATATAAAACTGGGCATCGATAACCGCTCTGTAATGACTAAATGGCTACATTGGTCCTCAGATCTGAGTATCCTGAGACTCAGTCCTGACATGGGAGAGTACAATAGTCCACCAATACAATAATGATATGTCAAAACTACTCATATCAGTATCTTATAGGTAAGAGATCTGGCTGAAAAATGTAGTGTCTCTGAAAAATAGAATATGGTAGCCTGGCTACTATATGTGTGATAACAAAGTCTTAGGCTTCTTACTTACCCTTGTGGGGCCTTTAGGAGCTCCATATCTTTCTGCCTCTTGTATAATCTCTCTTTCCCAAGCATGCTTTCTCTTTCGTGACATCTCCATTATAGGAGGTTCTTGTGGTTCTACCATGTCATGTTCTTTAGGAGCTTCATCTTCAGGGAGACATGTAGTTTCTTTATTTCTGGGAGGTGTCTCTTCCTCATACACTTCTTCATGTTGGAACTTCCTGGATCTCTTGAGGGCTTCTTCTTCATTGAATGTCACATCTCGACTGATTTCCATGTGATGGAACTGAGGAATGTAAATTCTGAATGCCTTGGATACTTCACAGTATCCAAAAAAATCCCCTTCTTTCCGGAAGGGTCTAACTTGGTTCTTTTCTCTTTTGGTATATGAATGTATAATGGATAACCAAATATTTTGAGGTGACTTACCTCAGGCTTCTTTCCCATGAACATCTCTTCTGGATTTTTGAATCCAAGAGCACTGTGAGATATTCTATTATGTACATACACAATAGTTCTTGTCGCTTCTGCCCATGGATGCATTGGAAGATCTTGATCATATATCATTGTCTTCACTGCCTCCATGATGCTTATGTTCTTTCTTTCTGCAACCCCATTCTATTGAGGATTGTAGGGATTAGTTAGCTCCCTCTTGATTCCGGCATCTTTGCAAAAGGATTCAAACTCTTTTGAGGTATACTCTTCACCATTGTCTGATTGGAGTGTCTTTATTTTCTTGTCTGAAAAATTCTCTATCAAGGCTTTGAATTCTTTGAATTTCTCAAACACTTCACTCTTTGCTTTCAAGAAGTATATCCAAGTCTTTCTTGAATAGTCATCAATAAATGTGATAAAATATTCAAAGCCACTTAAGGATGTAGAAGACATTGGACCACACACATCTGAATGAATCAATTCCAACGTACCTTTTGTTTTTGTTTCGCTCTTTGGAAATGGATTCTTGATGTTCTTTCCTTTCACACATCCTTTGCAAATGCCTTCATGCTTGATCTTCATGTTTGGTAATCCCATCACTTCTTTGTTCACATGAGTTAGAGCCTTGTAATTAATGTGGGCAAGCCTTCTATGCCATAGTTCACTAGGGTCAGTGGACTCATGAAAAAAGGTTGTTTTTGAGTGCCCCTTGAGTTTATACAAGCCTCCTTCTTCTTCAGCAATGATGACTGCATCTTCAATGTTCTTTCCTTTGGGCCACATGAGTACTTTACCATCTATGAAAGCGACTCTAAATCCTTTCTTATCTAAAGTTGAGATAGAAAGTAAATTCTTCTTCAGACCAGGTACACATAATACATCTTTCATCTTTAGGGGATTACCTGAATCAAGTTTGTAGCTTGCTTCACCAACTCCTTTGATCGGATATTGATAGTCATCTCCTAGGGATACTTTCTGAGGATAGCTCTTTTCTTCAAGTTTGGAAAGAGTTTTCTTTTGTCCCGTCATGTGCTTTGAAGCACCACTATCAATAAGCCAAGTGTCTTCTCCAGGTGTTATAGACCCATAGAGAGCAGAGAATAGTACATACTCTTCTGCATCTTCTTCTCTTGCTTGCTTTCTTGGAGGTCCTTCCTCTTCTTCTTCTTCATCCTCCTCTTCATCTAGGTGAGCATGATGTCTTTTGTTGTTGTTGATCATCTTCTTATATTCTTGCCTCTTAATAGGACAATTTTAGGCAATGTGTCCTATCTTATCACAATGAAGACATTGAAAACTAGAGTAGTCTTTATTTGGAGGATTTTCCTTTGTTCTTTGGATTCTTCTAGGAGGTTGAGACTCCTTGAAATTTCTTCTCTTGAAATTAGATTGACTTCTTCTTCTCTTGGTGTGAGCGGCTAGGGCTTGATCATATTCCTTTAGGAAGGCTTCTCTATTTGCCACTCTAGTCTCCTCTTGAATGCAGTTTTCCCATACCACATCAAACTTCATGCTTTATTTTCTGGAACACATCATCTAGATGAAAGATTCATAGGGTCTAACGAGACTATTGAGAGCAGTCATAACCATTTCATCTTCATCAAGCTTATATCCAATAGCTTCTAGTTGTTCTTTGATATGAGAAACACTTGTGAAGTAGTCTTGGATGTATTCTCCATGATTCATCTTGGTGCTCTTCAATTGAGCTCTTAGATTCATCTTTCTGTTAATGTTTCTTCCCTCATAAATTTTGGATAGGGAATCATACATTTATTTTGGAGTCTTCTTGGATGACACTTGAGGGATCATTAAGTGATCTTTGATAGAGTCAACAATAATAATTTGTGCCCTAATCATATCATTCGTGTGCTTCTCCTTGGCTTCAGCTTCTTCAGGTTCTGCAACTTCCTCTTTGATATACTTATCAAGATCATTCTCTTGGAGAATGAGACCAATCCTGTATTTCCATGCTTAGAAATTCTCTATGCCTTCTAGCTTCTCCTCAATCTTAGTGCTTGAGACCATCTTGTCAGAAAATCACAAAAAAATGAAATTCTACAAAATGAGAAACTGAACTTACCTGGAGATGCGCTTAACTGAGGTGAGTTGACTAGTGTGCTTGGTTTCTGGAGATCTCAAGTCTTCACCTTCCAAATCAGACTTGCAAGATTCAGCTTCTGCAGCTTCCAGCCGTTTTCTGGTTCAACAGTTTTCTGGTGCAGCTGTCAAACTAAGGTTTAACTTTTCTGGGGACTCACTCACCCAAATATCTCTATTCCAAGCTCAATAGATGCGCTCTGGGATGGTGCAACTTTCTATGTAAGCAGTTTTTTGAAAATCAAATTTTTTTATGAAACCCTAATTTCTTCCGAGGAGAGAGAGAGGGTTCGTTTACCTTGTGAAATCTGTCCTATTCAGGCTATCTTTGATACCATGTTAAAATTCCATATGCTTATCTAGATCATCAGTATTTGATTTCAATTTCATAACAAAATCATATAAACAGGATCACTGAAAGAAATAGTATCACAAGAACAACACAGATTTATCTTGGGAAAACCCTAAAGGGAAAAACCTAGCAAAATCTTCCTCAATATAGATGCCCCAAAAAGATAAAAGGTAAAACCAAAAGACTGATACTCCTCCTTCTCTAGCTACTTCTCTCTCTCTCTCTCTCTCTCTCTCTCTCTCTCACTAATGCACTACACAAGTGAGTGTGTGTGTTCCAAATGAGGAGTGCCACACCTCTATTTATATTCTTTCGTTCACTTAATAATTAATTCAGTTATGTAGGCTCGAGTAACGACAACTGGGGTACTAATGACCTGACTTACAATTTGAGGGGACTTCCTCATGACTCTTATTAGTTCTCCTGATTAGAAACATCGGGGTATAAATAAATACAAGTGATTCTCCCGATAGGACCATTGGGCACCACAAAAATACATATAGAATATTCTTCGAAGTTACAATATTTCAACAGTATTCACTCCAAAGGACTCTATAAAGTCACAATGGACACAGAGGTAGAGCCAAATCATGTTATTGACAAGGAAAAATACTGGAATAAGCTTGATGAAGCGTATGGATTTATGTGCCTTTCAATCTCTAGAGATATTATATTCCTCATCAATGGATTGAAGACTCCCAAGGATATATGGGATCATCTTTCTACACGGTTTGATAAGCAAGATGATTTAAGGATCTATCAGCTAGAGAATGAGCTGATTGCTACAAACCCAAGAAACTTCAAAACCATGAAGGATTTCTTCACCAAGTTCAAGCACCTATTTCTCCAGTTGAAGCAATCTAAAGTTGAGAAGGAGGATGATTAACTCATCCTAGCCATCCTCTCAAAACTTGGTCCATATTATTCAGTATTTGTGTCCACATTCCATACTGGGAAGCTCACAATACCAAATTGGAAAATGTCGTCCCTCAATGCATTCATTGAGTCTCTCACACACGAGCATGACAATCTTGTCCAAATGGGGATCATCAGATCTTCCAAGGACCAAGATCTGTTTGCTGGATGACCCAAGGGTATGAATGGAAAGGGAAAGAAAAAGAACCAAAATAATAAGTTTGATGCTCCAAAGCCAAAGGAGAAACCTCAACAACTTGATGGGCCCTCAGGCTCAAGAAAGAACAAGAACAGAGGAAAAGAAGGAAAAGAAAAGGTCAAATGTTCCTATTGCAGAAAGGGATTTCACCCTGAAATCTCCTGCATGAAGAAACAACTTGATTCTATGACTCTTCTCCTTGAGAAAAATACCATAAATATTCCTAAAGGTACAAGGAAGAGAGAAAATTATGATTAGAACATCCAACCAAGAAGAGGACATGCCCTCATGGAAAATGTTTCGGATCCTAGAGCTCTCCTCATAGACTCTGGTTCTTCGGACCATATGGTGGCAAGCAAATAATTCTTTTCATTCCTAGACTCCAACAACAACATTCCCATCCACATGGGAGATGATTCTCAAGTCATTTCGAAAGGCAAAGGTACTGTAAAACTTGAAGATGTAAGCTTCTATGATGTTCTGTATGTACCCTCCTTGGCCTCAAATATGTTGAGTTTATATCAAATGACACACATAGGCTTGTCTAGGAGAGTAACTTTCAGCCCTAATGATGTTTAGATCTCTAAAATTGCATCTAGAAAACTCATTGCAACTGGTATAATGAATCATTCAACTAAAATCTATGAGTTTTCCAAGTTTGTACCTGATGCAAAACCCGTCGCTCTTTTGAATCATGGGAATAAGGTCAGTCAGATGTGGCATGAAAGGTTTGGACATTTTAATTTAAAATACTTGCAGCAACTTCAAAATAATTCCATGGTGGAAGGCCTCCCTGCCATCAAAACCTCCAGTGGAATTTGCAAAGGTTGCATTGTCGACAAACACCCTGAGCACAAATTTGATTGGGGAAAGGGAAACCGAGAAACAAGTATTTTGGGGCTGATCCAATATGATATCAGAGGTCCTATTCCTACAAAATCCATGATGAGTTCAAGGTATGTGCTCACCTTTATCGATGAATTCTCCAGATTCACTTGGGTTTTCTTCCTAAAGAAAAAATCTGAAGTTCTTGAAAGATTCATTGAGTTTAAGGCATCTGTTGAGAATGCCTATGGGAGGAAGATAAAGTATCTCAGATCTGATAATGGAGGAGAGTACATCAATTTTTAGTTGCTGCAAATCTGTGCTAAATATGGAATCAATATCCATCACTCCATTCCCTACACACCCCAGCAGAATGGTGTAGCAGAAAGGAAAAATAGGGCCCTTAAAGAGATGACCACCTGCATGCTGGAAGCCAAAGATTTGGCTGAAAATATTTGGGCTGAAGCAATGAATTTTTCTGCCTACATTCATAACAGGATCCCTCACTCTTCAATGAAAGGAAAAATTCCTTTCCAATCATACTTTGTTCACAAACTGGATGTGTCCAATTTCAGAGTTTTTGGGTTCACTGCTTGGGCTCGAATTCCACTTGACAAGAGGAAGTCTTTTCAACCATAGAGTATTGAGTGTATGTTAATTGGGTATCCAGAGGAATAAAATGGATACAAACTCTTGAATATCATAACCAAACACATATTCATAGAGAGAAGTGTCCTCTTTTAAGAACCTCTCCAAGATGTGGAACTAGTCGAGGAAAAACTGCTGAAATTTCCTCCCATTTTGCTGATGATTCTAATGGAAGTGTGATCTCTGATTTTTCAGATATGATGTCTGATATCAGAGAAAATAATATATCATATTCTGAATCAGTTCCTAATGTTCCTACTCATCTCCCAAAATGGGCAAAAAATACCCTCCCATCCGCCGAGTTAGATGTTGGAAATCTTGCTGATCCAAGAAGAACCTTGTCTGATTTTCAAAGAGAAGGCATTTATCTTTATTGCAATGATTCCTTGCTGTCTGAGACCTTCTATATGATGATTGGATCTGATCCTAATTCATACTTCCATTCTTGGAATGATCCAATATGGAAAGCTGCAATGGATAAATAGTTCAACTCTCTCTAAAAAAATGCAACTTGGGAGCTAGTTTCCCTTCCACCTGGGAGGAAACTTGTTCAATGGAAGTGGGTATATCAGACAAAGGTTTCTACAAATTTATCAAACTACAAGTATAAAGCATGACTGGTTGAAAAATTATTCTCCCAAGTTCAAGGAGTGGACTACCATGAGACCTTTGCACCAGTAGCAAAGATGGATTCCATAAGGCTAGTTTTGGCCATTGCCGCATCCAAGCACTGGGAGGTGCACAACATGGATGTCAAAAGTGATTTTATTCATGGATAACTACAAGAAGAGATATACATGAAGCATCATTAAGGTTATATATCAGATCAATCGTTGGTTTTTAAGTTTCAAAAATATTTATATGGCTTGAAACAGGCCTCAAGATCTTGGTATGTCAAAATTGATTGCTTTCTTGTCTCACAGAACTTCGAGAGATGCAAATATGATCCAAATGTTTACTTGCAGGAGTATGAAGGTAAATTACTGATCATAGTTATTTATGTGGATGATATTTTTATCACAAGAAGCACTCTTTCTTTGATTTCCTTTATAAAAACTGCTCTTCATGATGCTTTTGAAATGAGTGATCTAGGCCTGCTGAGATAGTTTCTCGGGCTAGAAATCACTCAAGACTTTGATAAAATAATGGTGACAGTAAAAATATTTTTCAGACCTGTTAATTAAGTTTAACATGGCTGATTTTAAGTCTGCACCATTTCCTTTCCTCTCAAGAATCAATCTTGAAGAGGGAAAAGAAACTCCACAGATGGATTCCACTATTTACCGCTGGTTGATTGGAAGTCTGCTATACTTGACACATTCAAGGACTGACATTTGTTATGTCGTGAATGCTGTATCAAGGTATATGCAGCATACTCATGAGCTTCATTGGAGGGCATGCAAGAGGATTATACAATACGTGCAGGGTTGTTAGGACAGTAATCCAACCCCTTAGTACCTTAGTCTAAGTCCCTAGTCAATTTTATTGCATTTGTGCATTAATACACTATGGTTTTGGACTTAGGGTGCTTAGTTGGGAAAATCACCAGTTAAATTGGGGAATTTACACCCACATGAGCACTCCATCTCAGTAAAAACTCCAAATGTGCACCCTCATCATTACTGGTGCACTCCCATTCATTGAATGTGGACATTGTGGTTGACTAGGAGCGCTAGAGGTGGATTTTGTCCAATTTTGAACTATTTTGTAGCATTTAATGCCACCTAGAGCCTCTCACTCAACTTATTTTTCACACCCACACATGCCAAGGAGTCATTATTGCTACAAGTCACTTCAGCCACGTCCACACAACAATTCGTGTCCATTTGGGCTGATTTGGAGCGAGTTTGGCCCACCTAGGGGAGATTGAGGCCAATTTGGCCAATTTGGCCAATTTCACATGTATAGTTATTTTGGGCTTCTCAAGCCTCACAAACCACTTTATATGTAATATAAACTTGTTACTAACATATTTACATGTTAGACAGTCAAATAATAACCTATTTTTAGTTCACATTTCATGTGTAAAATTGTTCTCTTTTAATGGTTTTTTGTTGGTTTTGCATCAAATTTGATTTGTGAGTTTCTCTAAGGCTCCTATATCTTGCTGTAGATCAAAATTATCGCATTTTATCAGATTTGAGTGGATTTTAGTGCGTTTTAGATCAATCTTGAACGCTTTGGCTGCATTTTTTAGAGAAATTCGAGATAAAATTGAGTCATTTTTGCAGGACTTTCTGCAATTCTTCACCATTAGCACAGGCATAAATGGAATCAACCCACATATTTATTACACCTTTCAATTTATTGTATAGGAAGGAAGATATGGTTATTCAATTGAGATCCAAGGGTCTTATAGAGTTACCATGGGCATAGAGGTGGAGCCAAACTCTGCTGTAGAGAAAGCCAAGTACTTCAACAGACTAGATGAAGCATATGGATTGTTATGCCTGAGTATCTCAAGAGAAATTTTGTTCCACATAGACATTTTAACAACCCCAAATGAAGTCTAGGTAAAACTAGAGTCACTCTTTGGGAAAACTGATGAACTGAGACGACATTATCTTGAGAACAAACTCATCAGCCTGAGCCCAATGCAATTTGACACTATCCAAGAGTTCTTCACCAAGTTCAAGTCTCTTGTGCTTCAGCTAAATAAATGTAGGATTAAGAAGAAATAGGATCAGTTGATACTATCCATCCTTTCTAAGTTGGGGCCATAATTCTCAATCTTTGTTAGCACCTTTCATTATGGCAAGTTGACACTTCGAAACTGGAAAATTCCAAGTCTATATAGCTTCATGGAATCCCTTACCTAGGAGCAAGAAAATAGGGTCCAAATGGGCACCACCAAGGCTAAGGATCAAGATTTGGCTATGGGTGTTTCGAATTCCTCCAAGGGAAAGCATAAGGCAAAGAATTTGAAGTAGCCAGAGAAGAGGAAATCAAAAAATCCCAAATCCAGTGACAGAAGTTCAAATCCTCCCAAGGAGAAGGATAAGAAAGGGAAATAGAAAACCAAATGCACCTATTTCAACAAGGGATGGAATCCAGAGAGATCATGCATGAATAAAACCATTGACCAGATGGTGCAGCTGCTGGAGAAAAACAACATCCCTGTCCCAGATGGCGCAAGGAATAAAGATGGCACCTCCAGTTCAGACAACAAGGAGAAATATCATGCCTTGGTAGTAGGTACCTCTAATTCCTCATCATTCATCATTGATTCAGGGGATTCGAGATGCATGGCTTCCACCAGAGAGCTATTCTACTCCATGCATTCGAATGCTGGCCCAAAATTTTGAATGGGAGATGGCTATGAAATCAAGACCAAGGGAAGTGGTAGGATTGATTTAGATCATGGTTACTTTAGTGATGTGCTATATGTACCAGACTTGGAAAAAAATTTACTTTCAGTCTATCAAATGACCCATACAGGATAATCAAAGAGATTGACATTCACTCTAGACTTGGTAGAGATTGTAGAAATCTCATCAAACCAAGTTGTAGCAGTTGGGTATGTAGACCACCATGAGAGGATGTGCAAGTTTTCGAATTTCCTCCCTAGTTCCAATGACCAAGCACTCCTCTCACATACAAATGAGACTTCCAAGCTATGGCATGAGAGGTTTGGACACATGAACTACAAATACCTCCAAGCACTGCACAGAGATGAGATGGTGGAAGGAATTCCTCAAATCAAATCATCAAATGGAGCTTGCATTGGTTGTGTAGTTGGGAAGCATCCAGAGTGCAACTATGAGAAGGGGATGTAAAGAAGAGCCACACAAACAATTGGGTTGGTACATTCAGACCTGATTGGTCCTCTTCCCACTCCATCCTATGGTGGATCAAAGTATGTAATCAAATTTCTTTATGACTACTTGAGATTCTATTGGGTGTACTTCCTTAACTTAAAATTTGAAGTTTTTGAGCAATTGAATATTTGGAAGGCATTAATAGAGAATCAAAGTGGGAATAAGATTAATATCCTTAGGAGTGATAATGGGAAGGATCATATCAACAAAAATATGCAGCACCTTTGTGAGGAATGTGGCATCCAAATGCAACATTCAACTGCCTACACACCACAACAAAATGGTGTGGCAGAGAGGAACAATAGATCTCTCAAGGAGATGGCCACATGCATGATTGAAGAAAGGGATCTAAGTCCCAAGCTATGGGATGAGGCTATTAATTGTGCTGCACATATACATAACAGAGCTTTCCACAAATCAGTCAAAGGAAATACTCCCCACGAGGCATGGTTTGGCCATAAACCAAATGTCTCAAATTTTAGGATTTTTGGATCAAGAGCTTGGGCTCGAATCCCTTCTGAAAAAGATGAAGGACTTGCAGCCACAAAGCAAGGAATGCATAATGGTTGGTTATGGTGAGGATAAAAAATTTTACAAACTCTTTGACACTTCCACACTCAAGACTTTCATTGAGAGGAGTGTGCAATTCGAAGAGGAATCAATACCAGATTTTGAGATTGCACCGGGGGAATGCTCTTCTCCTCAACAACTTGATGATGCAAGTGATGATTCATGCTCTGTATTTTTTGATATTTCTGATAATAATATGTCTATAGATGACTCACCATCAAGGCCCAAGTGGGCTGAAAAAATCAAACAAGCTACAGGGGAACTGGCTGGCAATTCCCAAGAGCCTAGGAAGACTAGATCTCAATCTAACAATGCTTCCTTTGCAAGTAAAAGTGCTCTTATTGAGCATTTTTATATGCTTATTGGATCTGATCCACAATCATATCAGAAATATTGTCATGACCCAAGATGGAAAACAACAATGGAAGAAGAATTCCATTCTCTCCAAGAGAATGAAACATGGGAATTGGTTCCCCTTCCTCCCAAGAAGAAGTTTGTCCAATGCAAGTGGATCTTTCAAAAAAAACTTGTTGCTGATGGTTCAGATGTGAAATAAGAAGCCATATTAGTTGCTAAGGGCTACTCTCAAGTCCATGGTGTGGACTACACCGAGACCTTTGCACTGGTTGCAAAGATGAATTCCATAAGACTAGTTCTAGCAATTGCAGCTAGTAAGGGTTGGAAAGTGCACCATATGGATGTCAAGAGTGCATTCTTACATGGTGAGCTACAGGAGGATATCTACATGTAGAAACCTGAATGTTTTCAAGAGTGTTTCCACCATATCTGCTTCAGCAAAAAAAATTGGATTTTGACAGCACGCATGTAAGAGGGACTTCAATTTTCACTGCTAGAAAGTTCACTAGCATTTTTCCAAAACCATGAGAGTTCCAGTAATCCCGATCAGTTTTCCTATGGCCTTAAACCTCCATCCTGGCCCGTTTATAATATAGGTCTTTGAACTTGATTCTCTTGTTTTCCCACATAGATATTCATTTTACCAAACCCTTATACATCTGTAAATTTTCCCATAAGTTTACTTGGGTATTATCATTTACTTTTTCTTTTAATAACTATTATTATTTTGAAACAAACAAAAAGTGTTTTTACTTTCTTGTTTTAAAATAATAATCTTTATTTTAAAAAGAGAGAAAGGTAAAAAATCAAAATGATTATTGTAAAGTAATCCTTTGTATTTTTAAAGCTTTTAAGTTTCTTTTGCCATATATTATACGTGAATTAAGGGGATATATTTTAGTAAAAGGATGGCTTGTTTCTCCTTTTCACAATGACATTTTCTCCACAAGTGTCCAACCCAAGCAACCATCAGTCCAAATATGCATACAATCCAATCACAATGAGAGCCCACAGGCCACGTCAAGTCAAACTATAGTCCAAGCGTCCAACTTACACACAGACAACGCAAGCCATGATGGAAATTTGAGTATTTATTGTACTCATATCTAATTCATTTTGACAGAATAATTGACAATAGAGAAAAGATGGATGTAAATCTACAGATCAAGGGTTTTGTTTTTCTTGTCGGTATCAATCAAAAGACTCAGCTATACAAATGCTTTCTCTGTGATGATGGTTTAATAGAGTTACAACAGTTCAGATATGGTATCATGGTCATATTCTTGCATTCTATGTTCAGTTTTGTGGAGCTATCAATATGCCTATTCAACATAGATTTTGTCCATAGAATCAATTGTTTTGAGCTTCATGAATAATGCAAGTCAATTCTCTGTTTTTCATTATGGATTTGTAGTTATAGAACCATTAATTGTCTTGCATATACTTGAAAATTTATCAGTCGGTTTGAGAATGAAATGCATCTATGATTTGCAAGAAGTATTAGATAAATAAAGCTCCAATTTAAAACTTCACAAGGTTAGGAGAATGCCTAGAAACTATCAGTCCTTTACTTCAAAAAAAATTTAGACATAGCACTCATTGATCAAATTTTTTAACATTGTTCAAACTCCTTTTGAGTACACTGTTGATCTTTTCATTCTTATCATACACGGTTCGAAGATATGATTCCTCAACTCCAATGTCTTGAAATTTGTTGCATAAGGTTGATCATGGAGAATCTTTTATGAACTTCACAATGTGAAGAACAAGACAAGTTTACAAGTTTCTTCCAGTGAAGAAGGGCCAACCTATAAATATAGGATATGCAGAATATGATCAAAAGTTACAGGAGATAGAGCATTTGTCAAGGATAAGCAGTCAAAGATTATGAAAATTTATCCAATATCTTCAAGGAGCAGATGGGAATTAACCCACTTTTTTCAGGAAGAAATCTAGAATTAACCCCGGATATAAAGCCAAGAAATCAGTGTTCAATCAGAGTAATATCAACAAGTTCCAAAAAACTGTTCAATCATCTCCAGGTTTTTAGATATAAATCAACAGGTGGTAGAGCACCCTGATATTTTCAAAATCACATCCATATTCAAAGAGATCAAAGAACATCTTCAAGAGCCTTTGAACTTTCAAAAAAAAACACTTGGAAACATATATCAATGCACCTCAATATTTAAAGGCTCGATACCTGTGGCTTATCCAAATAGTTTTCTATTTTGGGATTTTTAGTTATCGATTGTTGGCAGTTGTTTGGATCAATAGTTTCATATAAATATTGTAATCTGTAAGAGAAGAGGAGAGGAGGTTCCAGCCTGAGAGCTTGTGTATGTCATTGTAAGGGTTAATTATCAATCTGTTTCTTTCATCCTGTTAGTGTATTTTGCAAATGTATTGAGGATGAGAAATCTTTTATGAACTAGTTTATGATCTCTTTTCATACATATATTTTTATCCTTGTAATGAATCTTATGATGGATAATGTCTCTGTCCTAGTTTCTCATTATACATGTCAATGTTTGTAAGTCTTTATACAGAATGTCTTTATGTCTAAAAAATATCATTATTTATATGATTAACTGTTTCTAATCATATAATACTTTATTCACTGGTTCTTACATTGCTACTGTTTGCAGACACATGTTTTTTTTATCATCCTGGTTTACCTCTTCTTTCATATGATTATAGGCCTGTGTTTTAGGCTTATCATTCATCCACCCTTTCAAGTTCCTCTTCTGCTATTAAAAATCTAGATTCATTCAATTGGAGGTGCCTAAAATTTGTGCTAAGCAGTCGGTACAAAATTTAGGACTAACATCTTTTGGCACCATTGTCGTGGAGCGAAGGAACGAAGTCATCTTCCCCAGGGCTCCGATATTGAGTAGATCCTCTTCTTGATGGTAGACAAGAGAAGGACACTAGCTTAACTGCAGTTGTCTACTTGGTGACTCTAGCTTCATCACAGACAAATCTATTGGTGACTCCACTGGTTCAATATGCCGAAGAACATGGAATCCATTCTGGCTCGGAGGTTTGCACCTGTCAATTTCTCAGATGTTCTAGGTTTTGAAAATCCAGCACCTATCATGGACTTTTGGGGAGATTGCCTTCCATGGTTAAGAGAAAGAAAAGAGGACAATCCTTTAGATCACCTCATCAAATTTCATCAATGTATGGTTCAGTTAAATATACAACATGAAGATGTTCATGTATTCACTCGAGCGAGATGCATGAGAATGGTATTTTTCTCTTCCTGCTGCTAGCATTTCCTCACTGAAAGAATTCCACGTATGTTTCCGAAAAAATTATAAGTATATGTTCTTAGCTGAATTCCTTTTAAAAGATTGTTGCTAGAAGGTTGGTTTTCAAAATACAATTTTTGATTCAAAAAATCATGATAATAAGTATAATCAAGGATTCAAAACATGTCATGAAGAAGCTGTAGTTTCAGAATTTGTTGAAGACGAAGGGGAACCATTTTCAAATTCTGTTGTCAAGGAAGAATTCCATGATCATTACGATAATCAAGCTACAATTTTAAGTTAGGTTGAAAATGATTCTAGTGATGAGATCAACAAAGATAGATTGGAATGTTCTCATAATGCTATAAATAGTCTTAATAATCATCTAAATGTTAATCCTGTGACAATCCTTATGAATATCAATCTATTTTTCAACAAACTGCTGGAAATCTTTTTTGTGTTGAAAATCAGCTTTGTAATGGAGAAAAACACGAACCTTCAGCATCATCATTTGAAATTTCTCAGAATGCTCCACGTTATGGTGAATATGATATAAGCATTGAAGTTATAGGATGAGAATTCCATGATGAAGTATATTCTAATCCTCTTATTGAAAAGGAGGAAGTTCATAATTGTTTTGATGCTCAAATTGATGTAAGCTAGGATGTTGACACTTTCAACATCATATCAAAAGTTTCTTGTTGTCATGGTTATGATAAACCTGTTGTTCAAAACCATTATGAAGATGCTCCAATTTTTTATGAATATGATGATAATTTAAAAATCCAAGATCTAGATAGATGTGATGTAGCAGAATCTAATCACCATATTCATGAAGGCATTCAGTTCATTATCCATGAACAACCTGAGCTGGTTTATGAAAACTATACATCTAATGGAAGCATGGAAGAGGAAGATCATCTTGTTAATTCTCAGGATGACATTGTTGATCCTGTTGAAGGAACTTGTGAGCAGATTCAGGATAATTTTGATGCCTTTGATTTGCAATTCCTGGGAAATATTCATTCTCTATTTCCAGCAAAACAAATGAAATATCATTTTATAAGTGGAGCATAGGAATAATATGACTTTTTGCATCAGCTGGAAATGCAGCATAACTGGGAGGACCCAGTGGCCATATACATGGAATCATGGTTATAAAAAAATTCCAGCCTTGTAGAGTTTAGAATCAAAGAGGATTGTGGTTGTAGGTATGCTTTGCAAATCAAATTTCTGCTACAAATGATAACTTTTTCTTTAATTTCTATCTGCATGCAAAACTTTCTTATAATTGGTTGGATGTTATCATGGCTTCATTGGAAGTATGATTTCACTTGATCAAGTAGCAACACGGTTGATTAGAGTAGGGGTGTGTATTAATAAACTTGCCATGCAAGAATTTGGTTTCTGATTTAAGTGCAACTTCTACTTTGAATTTGGTTTACAGTGTGAATAGTTTTCAGTTCTCAATAAACAACAGTTGTGCTCTCAAGGTTTGAAAAGGTTACAACTTGCAGTATATGGTTGTTTCTTCAGTATTCTAGGAATATAGATTTGTAATTTGGATAAGCACAATACAACCTACATGTTTGGAATGAGGTCATGACTCCAGCTGGCCAATGGACTAGGCACAATAGAAAAATGGTGGAAAGTTTGCAGGGTCAGGTTGCGTAGATGAACGGAAAGAAGGAACGGGGTCTGCCTGTTCTTGGCAGCTCACATGGAGCATGCCATCCCCAGATAGAGCCAAATGTTGTCACCAGATCTACTTCAGCAAATTTTTTGGATTTTGATAGCACACATGTAAGAGGGACTTTAATTTTCGTTGCCAGGAAGTTCACTAGCATTTTTCCAAAACCATGAGCGTTCCAGTCATCCCGGTCAGTTTTCCTATGGCCTTAAACCTCCACCCTGGTCAGTTTATAATATAGGTCTTTGACCTTGATTCTCTTTGTTTTCCCACGTAGCTATTCATTTTACCAAACCATTATACATTTGTAAATTTTCAAAAAAGTTTACTTGGGTATTATCATTTACTTTTTCTTTTAATAAATATTATTATTTTAAAACAAATAAAAAGTGTTTTTACCTTTTCGTTTTAATATAATAATCTTTATTTAAAAAAGAGAAAAAGGTAAAAAATAAAAATGATTATTGTAAAGCAATCTTTTGTCTTTTTAAAGCTTTAAAGTTTCTTTTGCCATATATTATACATGAATTAAGGGGATAGATTTGAGTAAAAGGATGGCTCATTTCTCCTTTTTACAATGACATTTTCTCCACAAGTGTCCAACCCAAGAAACCGTCAGTCCAAATATGTGTACAATCCAATCACAATGAGAGCCCATAGGCCATGTCAACTCAAACTATAGTCCAAGCGTCCAACTTACACACAGACAACACAAGCCATGTCGAAAATCCGAGTATTTATTGTACTCATCTCTAATTCATTTTGATAGAATAATTGACAATAGAGAAAAGATGGATGTAAATGTATAGATCCAGGTTTTTATTTTCAATCTGAATGCATTAAATGGAAATTTGCTTGTCGGTATCAATCAAAAGACTCAGTTATACAAATGCTTGCTCTGTGATGATGGTTTAATAGAGTTACAACAATTCAGATATGGTATCATGGTCATATTATTGCATTCTATGTTCAGTTTTGTGGAGCTATCAATATGCCTATTCAACATAGATTTTGTCCACAGGATCAATTGTTTTGAGCTTCCATGAATTATGCAAGTCAATTCTCTGTTTTTCATTATGGAGTTGTAGTTATAGAACCATCAATTGTCTTGCATATACCTGAAAAATTATCAGCCGGTTTGAGAATGAAATGCATCTACGATTTGCAAGAAGTATTAGATAAAGAAAGCTCCAGTTTAAAAATTCACAAGGTTAGGAAAATTCCTAGAAACTATCAATCCTTTACTTCAAAATGTTTTCAGACAGATTACTCATTGATCGAATTTTCGAACATTGTTCAAACTCCTTTTGAGTACACTATTGATATTTTCATTCTTAGCGTACACGGTTCGAAGATATGATTCCTCAACTCCAATATCTTGAAATTTGTTGCATAAGATTGATCATGGAGAATATTTTATGAACTTCACAATGTGAAGAATAGGACAAGTTTCCAATGATGAGAAGGGCCAACCTATAAATATAGGATACATAGAATATGATTGAAAGTTACAGGACATAGAGCATTTGTCAAGGATAAGCAGTCAAAGATTATGAAAATTTATCCAATATCTTCAAGGAGAAGATGGGCATTAACCCATTTTTTCAGGAAGAAATCAAGAATTAACCCTAGATATAAAGACAAGAAATCAGTGTTCAATCAGAGAAATATCAACAAGTTCCAAAAAATTGTTCAATCATCTCCAAGTTTTTAGATATAAATCAACAGGTGGCAGAGCACCCTGCTATTTTCAAAATCGCATCCATATTCAAAGAGATCAAAGAACATCTTCAAGAGCCTTTGAAATATCAAAACAAAACACTTGGAAACATATATCAATGCACCTCAAGATTTAAAGGCTTGATACCTGTGGCTTATCCAAACAATTTTCTATTTTGGGGTTTTTAGTTACCGATTGTTGGCAGTTGTTTTGATCAATAGTTTCATATAAATATTGTAATCCGTAAGAGAAGAGGAGAGGAGGTTCTAGCCGGAGAGGTTGTGTATGTCATTGTAAGGGTTAATTATCAGTCTGTTTCTTTTAGCTTGTTAGTGTATTTTGCAAATGTATTGAGGATGAGAAATCTTTTATGAACCAGTTTATGATATCTTTTTATACAGATATTTTTATCCCTGTAATGAATCTTATGATGGATAGTGTCTCTATCCTAGTTTCTCATTATACATGTCAATGTTTGTAATTCTTTATGCAGAGTGTCTTTATGTCTGAAAAATATCATTATTTATATGATTAACTGTTTGTAATCATATAATACCTTATTCACTGGTTCTTACATTGCTACTGTCTATAGACACATGTTTTTTTTATCATCCTTGTTTACCTATTCTTTCATATGCTTATAGGTATGTGTTCTAGGATTATCATTCATCCACCCTTTCAAGTTCCTCTTCTGCTATTAAAAATCCAGATTCATTCAATTCGAGCTGCCTAAACTTTGTGCTAAGCATCCAGTACAAAATTTAGGACTAACATCTTTCAGCGTCGTTGCCGGGGAGCAAAGGAACGAATTCATCTTCCCTAGGGCTCCGATATTGAGCAGATCCTCTTCTTGATGGTAGATAAGAGAAGGAAACTAGCTTGATTGAAATTTTCTACCTGGTGACTCCAGCTTCATCACAGATAAATCTATTCGTGACTCCACAAGTTCAAGATGTCGAAGACCATGGAAGCCATTATGGCTCGGATTTTTGCACTTTTCAATTTCTCAGATGTTCTAGGTTTTCCAAATCCAGCACCTATCATGGACTTTTGGGGAGATTGCCTTCCACGGTTCAGAGAAAGAAAAGAGGATAATCCTTCATATCACCTCATCATATTTCATCAATGTATGGTTCAGTTAAATATACAACATGAAGATGTGCTCATGAATATGTTCATGTATTCACTCGAGCGAGATGCATGATAATGGTATTTTTCTCTTCCTGCTGCTAGCATTTCTTCACTGAAATAATTCCACGTATGTTTCCAGAAAAAATATAAGTATATGTTCTCAACTGAATTCCTTTTAAAAGATTGTTGCGAGCAGGATGATTTTCAAAATACAATTTCTGATTCAAAAAATCATGATAATAACTATAATCAAGGATTCAAAACATGTCATGAAGAAGCTGTAGTTTCAGAATTTGTTGAAGACGAAGGGTAAACATTTTAAAATTATGTTGTCAAGGAAGAATTCCATGATCATTACGATAATCAAGTTGTTGTTTTAAGTCAGGTTGAAAATGATTCTAGTGATGAGATTAGCAAAGATAGATTGGAATGTTCTCATAATGCTTTTAACAATCTTAATAATTATCTGAATGCTAATCCTATTGACAATCCTTATGAAGATCAATCTCTTGTTCAACAAACTGCTTGAAATCTTTTTTTGTGTTGAAAACCATCTTTGTAATGGAGAAAAACATGAACCTTCAGCATCATCATTTGAAATTTCTCAGAATGCTCCATGTTATGATGAATATGATATAATAATTGAAGTTGTAGGATGAGAATTCCATGATGAATTATATTCTAATCCTTTTATTGAAAAGGAGGAAGTTCATAATTTTTTTATTCTCAAAGTGATGTAAGCCAGGATGTTGACACATTCAACATCATATCAAAAGTTTCTTATTGTCATGGTTATGATAAACCTATTGTTCAAAACCATTATGAAGATGCTCCATTTTTTTATGAATATGATGATAATTTAAAAATCCAAGATCCAGATAGGTGTGATGTTTTAGAATCTAATCAACAGAATCATGAAGGCATTCAGTTCATTATCCATGAACAACCTAATCCGGTATATGAAAAATATACATCTAATGGCAGCATGGAAGAGTAAGATCATCTTGTTAGTTCTCAGGATGACATTGTTTTTGATGCTATTGAAGGAACTTGTGAGCAGATTCAAGATAAATTTGATGCCTTTGATTTCCAATGCCTAGAAAATCTTCATTCTCTATTTCCAGTAGAACAAATGAAATATCATTTTATAAGGGGAGCAAAGGAACAATATGACTTTTTGTTTCAGCTGGAAATGAAGCATAACTGGGAGGAACCAGTGGCCATCTACACGGAATCATGGTTGTTAGAAAATTCCATCCTTGTAGAGTTTAGAATCAAAGAGGATTGTGGTTGTAGGTATGCTTTGCAAATCAAATTTCTGCTACAAATGATAACTTTTTCTTTAATTTATATCTGCATGCAAAAAGTTCTTATTATTGGTTGGATGCCATCATGGCTTCATTGGAAGTATCATTTCACTTGATCAAGTAGCAACACATTTGATTAGAGTAGGGTTGTGTATTAATAAACTTGCCATGCAAGAATTTGGTTTCCGATTTAAGTGCAACTTCTACTTTGAATTTGGTTTACAGTGTTAATAGTTTTCAGTTCTCAATAAAAAATAGTTGTGATCTCAAGGCTTGAAAAGGTTACAAATTCCAGTATATGTTTGTTTCTTCAGTATTCTAGGAAGATAGATTTGTAATTTGGATAAGCATAGTACAACCTACATGTTTGGAATGAGGTAATGAATACAGCCAGCCAATGGACTAGGCACAATATAAAAATGGTGGAAAGTTTGCTGGGTCAGGTTGCGTAGATGAACATAAATAAGGAATGGGGTCTACTTGTTCTTGGCAGCTCACATGGAGCATTCCATCCCCAGATGGAGCCAGATGTTGTCACCAGATCTGCTTCAATTTTTTTTTTTTGATTTTGACAGCACGCATATAAGAGGGACTTCAATTTTCATTGCCAGGAAGTTCACTAGAATTTTCCCAAAACCATGAGCATTCCAGTCATCCTGGTCAGTTTTACTATGGCCTTAAACCTCCATCCTGGTCAGTTTGTAATATAGGTCTTTGACCTTGATTCTCTTTATTTTCCCACATAGCTATTCATTTTACCAAACCCTTATACATCTGTAAATTTTCCTATAAGTTTACTTCGGTATTATCATTTACTTTTTCTTTTAATAATATTATTATCTCAAAACAAATAAAAATTGTTTTTAGCTTTTCGTTTTAATATAATAATCTTTATTTAAAAAAGAGAAAAAGGTAAAAAATCAAAATGATTATTGTAACGCAATCCTTTGTCTTTTTAAATCATTTAAGTTTCTTTTTCCATATATTATACATGAATTAAGGGGATATATTTTAGTAAAAGGATGGCTTGTTTCTCCTTTTTACAACGACATTTTCTTCTCAAGTGTCCAACTGAAGCAATCGTCAGTCCAAATATGCATACAATCCAATCACAATGAGAGCCCATAGGCCATGTTAACTCAAACTATATTCCAAGCGCCCAACTTACACACAGACAACACAAGCCATGTTGAAAATCTGAGTATTTATTGTACTCATCTCTAATTCATTTTGACAGAATAATTGACAATAGAGAAAAGATGGATGTAAATCTACAGATAGAGGTTTTTGTCTTCAATCTGAATGCATTAAATGAAAATTTGCTTGTCGGTATCAATCAAAAGAATCAGTTATACACACGCTTGCTCTGTGATGATGGTTTAATAGAGTTACAACAATTCAAATCTGGTATCATGGTCATATTATTACATTCTATGTTTAGTTTTGTGGAGATATCAATATGCCTATTCAACATAGATTTTGTCCACAGGCTCAATTGTTTTGAGCTTCCATGAATTATGCAAGTCAATTCTCTATTTTTCATTATGGAGTTGTAGTTATAGAACCATCAATTGTCTTGCATATACTTGAAAATTTATCAGTCGGTTTGAGAATGAAATGCATCTATGATTTGAAAGAAGTATTAGATAAAGAAAGTTCCAGTTTAAAACTTCACAAGGTTAGGAAAATGCCTAGAAACTATCAGTACTTTACTTCAAAAAAAATTCTGACATAGTACTCATTGATCAAATTTCTAAACATTTTTCAAACTCCTTTTGAGTACATTGTTGATATTTTCATTCTTAGCATACACTGTTCGAAGATGTGATTCCTCAACTCCAATATCTTGAAATTTTTTGCATAAGATTGATCATGGAGAATATTTTATGAACTTCACAATGTGAAGAATAGGACAAGTTTCCAATGATGAGAAGGGCCAACCTATAAATATAGGATACATAGAATATGATCGAAAGTTACAGGAGATAGAGCACTTTTCAAGGATAAGCAGTCAAAGATTATGAAAATTTATCCAATATATTCAAGGAGTAGATGGGAATTAACCCACTTTTTTAGGAATAAATCTAGAATTAACCCCGGATATAAAGCCAAGAAATCAGTGTTCAATCATAGCAATATCAACAAGTTCCAAAAAACTGTTCAATCATCTCTAGGTTTTTAGATATAAATCAACAGGTGGTAGAGCACCCTGCTATTTTCAAAATCACTTCCATATTCAAAGAGATCAAAGAAAATCTTCAAGAGCCTTTGAAATTTCAAAACAAAACACTTGGAAACATATATCAATGCACCTGAAGATTTAAAGGCTCGATACCTGTGGCTTATCCAAACAATTTTCTATTTTGGGGTTTTTAGTTACTGATTGTTGGCAGTTGTTTTGATCAATAGTTTCATATAAATATTGTAATCTGTAAGAGAAGAGGAGAGAAAGTTCCAGCCAGAGAGGCTGTGTATGTCATTGTAAGGGTTAATTATCAGTCTGTTTCTTTCATCCCGTTAGTGTATTTTGCAAATGTATTGAGGATGAGAAATCTTTTATGAACCAGTTTATGATCTCTTTTCATACAGATATTTTTATCCTTGTAATGAATCTTATGATGGATAATGTCTCTGTCCTAGTTTCTCATTATACATGTCAATGTTTGTAAGTCTTTATACAGAATGTCTTTATGTCTAAAAAATATCATTATTTATATGATTAACTGTTTGTAATCATATAATACTTTATTCACTGGTTCTTACATTGCTACTGTCTGCAGACACATGTTTTTTTATCATCCTGGTTTACCTCTTCTTTCATATGATTATAGGCCTGTGTTTTAGGCTTATCATTCATCCACCCTTTCAAGTTCCTCTTCTGCTATTAAAAATATAGATTCATTCAATTCAAGGTGCCTAAACTTTGTGCTAAGAAGTCAGTACAAACTTTAGTACTAACAAAGAGTATCATTCACTTGTTTGTAGGTTGAAGAAATCACTATATGGACTCAAGCAAGCCCCCAGCGCTTGGTATGCAAAAATGGATGCTTTGTTACTCTCTATTGGTTTCAGTAGATGCAAATATGATCCAAATGTATATTGGAAGAATCATGATGGTATTTTATAGGTTATTGTTCTCAATGTAATGACCTATTAATTACAAGGAGTTGCAACACTTCAATTGGTTCAATTAATTCATCTCCACATAGTGAATTTTCCATGATAGATCTAGGATTGCTAAGGAAATTTTTGGGTTTGGAAATTGAGAAATATGAAAGGGCATCATGCTGAGTCAACCAAAGTATGCTTCAGACATACTAAATAATTTTAACATGGCTTATTTTAAGGTATCCAAGCGCCCTTTCCTTTCTGGCATTAAACTAGGTAAATCAAGAAATTCTCCATTGGTAGATTGTGCACTCTACATGCAACTAGTTGGTAGCTTGCTCTATCTTACACATACAAGACCTAATTTATATTATGCTCTAAGTGTTGTAGCAAGACATATGCACCAAAAACATGACCTCCATTGGAAGGCAACAAAATTAATCCTCCAGTATGTCCATGGAACAAATAATTTCAAGGTGCACTATTCAACTAGTGCTTCAGTTCAACTAGCTGGATTTTCTGATTCAGATTGGGCTAGAGATCCCACTGATAGAAAATCAAATTCAGGTTTTGTTTTCATTCTTGCTGAAGGTCCTATTTTCTGGTCAAGTATTAAATAGCATACCATTTCTCTTTCTTCAGTAGAGGCCGAAGAGATGGCAACAGTCAATGCATCTACACAGTGTGTTTGGTTGCAGGGAATTCTTCGAGAATTCAGTGTCACAATTGATTCTCCTAAAAACATTTGGGTGGAAAATAAAAGTTCCATCAATATATCTACTAATATAGTTCATAGGAAGAGAACAAAGCATATTGAGATCCATATGCATTACATCCGGGGCTTAGTGCATGACAAGGTGATTTCCTTGCAGTATTGCCCATCGACCAAGCAAACTGCTGACATTTTCACCAAGGATTTCACAAAGAATACCTTCACTCACTTGAGATATTTTCTTGGAGTGAGTAATGGATGGTGATTTCTATTATTTGTTGCAGGTTTGAACCCCATGTCCATTCTTGAGGGAAGGTTTTGTCCCATGTGGTTTTCCTTCTTTTCCTCACTTCATATGGACAAATAAAATTTTCTAATTATGTATTGAGGTGACTAGAGCCTTTGTTGACAAGGCCTCATTTATTTTATGATATATACTAAGTTTTTGGTTAAGGGAGGGTGTTAGAATAGTAATCCAAACCCTTAGTACCTTATTCTAAGTCCCTAGTCAATTTTATTGCATTTGTGCATTAATACACTAAGGTTTTGGACTTAAGGTGCTTAGTTGGGAAAATAAATAGTTAAATTGGGGCATTCACACCCACATGAGCGCTCCACCTCAGCCAAACCTCCACATTGGCGCCCTCATTATTTCACTAGTACAAAATGAGAAATTAATGACTAAAAAAATGACTAAAATCATGCTATAAACGACTATTTTTGAGTCAGTGAGTAGCTAATTTCCACTATCTTATAGCTAGTCGCATTTCACTTAGTCATTTCACTTAGTCACTTATTAGTCATTGATTTAGTCACTGAGTGCAACAATTAATGAACAAATATACGAGTAAATAAACTACTAGATGATAACATATTAATGACTAAGCTAAATATGAATAAGATATGGGAAATTAGCTACTAATAGTTGTATATATACGAATTTAGTCATTTATGTAGTCACAAATTTATGATAGGGCACGGAGGAATCGAACCACCAACCTTTTTCCTATAATTAGGCAGGCGCTCTACCATTGAGCTAGCACCCTTTAAAAAGTTGTTATTACTTGGCAATGATGATATTCAAAAAAAATTATGATAGATAGCAATATACAAACTACATAATTATTAATATTACAACTTACCAGTAACTAGTATTTATGATAAACTAATTCCTGAGAGCTATATACAATTTTACCTATCTAGCATATCCATTCATGTCCCTATCTAGATAGGATCCTGACTTGTTGACATGGAAAAAAATTAGGAAATGGTGGACAATGCATCCAGAAAAGTATAATATTCATTCTTTTCCAATAAAGTTAAGATATAGACTTAAAACATCATTAGAGAATCTCATTTCCATGCATTTTATCTTATTTTATGTCAAAGGGTCAATAGTCATAATTGAAGAACCCAAGAAAAACTACATTTTGAATGAAAAATATAGACATATATATTGTTAACACCCTTCACCCTTTCTACTTACCCTAGTAGTGGGTCCTCATCGCTAAGCAGTAAAAAACAATTCATGGCATTCAACAAAGATTATACATATATTGTTATTCCTATAATGAATCTTATGATGGATAGTGTCTCTGTCCTAGTTTCTCATTATACATGTCAATGTCTGTAATTTTTTATACAGAATGCCTTTCTATCTGAAAAATATCATTATCTATATGATTACCTGTTTGTAATCATATAATACTTTATTCACTGGTTCTTACATTGCTACTTCCTGTATACACATGTTTTGTTTATCATCTTGGTTTACCTCTTCTTTCATATGCTTATAGGTCTGTGTTTTAGGCTTATCATTCATCCACCCTTTCAAGTTCCTCTTCTGCTATTAAAAATCTAGATTCATTCAATTTGAGGTGCCTAAACTTTGTGCTAAGAAGTCGGTACAAACTTTAGTACTAACAAAGAGTATCCTTCACTTGTTTGTAGGTTGAAGAAATCACTATATGTACTCAATCAAGCCCCCAGAGCTTGGTATGCAAAAATGGATGCTTTGTTACTCTCTATTGGTTTCATTAGATACAAATATCATCCAAATGTATATTTGAAGAAACATGATGGTATTTTATAGGCTATTGTTCTCTATGTTGATGCCCTGTTAATTACAGGGAGCTGCAACACTTCAATTGGTTCAATTAATTCATCTCCACATAGTGAATTTTCCATGATAGATCTAGGATTGCTAAGGAAATTTGTGGGTTTGGAAATTGAGAAATATGAAAGGGGCATCATGCTGAGTCAACCAAAGTATGATTCAAACCTGCTAAATAATTTTAACATGGCTGATTGTAAGGTATCCAAGCACCCTTTCCTTTTTGGCATTAAACTAGGTGAATCTAGAAATTCTCCATTGGTAGATTGTGCACTCTACATGCAGCTAGTTGGTAGCTTGATCTATCTTACACATACAAGAACTGATTTATATTATGCTGTAAGTGTTGTAGCAAGACATATGCACTAGAAACATGAGATCCATTGAAAGGTATCCAAAATAATCCTCCAGTATGTCCATGGAACAAATAATTTCAGGGTGCACTATTCAACTAGTGCTTCAGTTCAACTAGTTGGATTTTCTGATTTAGATTGGGTTGGAGATCCCACTG
This sequence comes from Pseudotsuga menziesii, assembly GCA_001517045.1. Lineage (NCBI taxonomy): Eukaryota > Viridiplantae > Streptophyta > Pinopsida > Pinales > Pinaceae > Pseudotsuga > Pseudotsuga menziesii. The sequence continues at coordinate 109,439 of LPNX011000953.1, read as the reverse complement.
ACAGAAAATCAAATTCAGGTTTTGTTTTCATTCTTGTTGAAGGTCCTATTTTCTGGTAAAGTAAGAAATAGCATACCATTTCTCTTTCTTCAGCAGAGGCCGAAGAGATGGAAACAACCAATGCAACTACACAGTGTGTTTGGTTGCAGGGAATTCTTCAGGAATTTGGTGTCACAATTGATTCTCCTAAAAACATTTGGGTGGAAAATAAAAATTCCATCAATATATCTACTGATCCAGTTCATAGGAAGAGAACAAAGCATATTGAGATCCATATGCATTACATCTGGGGCTTAGTGCATGACAGGGTGATTTCCTTGCAGTATTGCCCATCCACCGAGCAAACTGCCAACATTTTCACCAAGAATTTTACAGAGAATACCTTCACTCACTTGAGATATTTGCTTGGAGTGAGTAATGGATGGTGATTGTTGCTATCTGTTGCAAGTTTCAACCCCATGTCCATTCTTGAGGGAAGGTTTTGTCCCATGTGGTTTTCCTTCTTTTCCTCACTTCATATGGAGAAATAAAATTTTCTAATTACGTATTGAGGTGACTGGAGCCTTTGTTGACAAGGCCTCCTTTGTTTTATGATCTATATTAAGGTTTTGGTTAAGGAAGGATTCTACAGTACGTGCAGGGTTGTTAGGACAGTAATCCAACCCCTTAGTACCTTAGTCTAAGTCCCTAGTCAATTTTATTGCATTTGTGCATTAATACACTATGGTTTTGGACTTAGGGTGCTTAGTTGGGAAAATAACCAATGAAATTGGGGCATTCACACCCACATGAGCACTCCACCTCAGCCAAACATCCACATTGGCGCCCTCATCATTTCACTAGTACAAAATGAGAATTAATGACTAAAAAAATGACTAAAATCAGGCTATAAATGACTATTTTTGAGTCGACAACTAATAGTAGCTAATTTCCACTATCTTATAGCTAGTCGCATTTCACTTTTTTTTTTTTAACAGAAACTGAAATTTTTTTATAAATTTTTAAAAAAGGCTGTAGCCCAACCAAGCGTACAAGGAGAAATTCTGAGAAAGAAGGCTGCTGGCCTCAAATAAAACAGTCAGCCTTCTTAAAAGTGCTTTGAGAAATGAATCCCAGATGTTCCTGAAGCTATTTCGAGAAAAGTACTGCTTACAAGACTAGACTCTCACAAATTGTGAGCAGAGAAGAATACAGAAGCAAAGCATTAAACCGGCAGAGAGGAGTGTCCCTTAATGAAAGGATCCAGTTTCTCCTGAGAGCCCGCACTGATGTTTGAGGCTGCTTCCTTTTCTCTGCGTTCTTTATTCGTCTTGCGTCCTCTGGTGAGGGGAGGAGAAGGAGCGGAAAAGTCTTCAGAGTCGGAGGTTTCCTCCGAGGAAGGGACCAAGGATGCCAGCCCAACCTGGGCTGAGGTCTCGCCACCCAAATCGATAGGATCTTTCTTCGAGCCAAAGGACTCAGGCGTGGGGTCTTCCGTGGTACCAGGGGGGATATGCTCATCTGGAACCTCTTCTGCTGCTGGTGCTTCCTTTTCCTGGCCTGGACCTGGCTCCAACGTCTCTTCAACCGCTACTGCTGCTTCTAGATCCTGGTCATCGAGTTCTTGAAGGGCTTCAAATCTGTTTTTATTAGCTGGGGTAGATTCTTCTGCGGAGGGCACCTCTGATTTGGAGTCTTTTTTTCGGGGAGCCCTTCACCTATTGGCAACTGGCTGGAAGTCTGCCCCATTGGTCGGGGGAGGAGCCACCGTCACCGGGGATTTGGGGCATCTTTTCGCGAAATGACCGTAAACATGGCACCGGAGGCATTTGAAGGGAATATGCTCATAGTCCAGCTCTTGGATGTGACTCCATTCACCCAAGGTGAGATGAAGGGCTTCCGGGAGCCCTTTCTCGAGATTGAGCTCAACACAGATGCGCGCACAGGTGTACTGATCCCCTTTAGGCTCCGCGCTATCCAGGAAACGGACGAGCTTGTTTCCTAAATCAGCAAGGGATATTTTCCCCCAAAGATGAAGAGGAATATGGGGGAGCCGGACCCAAACCGGGGCATCCGTGATCTCTGCTTCAGGATTGAAATCCAGAGACCAAGGAGCTAAGAACAGCACCCTCGATCCCATGAAGTATGGTCCAGATCTGAAGATTAGATCCCACTCTTCTTTGTTCTCAAAAATAAACACAAAATACCCTCTTCCTGCAGCACATAAAGAGATATGGGAGGGCGCCAGGGGGCTCCAACGTTCTGCAATCCATTGATCCACTGCTTTGGGATTGGGCCACAGACCAGTGAACTTGCCAATGAGGGATTTTTCTGAGAGCAAAAGGGCCATGCGGCACGGATCAGAAGGGGAGAGCTCCAGAGAAGGGATCTCTTCCATCTTTTTAACAAACTTGGCAGGAGGGGAAGCCTTTGCCCTAGGGCCTGCAGCTCTAACAAGAACTATGAAAGCCTCCAACGGATCCATGGCCCAACCACCGGAGGAAGGGGAATGCATGGCCGCGGCGGATGAGAAAGGAAAAAAAATGCAGCTACAAACACAGCTCCAAAACGCAACACTGCTGGGCGCGGAAGAGGCAACTTCAGCAGATTCACGCAGCCTGGAGGAACGCAGGGCGGCTAGGGTTTGGCCCTAGCCGCGAGAGAGCTGTCTCGCCTCATCGCAGAATCTAATCCTACGCAGATGGTGTAGTTATTAGCTAGTCGCATTTCACTTAGTCATTAATAGATTGACTTATTAGTCATTGATTTAGTCATTTATAGTCAATGATTTAGTAATTGATAGTCAATGATTTAGTCACAGATTTAGTCACTAATTGCAACAATTAATAAACAAATATACGAGTAAATAAACTACTAGATGATAACATATTAATGACTAAGCTAAATACGAATAAGATATGGGAAATTAGCTACTAATAGTCGTATATATGCGAATTTAGTCATTTTTGTAGCCACAAATTTATGATAGGGCACGGAGGAATCGAACCACCAACCTCCTGCCTATAATTAGGCAGGCGCTCTACCATCGAGCTAGCACCCTTTAAAAAGTTGTTATTACTTGACAATGATGATATTCAAAAAAAATTATGATAGATAGCAATCTACAAACTACATAATTATTAATATTACAACTTACCAGTAACTAGTATTTATGATAAACTAATTCCTGAGAGCTATATTATGTACAATTTTACCTATCTGGCATATCCATTCATGTCCCTATCTGGATAGGATCCCGACTTGTTGACTTGGAAAAAAATTAGGAAATGGTGGACAATGCATCCAAAAAAGTATAATATTCATTCTTTTCCAATAAAGTTAAGATATAGAATTAAAACATCATTAGAGAATCTCATTTCCATGCATTTTATCTTAGTTTATGTCAAAGGGTCAATAGTCATAATTGAAGAACCCAAGCAAAATTACATTTTGAACGAAAAATATAGACATATATACTGTTAACGCCCTTCACCCTTTCTACTTACCCTAGTACTGGGTCCTCACCGCTAAGCAGTAAAAAACAATCATTAGAGGAAATTTCAACTCAAAATGGGCCTCCTAAAAAAAATTAATAAAATAATAGTTAAAATAATAAAATAATATTTATTAATTTTAGAGGAAGAAAAGAAAAAAACTACTTTTTTGTTTGTATTTTCGACCTATCTCCCCGTGTTTTTACTCAAATTTCGATCGGGAGAGTTCGTTGAATGCGGAATTAAATTCTGCATCCAACGAGTACCCACTCGACATACTTTTGACAGACCCTGCTACCCCAAAAACAAGAAATACCTGAAAAAACGTGATGACGATGTCATCATCACCTTTATGATACCTATCCCCAAATTTATATTAAAAAAGTGTTTAAGACCTATATGGTATTTCAAATTTAAAGCAATTTCATTGGCTAGCACATGATGACATGGAATTTGAGTTAAAGTTAAAAGGTCCATTTTGAGTTGAAATTTACTCTAATGTCATGGCATTCAACAAAGATTATACTGGAATTCAAGATTGAGATTTAATAACCTTTATGGAAGAATAAGAAATACATGCACTGTACTATCAACTTTAATAGAATTTTCCCTTTCCCTTTGCTCCTAACCAGGCTCATTGAACATCTGAACCTTTACTCAAGTTAGGCTTGAGATATTGGCTATACAACTAGACAGGAAATTAATCAGCACAACTTAAATTTGCAGAAGGTTTCAAGTATTCCAAAGCATGATTGCTTCCCCTTCTAACAATGCTTATATCATGTAGGATTTGCATATATGAACAACTTTATATATGTTTTCTAATAACAACATCATACATTGTTGTTAGTGGCCCTTGTAATATTTCATAGCGATAGATCCTTTTGCATCTACTTGAGGAATAGAAAATAAATTCTCATTATTGGCCCGATTACTATGATGCTGATGTCAACATAATGACCCTGGAAATGATGAGTGATGACACAACAAATTCAAAGTTATTTTACAAGTTGCAACTAGCTGACCCAAAATATGGATTCAATAAGCTCCGCTCTTCTTGACTGGAATACCAACTTTGGAAATTGATATGCTAACACTGAGTTGGAGGTGTAACTTATACAATAGTGAATGGAGGATTATGGGGTTGTGGAGAACCCTCCTCACCAAGACCAAACTCAGAAGGATTGAGTTTTCCAACTTCATCTCACAGAGAATTTGCTTTTAAGAGTCAAGGAACGAAACCTAAGATGCAAGCATGCATTAAATGGAAAAAAAACAACAAGTGTTAAGCATATGTCAAGGATACGTTCAATTCTCTGCATGTCTGTGATGCTAACCCCAGGGTCTAATAGAATCTAGTAATCAACATCAGTCTTCCATACCACAAGAGTAAATCAATAGAAATAAGTTGCTTGCTTAACAAAAAATTCTAGTTGTGATGCAATGAAATCTTTCCCACAAGAAAATCACATTGACATCTGCTGGAACTATCCTCATGATTCCAGTAACAAAGTATTGAGTACTACCTAGATCTGAACTCTAAATGTCATGATCTTGTTGCTCCATCTCAACTGAAGCCGCAACTTCTTGGATCATAGGAATAGATGGATTTTCTGTAGTGCAAGGTGTAGATGAGGTAGGATCCAATGGAACATCGGTTGTATTAATATCCTCAATCAAATTGACAGAATTCCAGTTCAATGCAAATACAAAGATCACAACAATTACCCTGATTCAAAAATTTACCAATGAAAATTATTTCCCATCATTCCTCTCTAAACAATAATCAAGCTAATAGGCATAGTTAGACCCTCATCGTTTACTTAATTTACTGGAAGTTTACTTTCATGAACCTGCAAGAAAACATATAAAATAAAGGACAAATATTCTTCATGTTATGTTAGACATCCTACAAACGCAACCTGCAAAATTCCTAAACAATCTGCTAAATAAATACATGGCTATAAGTGGTACAGTAATTTAGTCTAAGAAAGGAAAGATAAACTTTACCCTATAGAGAGAAATCGTTAGTGTCAAACAAAGATTTGATTTTAGGCCAAGAGAAGGGTGATCCTTTATTTTACTAAACAATTCATTTTAACAAATAGTTAGAATTGAATGTAAATAAGGAAACATATCCATAGTGATTGTTGGGCCTCAGGACAGCTAGAGTAGACTCCCCGTTTTCTGGAATAGTGGGATTTGAATCCCAATTTTCTGGAACAATAGAGGTCAAATCTATTTCTTCTGGCATAGTAAGGGTCAAATTTTCTTTTTCTGGGACAGCAGGGATCAACTCTGATGTTTCTGAAACATTAGAGGTCAACTTTCTGATTTCTGGAATAGAAGGATTCAGCACCACATTGTTTGGAATATCAAAAGTCAACACTGTTTTTTATGGAACAACAGTGTTTGGGTCTTCTTTTACTGGAATAGTCAGAGTTGAATCCACATTTTATAAACCACCAAGGATCAACTTTGGTTCCTTTTCCCCCTTATTTGCTTCCTTTGAAACTTTGTTCAAGCTATTAATTTGTGTCACGGCTTTGTTCATAGCATGGAGAATGATCTTTTTTACCTCTAACTTGCCTTCTTTTTCCCTGTGTTCCTTGTGAAGCAAGCGGAACTCATCAGTCAATTGGATACATTCATGTATATTTTCAGGTGATACAAAATGAAGGGAAAATTTTATAGACGACTTCAGGTTCCATACTTGACATGGAAATCCAGTTGGAATAAAAACTGCCTCTCCAAGATGTTGTTCAAATTTCCATGGCTCTACTTGAAATTCCTCTTTCATCTTCCTTTTATGCTCTACATTTAAGTAAATTTTCTAATCATGAATAGGATGAACAACTTCTTCAAGAGGTTTATTCATAATATGCCTGAATTCATTCCAGTTTTTTTGGAGATATGCATGTAACTTTGGTACATCCTCTATCCGAAAAATATCCCAAGTGCACCACCATATTCATATTTATTATTTCTGCTGGCAACCCTTGCTTCTACTTTTGAAGGCTTTGAACCAACTCCCTTGTTTTCCATATTTCCTAAAATCTCAAGCCTACTTTCATTGTCAACCGAATCTTGTTCTTGGAGTCTGTCAACAATGTTTCCAGACACCGTACATCCAATTTCACCATGATTTTTATGTACTTTATTTCCATGTGGCAAGGGTGATTCATTTATGCTAGCACAATCCTTAGAATTCATTTCTCTGTAATTTTTTTTCAATTTTTCTATCTCATTTTGTTGTGAAGGAGAGAACTTGATATCAGCAGTATGTGTTAAAATATTGAATGCATCATACATGTCACCGTGCAACTTTTTCATTGAATCTCCTCTACCAAGTTCTTCCCGAATGCCATAAGCTATATATGTTTTCGGCCCTAAATCAGGTTTAATGCAGTTCACTGGAAGCTTTGTGGAAAGATTTAGAAGCCCACATTTAGGATGGGCATATTCTTGGAAAGGTAAGGCAGTGGTAAAATCATCACCATGTCGTGGTAGACATTCCTCAAAGAAATTTGAGGGAGGCCAATACTTCGACTTCAACATTTCAAGCCACATGTTCTTGTGCATCCTTCCCTCTGTATAACCTTTAAAAAATTTATGAATATTTATCTCAATCGTAAACCAATCCAAGCAATCAATAACATTCACTATTTTTGTCTCTTCCCTAAAATTTCCCTTAGTAGTCTCCCTGAAATCCCGCCACATGACCATTGGCTCCCAACTTAACCCTGATGTATCATCCAAAAACATTCTGTACAATCACATGCTCACCTCTAATCCAGTGTTTCAATAAACGCTGAAGATTCTTAGATTTGATATCCTGAACAGTCAGACAATACACATAGTTGTCACTGCTATCTTTCCTATTAGATGATCTTCGTAACTTATCAGAAAGCTCAATATTGTCCTGAGAATTAGGCTTGAAGCACAAAGAGCATTGCTGGGAATCCCTTAATGTCTCTGGAAATTTATAACTACTGGAAATTTTTTGTGCTTTTTCCCTAAGTTCTGCAAGCCAATTTGACTCAAACATGCTCGTTAACTGTAACAATTTATTTCCACAACCACCACGTTCTTTGGTTGGGCATGGAATAGAACCATCACAGTTAATTTTCCAATCAGAAAATGGTCTAAGCCAATGTGCGATGTGACTGTTGACAGACTGTGACTGACATTCCCAACCTGTGCTTCCTCTTGCTTTTTTTTGATGTTTCATATTATTTGACTGGGTGTAAACTCTCTTTGTGTACTTTCGTTGGCATGGCTCTACTAAATCACCCCCAGGATGACATCCTTCTCGAAGCTCTCTACAACAACCAATACAAAGATGATACGAACAATCTGGACAATTTATGTGAAAATCTACAATAGAGGTATTGCAGTTGTCACTGTGGAAAAAAGGAGAAACTTTTATTAGATAAAGTATGTCCATAACACTATCAACATGGTTAGTATCTTAAGAAATCATGACCCTATTTCCATAACATACTTGGACATTTGAGTCGTGAAAAATAGAAACAACACATAGTACTAGTAAAGGCGCTCATCTGAAGAGATTTTTGCCATGGGAATATCCATATTTTATGTTGATTTCTTGTTTAAAGTAAGAAAAAGGAAGCTAAGATTCTTGAGAATGAACTTCAAAACATGACAACAAATTACACACATGCGTGCATATAATCAAATGAATTATTGAGGTCCATAATAGTGGAAAAATTGGATTATAGGATAGACTCCTTCCTAGTTGGAATATCCTCAAGGGATCAATAGCTAAAATTTAGATTTCATTGAAAGAAATATTTATCTAAAGGGTCTTCTAGATTCTATATTGATTATCTAATCTGTAAAAGTATGACTGGGACCTACCTTGGATCCTAGCCTCCACTACTTGCTCCCTGATTTGCTCCTCTTGAAATTTAGTCAGCATAGGAAGAAGCATGCAAATCTAGTATTGAGAGTAATGAACCATATCATTTGTACTTGTCTGCTTCATGCGGACCTACAGTAGAAACTCCAAACAAAATCAAAAACCACAAAAAATTACTTTCCTAGTCAATAGAAGAGAGCATACATAGGGACAGAAGTACAAAATAGATTCCACAATTCAAAGAAACATTCACTTAACCATAGCAGCATGCATGTAATTACAATTTACTACCTTGAGATGACCTCCTCACCGCAAAAAAGCATTACTATTGCAGTTCCCCCCAAAAAATGAACAGGTCTTGGAAATCTCATGCTCAGTTTGCTAGGGATACATATATATCAAGTAACCAATCACAAAACAAAGTAAGGCTTTACAGACATGTAGACTCTTAGAATTCATAGACAATAGAAACTGGTATTGAAACCGATAAGGGTAATTTAAAATATCAAACTCTTTGCCAGCCCCAAAATTCTAAGGAAAACATAATCACTATTAAAGTTATTTTCTTCTTTTTCTTTCTTGAAGACGGGGAAAGTTAAGAATGCTCTCTTCAGCTAACAAAATAATAGTATACATCCAAGCTCAATAATATCACAAAAAACAAGATATTTGGATGTCAGATTCTTCAACATCTTCTGTTATAATGTGATCTAGTTTTTGTCATAACAGTGTTACTATTGCTAAACCACTGAAACATAACATTATCTCTAGCAGACACTGTGGTACTAAATACTGCATTGCATTATATTTTCCAACAAAAAAACCTCTAGCAAAAAAGAATCATCATCTACAATTTAATATATTAAAAGATAATTGTTACCACGAGGAACATACATAACTAGCCTATCTTCCGATTCCTAGTGGCATGGTGCATAACTAATTCCTGACACCCAATATGCTTTTGCAGGAAAACAAATTCTGGGAATTGGGTGTGAAGGCTATCAAGTATAATGCCTCTCAAGGTAAGGTATCTCAAGCTAAATAACCAGTAAGAACACCAAGAAATATAGCATGATGGATATAAACACCCATTTAAACATAATTCTCCAATAACTAATCTAACAAAAAGAGGGCATATAAGCAGCTTAGTAGCTATCTGTCTCTATATCCCAACTTGGTTTTCTAAATAATTTGGCAAGTAGATAAAACATAATAAAAATAATTTGATAAAAATAAAGATAAATTTATTAATGTCAAACAAATGACCACAAGAGTAGTTTAATTGGACTCTGGGGTACCATAATGTCAATACAAAGTAGGAGCACTATGGTGGCTCCTACAAAAAGCAAGAAGCCTATGAATTTAATCTAAAACTAGAAAGAGAAAGGATGGAGCACCAAAATAGGGGAGAAATGTACAAAAAATAATGGGTGTAGAATTACGTGATACAAAAATGGTAAACCTGCAAGGATTCATTGAAAATATTTTTCCTACCCTCCAAGGCCAAATGAAGGTATTCCAAAATAGTATTCTCTCTAGAGAGAGAACTAGACGAGGAGCTATAATGGGTATTATGTGGCTGCCTAGAGTGGGGAGCCTACTATTGCAACATGAATGAGATCATCTGAATGCCTAGTGTCGATATGGCCGACTAACACTAGTCATGCCACTAGTTTCTAGTAGAAGTAGAGGTGGTCCTCCATATCCTAACTGATCCGGGGTCAAGAGAAGTAACGTCGTCCGTCTATCTCTCTGTTCCCGTAGAAAAAGGGAGCATTGGAAAAAATGAATTAATCCATTGAGTGGATGCTGGTCCAGGCTGTGAATGTCACTGAGGGAGGAGGGAGCGAAGCTGGAGGGCCTCTTGCATCTATAAACCCATCCATATTTGATCAATATACCTAAATAAATTGGTCAGAGTCTAAAAGTCCCTAAATAGGCAATGGAACCACCTAAAAATCTTGATAGGATGACAAAAGATGAAGTTCTCCTTGGTCTCAACCTCTCAAAGTCAGCATACTTGACAGGTCTTGTCTGATTGGGCATTCTAGTGATCTATCTCTATCCTAAAACAATGGGAACCCACTATGAGCTCACCCAAAGGTATAAGAGGCATATCCAATGTTATTTGATTCATTGTGATCCGATGTAATTTTCAAAATCAATTGGCAAGCCCCATGCAACATAAGTAGGGAGCCACATGGAACTTCACCTACCTAGTCACCACATGATCACTGTTCAGCATTGATAGACCTCACCACAAGCCCAACCAGCCGGTTCATGAAAAACAGAAACCTGGACACAACTAGCCTCCTTTGGTGCAAAATGACCAAGTTTCTGTGTAATGAATATAATATGTATAGAACATTATATAACAAGTTATAATAATAATTTCAAGTAAACAAACAAAGGGGCTTGTCCTCACCTTCATGAACAGTCTACTATAAAGTATACCGTCACAAGGATCATTGTACAACTCACTTATTCATTATCAATTATGTATATATATGGACTCTTTTATGTTATCTTTCTTATGTTCTTGGATGTTTTCCCATAGTTGAACTATTGACCAATCTGCTTATAAAGTATACTGTCACAAGGATAATTGTACAACTCACTTATTCATTATCAATTATGTATATATATAGACTCTTTTATGTTATCCTTCTTATGCTAGATGTTTTCCCATAATTGAACCATTGTTCATTGCATTGGTATCAAATCCCTTCCAATGGAACTCACTAATCTGTCTTTTGACCACACATTTATCAGAGTTTCTCTGACTCTAATTCTTTTACCTCAAACTGGCTTGTGGCTATTTTAAGTTCTGAAACATCACTCAAGAAATATTAATCTTGTTATAAATTGAAGAAATACCAAATGAAATCAAATGGAAAAGACATAATTCCATAAGAGTATTAGTGATCAGTCATGACAATAGCCAACAGCATCCACATTAGTCATCTCAGCACTGGAGATCTAGAATAAACTATTTTCTTTTCAGCTTCCAATTTTTCTCTGCACACCGAGATTCTGGAGAAATTAAATTAGTGAGGCACTTAAAACAATTGCACATATACCAATGTTGCAGTACAATAAAATAAAAACAATGAAAACATGAATTTTATCCTTGAAAGATAGATTTCATCCTTACTTTGACTTCATATACATATATGCACCATCATAGACCATATTCAATTTAGAAATGGCATTTCCCTCTTCCTCTGATGAGAACTCAAAAAGAGCAGAACCATAGAGGGCCTGGACTACAACAACATAACAGGGCATCCGCACACTATTAACCTTCACACATAAAGGTATTAAGAAGTGATCCTAGACTTAAAAATATAGTTAAAACCAAGTTCACAAGATTATTCAGTTTTACCAAGCCCAAAAGAAAAAAACTTTTGCTATTGAATTGTCAAGGTCTTGAACATTGCAAGAAGGGCATGTTTGCAGTTCAATTCGCTTAGCACAACAAGTATGTCACTTTTACCAACATGTTATTTTTTTCCATGTCAGAGCTTGCAACACTTTGATAGATTTACATTGTCTTACTGGTTTGTGCTCCTTTTGCAGGAAATATGCTTGGAGGCATGTAAGAAACTGCATCAAATGGGAGCAAAGCAGTGCAATACAACCTCCTCCTCTATCACATATAGAATCTACGGATTACACCAACTCGAGACTCAGACTAGATAAAGGAGCAGGAGGAAAATGTTTTGAAATCCCGTAATAGTTAAGATATATGTAGGCATTTCTTTCACTTTATTCAATGGGAAAAGGAACAATATATTATTTTTGAATGTCACATAATGTAATGTAATGTTTTGGTTGTCTCTATGCTTCACCAAAAAAATTATAACTTATAAAAGTATCAATAATAACTTTATCATTTCATGTCTCATAAAACCTATCAGCATAAAAACAACAAACACACATAGAGAGATTTGTACCTGTAGCATAGCATGGATGAATGTTCAATATTTGACAAAATATCTCATAGCTTTAACACTGTCAATTCCCAGCTTGAACATGCAATTTCAGCAATCACATCGCATTAAAAATTCCTGCACTATTAACAAAACATCTTGCAACAACTCACAAAAGCAAGTTTACATGATTAGACCAAAATTGGGTTGCCTGCCATTTTATATTAATATCTATAAATGTCTGCAATTTAATTCAAATGTCTTTATGAAAAGATATAAAGTCTAAGTAAATATATTGTGGATGGCCATTTAAGTTTTCTTTGACTAAAGCAGGGCATAAATCAAGTTTTTCTTTTTGTCCCATTAGTTCAAACTTCATATTGGTATTCAAATTTCAAGAATGCAAGGCTTTTAAAACATTTCAAATAAAAATGAAAACAATAACATCTAAGTTTTTGTGTTTCACATCCAATGACTTATATACCACACAACAATTAATACTCTGCCACACTAAAAATTTAAATTATTAACACAGAGATCAATCCCAAGAGTACTCTCATTTTGATTACCATCAACCCTGACAAAGATCCAAGGAAATCTAGTACTCTGCCCCTACTTCCTACTTACAAGATTAAGTCCATATTTCCCCTAAAATCATGAGTTTGGATTAATATTCCTTTTTTTATTCTTTCTTGGTGTTTTGGTCCAACCTAAGAATCCACTCCAAGTCACTGAGTCCAACTCATCCTCTCTACCTCAACACATGAGGCCAATCCAGGATGCACAAGATTGGCTTGGAGAATGACTTGTGATGCTGTACATTTAACAAGATCCACATAAAATCTCCAAGCAGCTACAAAAAGCTAAACAAAATTGGGTTTTCAATCCACTAGATTCACATATCATCTAGATCTTTACAAAGGAATGAATCACCTTTAAATGAAGTCCATGTGACCATGTAATAAATCCTTCACATATAGGTTGGCGGGTGTAGGGGGATCGTCGTTGATCCCAAAGTAAAACTATAAATTAAATACCCTGGGGACTTGCGATCAAAACCAAAAGTCAAATTGAAGCTTATGCATTGCTTCATGGGCTACATAGTCTTGATCTAGCTAAGGTATAATCACTAATGGTATTCGAACACTAGGCAATTTTGATCAAGCTCATGAATGGTATTTGGAAACTAGGAAATTTTCATAAAGTTCATGAACAAAAGGCACAACCTGTTGAAAAGCTCTCTAGCTCGTATAGTGACCAAGATCAGGGAAGAAGCATCTTGATTCAACAATATTGAGTTTTTCCACATTCTACAGTGTCTTAAAGGTGAAGCAAACCACCAGGCCATTGTAGCATCGAAGTTAAGATGGACAAATGATGAAAATGGAAAGGATTATCGCCTTCATATCCCCTAAGTTTTAAAATATGAAACAAACCTACATAATCCATATGCCATTCCCTAGATCGTATAGAAAATTGAAGGAAGAGAGGATTAATAGTGCATTTATACTCTGGATGAGTGTGGGATGGCACCACACATGCCATTACCAATTCTAATATTCAGTTTTGAATGCTCTCTGTCCATATTTGTTATCAAAGGTGGGAAAATGAGAATTGTGTTCTGATCTCAACTGGAGCAGGAAAACACTCTCAATGATAGAAACACTGGTTTTGCAGAGGTAGGTTCTCATTGACGAAGTCTTCAGTTGAAATTCAAATGGGAATGGCATATTTTTGAGAATTCAAGAGACGTTATAAAATGGAGGTCTGTTGGGGAACAATCCTCAAAATTCTAGGTGTTTTATGTTGTTGTGTATTCCATTTGAGTCCTAGGACTATCATTGTATAGGTTGGTTTGAACCTGTCATGATCAGGAGGCATATCTCTATGTTCAATGTGGAACATTTTGTGTGCTTTAGTGTTCTATGCTATTTTCTTAGGACGGTGGTATTATCCCCTTGGTTCGGGGCTTAGTACTAGCCGTTCTTTGTTTGGTGTAAATTCTACCCTTGGTATCATTCCTTTGTGGTTGTGTCCTGCATTTGAGCCTTTGAATTATCGTTGGAGTGAGTTTGACATCACTAGGAGGCAATTTTTTGATACCAAGATTGTACACCTAGGGTGCGCATTTATGTTATACGCTACGTTACATACAATCATACTCCAGTTATTACAATTGGATGGTGGTATTTCAATGGTAATTCTGGCCTTTAGTTGACCCACCTCAAGAAATTGTGGTATATTTGTAATTGTGGTCCTATGCTCAGAACCCTAGACAGTAGTGGATTAAAGGACATTATGTGGCAGAAATCTTGTGAATCCGCTACTGCATATCTCAACAGAATGAATGGAGACTACATTCTTGCCTGTTTCGAATTGAGTCTTCTTGGGCATTCCAAGCCATGGGTTTCCTAGGTTTTCATGGGAACTCAGCAGGACATCCTCGATATCAAGAAAATCCTTCAGAGATAGGAATACATCAGTGAAAATAGGATTACCATGCTTTCTCTAAAAAATACTATACAAAGCAAGGAACATGTCATCATCTCACAGAAATTGGAAATCTTGGATATAGTCATGCAACAAAGGAGAAAAATACAAGCCTTGGAGTTTGAGTGCTTGAACCTTAAACAGGACTGAAAAATATCATCAAATGCACTTATACTACATCATCAAATCATAGGCAGACTTTGGGTTCCACTACAACATATTTATACCAAAGAATATGAACTGTTTCACAACAGTTTGAAGATATGGAGCTTGAGAACCCAAGGATGCAGGCAGTCCACGGAGAACCTAGAAGAGCCTATAGCCATCATATTTTTCACTAAAGCATGATATGTAAAAACCTTTTTGTATTAGGTACTTCTATTAGATATATACTAGTAGTAGCTCTCTAGTTTACTTTGAAAATTTAATCTTTGTTTTAAAAATCCTTGTGAGAATTTGAAGATTTGGTGCTCACTCCTAGAATACTATCTACTTTTTTATTACCTATCTGTACAATTCTGCTTTATCCCTTTTAATGCATAATTATAAGGGTTAATGTTTAAAAAATAAAAAATAAAAACCTCCACAAAAGTATGTAACATGACCATATAAAATTTGAAAAAATATTACTTCAAGCATTAGTGTTAGGATTTGGTAAAATCTGGTCTCTGACAGTAATGCTCATTCCTTTTTTTTAATACAACACATAAAAAGGTGAGTAGAGAAAGAAACCATGGAGAGGCAGTTAATAAATTCTGCAACAAAAAATGCGCTCACAATAAATAGATAGAGGCAACAATCCATCAATGCATGGAGGAAGGATGCGGTAGATTGTACAAGCGGGAGATATGAGTTCCAATATGACTTCCACAATCCAAGATAAAGGAGGATCTGCAGCAAAGGTTTACCAGTCAATCCACAGAATGGGTGTTGATAAGTGTGAGTAGATCATTTCAAAAACTGGAACCGACAATCTACTTTGCAAAACAAATCTACAACCAAAAGAAACATGGAGCCAACCAACGTATAATAGAAGGGACCAAAAAGCCACACCATATGCTGAAGATTGACACAATAGCCCACAAAAGAATGTGGACTACAATCTGTGCTAGATCTGTGTGAGAAGCCATGATCTACAAGATTTGTTGTTGGCTTCCAAATGAGCAACTAGGTCCTCAAAATTCCTCAAAACTAGTTGGTCTACCCTACCTTCAATATGTTAACAAAAATTCAGAAAAGGAAGTTGGGAAAAAAAACCAAGAAAGCAGGAAGGGGTTTTGTAAACTGTGCTGATGAATAAAAAACTGAACCTACACTTAAAACCCAGAGAGAAGGTACCATTTAATGCAGAGAGGACATATCAGATGGAAAATCTCAAAAACATCTATTAGAGGTTACAAATCACAACAGTAATATATATTGTACATGTGGGAGAAGAAGCAATTTCATGATAGGATATACTTAAGTAAATAAAGAAGCACCTAAATTTTAGGAAAAAATAGTACAAATGAGCATATGTTGATAGAAAGACAGGGTGAGGAATTTGTAAATAGGGTTTCAAAGATGTTAAGAAAATATAGGCCAAACACTAGGCCTTAAAGCATTGCCAAAATGAATGGTTGTTCTAGTTGGTTGTATTCTTTCTCAAAATCAATTTTGATAAATTAGAATTGGAAATTGGATCAGTGTAGTAAAATCTATATTGCAAAAAGGGTTGATAATGTACTTTCTTGAAATAAAAGGCCTTCAAAACCCTTTCCACTCAATACCAAGAAGAGAATATTACCCATGAATGCAGAAAGATGGAGTACGTTGTTGTATATTTCATCCTTAGTGAATTTCCTATGGGGCATGTTACAGTCATAAGGTGGAAAATTTGGATGATGTTTTGAAGTTTAACAAGGCCTAAATTACATACCAGTCAAGTTGTTTTTTCATTCCTAAACTTGCTCTTTCATAAGATGGATATGAGATACTCGTAATAATGAATACCTTAAATTTGAGAAGATCCCTCTCACACTCAATTTTCCAACTAACAAGATGACAATGCAAACAAAATTTGAGTGCAGGCCTACTTAAGGGAATGTGAGTTGCAACTGTGGCATTGCCACAGGGGAAGAAGTCGAAAAGGGAGGAAAGTACTGGTCTTTTTAAATAGCATCAATAACCAATAAATTGCCTCCAGATATAGAAAATATAATCAAAAAAATTTATATAATACAACAACTCAATAACCAAACAATTGACAACAGATTTGAGGGTAAAATGGGAAAGGTTGGAAAGTATAATTGAAGCGTTTGCAAGGTGGATTGAATTGGAAAAAGTAAAGGAAATCCTCTTATAAATAAAAATAAAACATATTTTTGTGTATTCAATGTTTTAATCCTTTTTCCCATGAACTAGAGATCGAACTGCATTGAGAGTTTGGCATTGCCTTTATATTCAATTTTTTAAGATAGAGAAAGGGTTTTTTTTAAGTTTTGGAAGCACTCATTGGAGCAGTGGAGAGGCTCTTCACTTTCATTTACCACCATTTTCTAGCAAGGAGATCGGCTTCAACCTGTCACTTGTCATCCACTATGATGCAGACAATCTCTTGGTAACATGTGGTTGAATTAGTTAGGATTTTATACTAGTTCTCTATTCATTGGTGGTTAAAGATTTAATCGCTAGTGGATTATTAGTAGTCACTTTATTTTGTATCTCATCCTCTTTCTCATTATTATTCTTTTCTATAGGGAGGCCTCCCACCACTAGACACTAATTAGAAAATATTTTTCAAGTTCCACTCTCAGTTTCAAATATTTCATAGTCAAAATAACCAAATCATTTGTTTGGAATTCAACCTCTAGAGTTCATTCAACCTACTTTCAAGGGAATCATACTACCATTCAATAGAGATAAAAGTGCAAAGTAAATCCAAGTGAAACTAATAAAAAGTACCACTAAGAAGAGTTGTATATGTAGATGGTGTTTTATGAATATGCAACAATATACATGGCTAGAGATAGCTTTCTCTCGTATAGTGGAGTAGTCTGATTCTTCCAATAAGGAAGAAGACCCCATGCTTCCTTTTCTTTCCCATATATGTAGGTATGCTTCCCATAGAAGGAATGAGTGTCTACTTGTATCGCATGTTGCCCAAAAA
Organism: Pseudotsuga menziesii; assembly: GCA_001517045.1. Taxonomy (NCBI): domain Eukaryota; kingdom Viridiplantae; phylum Streptophyta; class Pinopsida; order Pinales; family Pinaceae; genus Pseudotsuga; species Pseudotsuga menziesii. The sequence goes on along the minus strand of LPNX011000953.1, from coordinate 91,514 downwards.
TTAGAGATATAGTACATAGATACCCCACGACCTCCTCAACAGGTATCCAGTTGCTTAAAAGTGTAGACCTAATGCCCAAATATTAGTATTTCTCTCCTCTTTCCTAGTCATGACCCTTCCACAAAGTGAATCTTGTTGTAATCATACAGATCACATAAGGCTACCAATAATACACATATCGACACATATATTCATACAGATATAAGAGACATGAACAGGTGATAGAATAACAAATTGTATTAGTTAATCACATGAGGGTTCATACATACACAGAATTGAATCCAGTTCTTATCTAGCTCAACATCCTATTATATATGATTATAAATTAGTTATGAATAACTAATTATCGGTTCTATCAATCGACACGACCTTTGGAGGCCGACCTAATCTCTGATTAGTCAGTTAACTAATCTAGTTGGCCCACCGACTAGCTCCTCCAACATCTCCCCCAGGAAAAAAATATTTCTTCGTCCTGAAGAAACAAAGGAGGTAACCAAAACTCTGTCTTAATTAGCTTTCTTCTCGTTGTTCTGTCTTCATGGGCTGTGCAGTCTAATAGATGGTATTTTCCGTACACATACTTTGACTATGTCTTCTGCTGTAATGGCCAGTTGGTGCTAAATTTTTTCCCAACTATGGAGAGATCTATGGATATCTATGGTCAAGGTTGTAATGCTGTACAAGGTTGACATTTTCTCCTGAATTGAAAGATCTAAAATATTATTCATGTCGGGCCCCAAAAATTGGGATTTTTCATCTACTGTGTCCATCAACCTTTACATTTGTGGATAGATTGTGTCCAGTGTGTCGATGCTAGGAAGAGCCTGGTTCACCCACTGATGAGCTTGTTTCTCTAGATTCTCTAGCTTCATTGTTTCCAATACAATATGATCTTGTATTGTGCTCCTCATTGCTTCATCAAGACCCTGTTGATTTTCTAGTGTCTTGATATGTTCTCGGGTTTCTCGATCTTGCTAAAATACCTGGCCATAGTGGGTACGAAACCAATGTTGTAATCACACATATCACATAAGGTTACCAATAATACACATATAGATACATATATTCATACAAATACAAGAGATATGAACAGGTGATAGAATAACAGATTCTATTAGTTAATCACATGAGGGTCCATACATACACATAACTGAACCCAATTCTTATTTGTCTCAACAACCTATTATATATGATTAAAAAAAAGTTATGAATAACTACTTGTCGGTTCGGTCAACCGCCACGACCTTTGAAGGCCAACCTAATCTCCGATTAGTCAGTTAACTAATCTAGTCGGCCCATCGACTAGCTCCTCCACCAAATCTTCCTAATAGAAAGTATATTGACCCCACCAATGAATACACTACACAGTCCATAAAGAGATCAGTCCCCAGCTAGTAACTTGGAACCCAACACAATATGTGAAGGGAGATAGATGGTACACTTCCCAAGAAGATAACTCACCCTCTGTTGATTGTACTCGACCCAACAAGTAAGAAATATGTCTGATTGAATCTTGAAATGTCTTCCTTGCATTGCATTGATCACCTCATAAATTACTAGTTGGTGCATAGCAGAGTTTTCCATGACACTTCTTGACACAAAAACAATGAAATAAAAAGATAATAGTGTAGATCTCAAGGATGAAATTCAGATAATAATTATCCTAAGTATTGAATTCCCCCCCCCACACATGAGATCCTGACCACATATGACTTGAATATAATGATAGATCCAAGGATGGGCCTCCAACGGTGCATCATTTTCATAACATTGCTTGGTGCAAAAAAGAGAATAAACAGCCAAAAGTATAGAACTCAAGGATGAAATCCAAATGATGGTTATCCTGAATATTGGCTACCTCCCTCAAACATAAGATCCAAATCATAAATGACTTGACAGTGACTATAATCATAGATCCAAGGATGGGCCTGCAGAGGTCCTTCCTTTTCACAACAGTGCTAGGTTCGAAAACAACAAAGTACAAGTTAATCGTATATATATCAAGGATGAAATCCAAAATAATAGTTAGATTGAACATTAACTACCTAGCCAAAATATGAGATCCAAACCAAAGATGATTTGAATATAAGCAAAGATTCAACAACAGGCTTCCATGTGTGTATTTGAGGATTAAGCCACTTACATCCTAATACTCTGAAGGAAAATTTTCAGCTTGAAAAGTAATTCAAACAGTAGAAAAAGGCCACTAAGAGCTAAAATATAAAAACATTACAAAACCTACATAATATTAGCCATGTTCTCATATCACATGTGTAACAACCTAACTTATTTTTATGATGTTCTAACTTCTAAGCTAAAAAATAAAAGCAAAATCAAATCAACTCTAAAATTATGGAATGATAATGCACATTCACGACTTAACATAAACGTTTTTTTTTAATGTTCTAAGATAAAAAAACGAGCCATATTTTTGTATATTATGAGACACATAACCGTATATCTAACATGCAAACCACCCAATACCAATTTGAAATACATGCATGATCCTTTAAAAACATGGATGCTCACACCCACAACTGTGTTATTCATGTTTTCATTCACTAAAACTTCCCATCAATTACCAAAAGAGAGAAATGCATTAACATTTGAAACACCTATTCCATAGGCCTTGCAATGTGTCAAGTGTTAATAGAATTCCAAGAACTGAAATGTTAGGAAACCAAAAATCCCTTTCATCAATCTCTGTGATTTGAAATGACTGTCCTAGTTCCCTTCATCTTGATTTTCTTTTGCATATTCCTTGTCATCTTATTCTACAATTATTTTCAACTCTTCTTGGATTAGATATTTAATGTGATCTTTCCTCTCCCTAAAATCGTAATTAAAGAACTCCCTTGCAATTCATGGGTTATGACAACAATTTCAGCTTTGCTTAAAATCATATTTTTCAAGAAACACCTAGACTGAAATGACATAGGACAATGAAAACATGATCTTAATCATACCCAAATGGTTGAAAATATTAGAAAGAGTTACCTACACAATATCAAATGCCATGATAAATACACAAATTCATATGGTGCTACCTTTACCTAATATAGATGCTTGTGACATGAGAAAAATTGTAAAAATATAACTTTATAAGTGAATAACAAAAAAAGGAAGCTTACCAACTTGCTTCTAAATTCATAGTTTTGAATTCACTTCATTAAGAAACTCTCTAATTGCATAGCAAAGCTCTTCATCAGTAGTATATGACAGGCTCGCTTTCTCCCTTGATCTCTCTTTCCCTTCTAAAGGAGGTTTCATCAATAAAAGAGTTTGTTTAGTTCAAAATTCCATAACATTTGTAGCGTGGTCATGTTTTGAGATGAAGACACATTATCTCTCCAATTGGTGAGCATACATAGAGGTTTATTGAATTCATTATAAGACTAAACAAATAGAAGCTTTAAAAAATCATCTTTGACCCTCCCAAAAACAAGAGATTTTACCTACCACTTCAAATGTCTACTTCTTCAATTGCCTCTTTCCACGAGTAGACTCGTATTCATATGATGTATTCAATTATTTGCTTCTTGTTTTTATATCCATGGAAGGAGTATCGAGGCTAACTGAAACAACAATCTCTGTGTCAATAAAATCATTTCCATGATGATTTGCAATATGTTTAGAAGGGATTTTCAAAGGTTTCCTGCCAAGGATTCCACCAGAATCCTCTTCCCTGACTACAACCTCCCCACTTTTATGCTCAATACCACAATCACTACATAAGAAGAAAATGCTGCCACAACAAAGATATTGATATAGGATGAAGAATACTACCTCTACACAAGAAATATTTTCCAAACCTCAGCAAATGTCCACAAATCTTGTTCAATCCTATTTGAATATTTTTCCCCAATGAAGCTCAGCAAGAAATTTTGTTTTTGTTAGGCTTGGGACACCTCATTAATTACAATATTTTCGACATTTGAAGGGGTTTTCAATGATGCCAATCTCATAGCAATTTCTTGCCCTAAAATTTTATCCTTTTCTTCATCAACCAGAACCCTATATTTCTGACCAATTCCTTCATTTTCTCTCATGCCCCCAAACAAAGTTGGATCCTTCTCTAGATTGTTCTTTTTCCTTCTATCATTATCTATGTCATTTTTTTTCCTTTTTATCACTGATTTGGGATTTGATGGAATTCACAATTTAGGGTTTTACAGGAGGACCTTTGAACCTAGAATATCGACCAGCTAATTCATCATCAAGACCAGCGTAATCGAAACCTCCCACATCTCCATATGAATAATTAACCGATGAGTTGAAGGGCTTTACCAGTATGTTGGAGTTGAGATTCAGTTGCAATGCACTTTCATCTAGAACTATGTGAGCAACTACCCTTCTCCTCTCAGCAATATACTCCAAATTGTGTTGTTGGAAGACCTTCTGTCATTTTTTCAACGCGTATGAATACATAGCCCACTAGTATCCCACTGACTTTGTGCAAATTTAATGTACATATTATTTAAACAATGCGGAGGGTTAAAGTCCATTAACACTAAGTCTATTTAGGTTAAGAAAAAAGAAAAGGAAAAAAACAAAAAAAAACTTTAATTCACCTACTGACCTCAAAAGAGGGAAAATTAAAAACTTAATTCACCCATAATTCCAAAAGTTAAATAATGAATTTTTTCATAAAAAAAATAAAATGAAAATTTTCTAAATAGTTTTTAATAAAAATGTTGAAAAGTAAATTTACTAGTTTTATATGACGAGCAAAAATGTAAAATTCCTAAACTTTTAAGGATTTCTTTCTAATATGGCTATTGCACCAAGAGTTGTGAGGTGCTCTACAACCATGGTTATCAATAAGGTTTATCAAGCATTCAAGTGAATGGAGGGTAAGGTTTAATAAGGTAGTTCGATGAATGAAAATGTAAGATTTCATGGTATTTGGTAGTCTCCCTGATGAGTAAACTTACTCAACTAGAATGTTGGAAATGTGGAGTGTTATAAATTCATTAGGAAATCGACGGTGTAAGGTTTTGGGATATTGGGATGTTTCCCAATGGCTTAACTCACTTTATTAATGTCTAAAGGCCCCTACCACTAAAGAATCACAAGGATTAAAAAATTATCATAATTACAAAAGAAATCAACCTACCGAGGAATATAATGCCAAGAGTTTATAAGTTTGTATTTTAGAGAAAAATATAGTGTGTTTTTTTAGAATATGAAGAACCTCATGGTCTAGAAACTGAACACATGCAACCAAGTACATTATAATAACATTCCCATATTTCCCCCTGCTCATGAATCTGAGTCTTTATCCCAATGATTTCAATTTGAATGTTGTAATCATTTCACATTTATTGTAGTATTCCCATAACCCGCCCCCCATTGATAGCTATTTAGTTGAACATAGTAGTAGTAAGACAATGGATAATCCGAGGAAATTTGACAATGGATATAAATTGCAATTTTGACGATAAATATTTACAATTTTGTAAATTTTAATGTTGCAAATGGATTTAGAGGGGCCTCTAAATCTATCTTCACTGTTAAAATTTATGAAATTGTATTTCATTTTACAATTTCATAAATTTTAACGCCACAGATGGATTCAAATACCCCCAAATACAATTTCATAAATTTTAATGCAGCATATGGATTCAGGTACCCCCTTAGTAATTCCAAACTAATTAGTCATTGCAATGATATTAATTACCCTTACTTCTAGTCTAGTTGTGACCCAATTTATGAATGCATTTGATAGGGACTTTTTGACAAACACTTTGTGTGTGACTGCTGTAACTGCCTGTCAAATTTTAGAATACTATAGTACCCTTTTTATTGGTTTACTATGTGGTTTTAGCAAGCAAGAATGTATGGCATTTTATGTGGTACAAATAGACCTAGGTAATTAACAGCAATAACAACATCCAATAACCAATCTTAACAACACTTCATATTTGCAATTTATTTGAAATAACAAGTTGCATGCTTGGAAAATGATGGAGCAAGGGTCAAACAATACCTTCGGCACACAAATCCGAAGTTGACGTGTTTTTTTGGCCATGCATTGGATGCATTTGGTAAGTCTATGTGGAGGAGGCGCATTTGAATGGCCGGTTATTGAGGGGATGTAGGGCTATGATGCTTCTAGCTAGGTATCGATATGGTACTGATTCTAGTACCTAATTCATAATTGATGTAGGAACCTATTTTTCCTTTAGAACGTGCTTAACCGGGTTTGCTTCAATCGTGCAACAGGGATAAAGATGGTTAAGAGAAAATTTGCGCAATTGCTTTGTTGGATCTCTGAAGATCAAGGTGCATGGCACCAATATTACTAATAGAAGGTAGCCAATTTACAAAATTTACACATCATTGTCAAATTTGCAATTTTCCATGACACAATTAAAAATGACTAACATAAATGACTAATTCATATTATTCTAGCTAGTCATTTTTTATTCTGTGACTAAATTAATCATTTATGTTAGTCATTTTTAACTCTGTCACTTATTATCTAGTCATATTTGTTAACTGGTGACTAAATTAGTTGTTAATTTTAGTCATTTATAGTTGGGTCAATCAAAATTGCTCATATTTAGTAGTAAATCACTTGAAAAACCTGTGGTGACTAGAATTTTTAGTCACCTAGTAGCTAATTCCTCATTTTGTACTAGTGTTTATTTTTCACTCCCATTCATTGAATGTGGACATTGTGGTTGACTAGGAGCACTAGAGGTGGGTTTTTTCCAATTTTTTACTATTTTGAAGCATTTAATGCCACCTAGAGCCTCTCACTCACCTTATTTTGCACACCCATGCATGCCAAGGATTCATGATTGCTCCAAGTAACTTTAGCCATGTCCACACAACAATTTGTGACCATTTGGAATGATTTGGAGTGAGTTTGTCCCACCTAGGGGGGATTGAGGTCAATTTGGCCAATTTCACATGTACAATCATTTTGGGATTCCCAAGCCCCACGAACCATTTCAGATGTAAGATGAACATGTTACTAACATATTTACATGTTATACAGTCAAATAATAACCTATTTTTAGTTCACATTGCATGTGTAAAATTGTTATGTTTTAATGGTTTTTTGTTGGTTTTGCATCAAATTCAATTTGTGAGTTTCTCGAAGGCTCCCAGATATTTCCATAGATAGAAATTATCACAAGTGTACTAGATTCTATGGCATTCACTATGTTGCAGATTCTAAGCTAGATTTGGTTGGTTTTACAGATTTCGATTGGGTAGGGGATAACATAGATCAAAAGTCCACTTCTGGCTATGTGCTTATGTTTGGTGGTGGGCCTTTTTGCTAGTCCAGCAAAAAACATGCTTTCATTTCCCTTTCTTCAGCAGAGGCAGAGTACAAGGAAGAGGTCAATGCTTGCACCCAAGCAGTTTGACTACAAGGTATTTTGTCTGAGTTTGACATTGGTAGTGCTTCATCCAATGTCATTTTTTGTGACAACCAAAGTGCTGTAAAAATCTCAAAAGATACAGTTCATCGAAAGAGAACCAAACACATTGAGATCCACACGTACTACATCAGGGATTTGGTGCATGACAGGACAATTGTTCTGCAATACTGCCCCACGGATGAGCAGATTGCAGCTATTTTCACCAAGAACTTTACCGAGAAAAGTTCACTTAACTCCGTTCACTGTTAGGGGTGAGTTCATCAGGATGAAATTCAGTTAATTCTTTATGTTTAGTTTGAGGGGGGTTTTGTTCCCAATGGGATTTCCTCTTTTCCTCACTTAGAGTTTTTTTTAGCATTTTAGAGTTACTTTATTGTAAAGGGTGACCTATGGCCTTTGTTGTCGGGGCCCTATTTTTTTACACCTCTACATGAGTATAGCTTAAGGGGGGGTGTTGGAGTAATTATCCAAATCACACATGTTTATTTGGCCTAATTGGCCTATTTTACCACTTATCCTAAGTTATTGGATTGAATATGTGACTACATCATCAATTGGATCATCCTCCTTCAATCATGGAGGCTAACTGTGTCTTCTCCTTCAATCGAGGACACTAAATAAGCTTCCTCCTTCAATCAAGGAGAAAATATGGGTTGATCTGCATCATCTAAGCACCCCAAATTAGTTAACGGATGGTTATTCCACCTACTTTTAATTAAACTACAACTGTAAATGCACCTCAATCATTATTTTTCCTATTTTTGGTAATTTCCAGTTAACTAGAGTGATTTAAGGAGCCTCCAACAACTTCTGGTGACTCAGTTCAGTTCAGTTCACTATATCTTATCTAACTATAGTAAGATAAGCACCCTTACCTACTAATTGACATGCAGTTGAGTTCTATTCAGTTAGACTCAGTCATAACTTCCTCTGCTTCAGTTTGAGCCAATTATTGATTGTTATTAGTGGTTAACTGATGTGTTTAGTGTGGCTAACTGACAACTAAGCCACTCTCATGTGTGCAATTCAAATTACCTCTTGGGAAATCGAATTTTTTTGCTATTCATGCAAGTGTATGACATTGAATCACTACTTTTGATTGATTATTTAATACTATACAATTGCAATCTCTAATTGCAACACTTTCATGTCATTTTTTTGTGTAATCGATCCTTGAATCTTTCGTAAGTTGTGCCTTGGTATTCAGATTACTGTGACTCAATTTCCATAACCTAGTGTTGCCTAACCCAGCTATGCCCCTGATTTTTCACACATAGTGGGTTAGTCTAGTGCCACACCTTCATTTTTGTCTCCCACACCCATTCCTCACATTCATGGATTGAATTTCCTAGCACCTGCTTGTAATGACCAAATGATAGGCTTTGCATCCCCTCCAGTGGCTCCTGCCTACCACCCACCACCTATGCAACCTACACCTGCTCTGACCTTGAATCCTCCTCTTCTTCAAGGACAGGTCTACGCTCAATGAAACCTCCCCAATTAACCCACTCCCGATAACCAAGAAGGGCAGGGAAGATGACAAAGAGGTAGGAATTGAGGAAACAACCAACCTCAAGGAGGCAGTCAATAACCCAACCCTCCTAACAACAATGGAACCCATTACCCTGCAAGAACCCCCAACGTCCACCTAGACATGGGAAGAAGCATCAATTATGGACTAACCATCTATGTACCATTTGCAATGTTTATGGCCATTATACACACCAGTGCCCCCATGCATCGCGTGCACCAGCTATTACAAGTTGAAAATCAACATGAAACTAATGCTTCCACTCTAACACATCCAAACCCAACACCATAAGGTCCTCCACCTATGGTGCTGTAGAAATCATTACCGAATTAAGGTATGGTTGCAACCCACCCTTTGGTACAACAAAACACTGCAACCACTTCTTCGAGTCAACCCATCGATCCTAGTGTCCATCATCTTATGACATTATCATTTGACGTAAACTTACAGACTCGACGCAACCAATATGTCTCCTCTATGGAAAAAATTAATTCATCCACGACATCTACCTCCAATTCTCTCGATATCTCCTTGTATTTCCTAAGAGTCCCCATAAACGGGACTGCCAAAGTCCCTAGGTTCCCTTTGCGTTGCGTTGCGAATAATCCCACTGCTAGAGCCACTCTCAATTACAATATTGTCGATGACTTGGTCCAGTTTCCCTCTGCCATGTCCGCTATGGAAGTCCTAAGAAATTTTCCTTCGCAACGCAAATCCTTTTATCTTCTTAAGGTGTTGTCAGCCCCTATGATTCTAGATTGATCACTTTCAACTTGGATCAAGGAGAATCTTGGATGCCTTCATCCGTAGCCTTCTAGGTTACTGTCACCATTCGAAATTTGGTTATCCATCCATGTATCATCGATGAAGGTGCATTCACTTGCATGATGTCAACCTTCATTTGGAAAAATATAGGATCCTTAACCCTTCAACCCTCAACCACCACCCTTCATGCTTACTATGGCCATGCTTCCCAACCACAAGGCGTTCTCATGAATGTCCCCATTGAGTTGGAAGGTGAAATTGTGTTGATTGTCAATGAATTTATGAATTCCCAATTAGATTATAACCTTATCCTTGGATGTAGTTACATGTATGTGATGTGAGCCATTGATTCAACTGTCTCCAGACTCCTAATGTTCCCCCACGATGGGAATATTGTGACCATTGAATAGTTGATGTTGTTATTACCATTTCAACTTGCAGGTGAAAAGGAGTAATCTCAAATGAAGAACTAAAGTTTTTGAATCATTGCTAATATGACCATGGATGATAAAATGAAGGCTAAAGGAATGAAAGGAGATTATGGTAAGTGTTTTAAAACTTTGATGGTCAAGATATTTGGGTGGAAAGATCTACAGTGGATGATGAATCCACTGATGAAAGTTGTGCAGAAGAAATAATTTTTATAATCAGCGGAAATATTTAATGGCAGACCTAAATATACGATAGAGATTTGAAGATTAAAATATCTACGACATAGGAGGATTTCGCTGGGAGATGATGCACAGATAAAGTCAGATTGAGGATCAACAAAATAGTTTGAATCTCAACATTGATTGAAGGCAGAGATTGATGAATGGTAAGATCGATGACAGATTTTAGGTCCACTGGGGTAACATGCATGGTAGATGTTAAAGTGAAAATCAACGGGATTGTTAAATATCATCATTGATCAACAACCAGGATTGCAGGTGAATAAGATTAGCAGCTGTTAGGTGATCCTCCCACAGAAATTGCACACCATTTTAAAGAGAAAAGGATCAAGATTTATAATGAGACCTAAGGCTATGACCAAGAGCTAATGGATAAATTTTCTATATTTAGCTGAGAAAATTAATGAATTGGTAGAGATCCTAAATTTGTCCAA
>LPNX011000953.1:58578-75390 GCA_001517045.1 Pseudotsuga menziesii | reverse complement strand
AGTAAGGTAAGAGTTGTGGCTAGAGGTTTCTATCAGAAAGAGGGAATTAATTCTGAAGAGACACTTACTTCTGGAAGCAAGATACATTTCCCTCAAAACTATCACGGTAGTTTCTTCCATGATGAATTAAAGACAAGCCTTCCTTAATGGTATGATTGAGGAAGAGTTTTACATCGAATATTCACAAGGATTTGAAGCTGAGGACAGAAGGAATCAAGTATGCAAGTTGAAGAAGGCCCTCTATGGCCTGAAGCAAGCTCCTAGAGCTTGGTATGGAAGAATAGATAGTTTCCTGATGAGCATGGGCTTTGCCAAGAGTAAAGACGATCCTAACCTTTCCTACAAGGTTGTAGAAGATGTACCTGTCATTCTATTACTATATGTGGATGACTTATTCTTGTCAGGGAATGAGAAACAGATCATGGAAAGTAAGAAGAAACTAGCAGAAGAATTTGAGATGAAAGACCTTGGGTTAATGCATTATTTCCTAGGTCTGGAAGTATGGCAAAGTTCATAAGGAATCTTTCTCAACCAGGGAAAGTATGTGGTAGAGATATTGAAGAGACTCAAATGCAAAGTCATGGCCACACCCATGTACTCCAACCTGAAGCTGTTAGCTGATGACTCATTAGAGTTAGTGGATGTGACTCACTACAGACAGATCATTGGGTCATTGATGTACTTAAAAAATACCAGACCAGACATTTGTTTTGCTGTGAACACCTTAAGTCAATATCTTGTTCAACCAAGATGGGTTCACCTAGTAACTGCAAAACATATCTAAAAGAGACTATAGAATTTGGTCTATACTATGATGGTAGCCATGAGTATAGATTGTATGGCTACACAGATGCAAATTGGGCTGAAAGTATCTTAGACAGGAAAATCAAATCAGGTATATGCTTTGAGGTCTGCTATGAGTTCATGGTTTGGCAGGAAACGGTCCAGTGTTTCTCTTAGAACGGTTGAAGCAGAATACATAGCAGATTGCTCTACTATGTTATGAAGCCATATGGCTTCAGAAGTCGATATCAGGTCTCTTTGACCTGAAGATGGATACAACAATGATTCTATGTGATAACCACAGTTGTGATGACAAAGAACCCTGTGTTCCACATAACACGTAGAAATCCGGTATTTCTACATACAAGATAAGATGAAGATAATGATACTGTAGATGCAGATGATGGTGATTTACTATTTCTATACTAAATATAAAGATGATGATGTTTCAGTATTCCCATATTGAAGATATAGATGATGATGCTTTTAGTATTCACATACTAGAGATACAGATGATGATAGATCAGTATTCAGATATTGAAGATGTAGATGATGATGGTTTGGATGATGATGTACCGATGAAGCCTCTTCCTCAAGTAGAGTTTGAACACTTTCGAGAAAAGATTGGTGTTGTTCGGACAGACCTTCCTCGAAAGGGGGAGTAGTGATGTTGCAGTGGGATTGTATCATCCCTGGGCATTTTCCCTAAAGTGATCCAGATACCTCGATCCTCGAGAATGAAGAGGGATTGTATCATCCCGGGACATCTGTCCATAATAGATCTGGTGGCTTCGGTCCTCGAGAATGTGGTAGGATTGCATCATCCTTGGACTTAGTCCTAAAGTGATAGGGACTAATTCTCCCGTAATCAATCCGGTAACTTCGGTTGTCGAGAATGTGGCGGGATTGTATCATCCCTGGACTTTAAGTCCAAAAGTGATCCAAAGACTTTTTGTCTTTGAGTTGTGGATTGCAGGTTGTTGCTGATGATGATGATGACATACTGATTGAAAGATCAGAGTATGATGATGATGAGGTACTGATCTAAAAGATCAGAGTATGATGATGACGCACTATGATTACGATGTTTCTGATCGAAAGATCAGAGTATGATGATGATGTTTCTGATCGAAAGATCAGAGTATGATGATGATGTTTCTGATTGAAAGATCAGAGTATGTTGATGATATTTCTGATCGAAATATCAGAGTATGATGATGATGTTTCTATGTTGATGATGTTTCTGATCGAAAGCTCAGAGTATGATGATGATGTTTCTGATCGAAAGATCAGAATGTGATGATGATTATGATCGACAGATCAGAATATGATGATGATGATGTTGCTATTGATCGAGAGGTCAAAGTACTGAAGATTTTGCTGCTGATCGAAAGGTCAAGGTGCTGAAGATGTTGTTGTTGATCGAAAAGTCAAAATGCTGAAGATGTTGCTGATCAAAAGGACAAAATGCTGAAGATGTTGTTGCTGATCGAAAAATCAAAGTGCTGAAGATGTTGCTGATCGGAAGTTCAAAATCCTGAAGATGTTGTTGCTGATCAGACAGTCAAAGTGCTAAAGATGTTGCTGATCGAAAGATCCAAGTGCTGAATATGTCGTTGCTAATTGAAAGATCAAAATGCTAAAGATGTTGTTGATCAAAGACTGAAGATGTTGCTGATGATGAAGATTGAAGATTGAAGATGAAGACTACATGATGTTGAAAAGCTTCCAATGATTTATAGATGTGTTACCCTGCTGATGTTGATGATGTCCCCCATCTCTGCTCTTGTTGTTGTTGATGTAGAATACCCTTCTCGTTAAGGGGGAGTGTTGAAATATTGTAACTTCGAAGAATATTCTTTATGTATCTTTTTTGGTCCCTGATGGTCCAACCGGGAGAACCATTTGTATTTCATTGTACCCCGATGCTCCTAATCGGAAGAAGTAATAAGAGTCATGAGGTAGTCCCCTCAAATTGTAAAGGTGGGTCATCAGCACCCCAGTGTGGTTACTTCAGCCTACATGTGTAACTCGAGCCTACATGAGTTAACTTAAGCCGACATGTTAATTGAGTAAACTTTAATTGAACGGATGAATATAAATAGAGGTGTAGTGCTCCTCACTTGAGACACACACACTCACTTGGAATAACGCACTTGTGGAGGAGAGGAGTTGCTGGAGAAGGAGGAGAATCAAGTTTTTGATCTCCTTGTTGGTTTTACCTTTTTCCCTTTTTGGGGCATCTATATTGAGGAAGATTTTGCTGGGTTTTTCCCTTTAGGGTTTTCCCAGGATAAATCTGTGTTGTTCTTGTGATACTGTTTCTTTCAGTGATCCTGTTTTATATGCTTTTATTATGAAAAATGAAATGATATACTGATGTCTTAGTTAAGCATATGAAAATTTAACATACTCTTAACCTTCAGGGATTGACTTTGGGCATACCAGTGTGGTATATCGATCCACCTAACCCCACCCCGACAACACAAATCGTACTGAAACTAGTCCAAACTATTGAGACAATGTCACATCCACCTCTTGGTAGACAACCAGTTTCTCCTTCATTCACTCTTGAACCCCCTCCTCTTAATAATATTGGGGGAAAGGAAACAAAACCCCCTGCATAACCATGCCCACCTCCTACTTGTGCCTTATGTGATGTCCTCAGCCACACTACTCAAAATTGTCTCAATTTTCCATTTCTCCGCACCACATGTGCACAATAGTAGAGCTCGACGACACTCTGGTTGTTAATGTATGAAACATCCATGTGGTTAAGAACAAATAGTTATGTATGAACCACTTGTGTGTACTTTGTGACCCAAACCTGCCCGAGTATCGGTCCCTCCTCACTAACTTTCATGAGTACTCTCTTGAGTCTGAAATCACTATCCTTGAGAAAATACACCCTCTAAATTCTTCCTAGGATACCACCAATACCATATTTATGATCTCAACTTCCAGTGTTCCTTCCCCCACATTGACAACAAAATATTACTCTGATCTATGCAGGTGCCACTTTATTAACGATGAAGAGATTCTTGAATCTCTCACAACTACTGAGTATCCTTGGGATGACTTACACCATCGCTCATTTTTCATCCCTAATGAACCTTCCTCATCATTGGATCAATTATTTGTTGAATCAAAATATTTTATTCAAGGAAGTGTCGATTGGTTCAAAAACCCAATCCCAGCACTCGAACCCTTCGAGCTTCTACCCGATACTTCATAGTTGGAAAAATGCCTACTTACGCTTGAACAAACATATGAAGATTGACGCGTTTCTCTAAAAATGATCAAAGCAGGTAATACCTTATCGAAGTCCCATTATGACTCCCATGCTTAAAAACACACCTTTAACGAGGGGGACCTTGTCCTTGTCTATGATTAAGTCCATGATAAGATTGGAAAAGGGAAGTTCAAATCCATGTGGCAAGGCCCTTATGTCATCCATTGATATCTCGATAAGGGGGCATACCTCCTCATTGACTTTGAAATTATCCTCTTGAAGAATCCTCGCAATGGGCTCTACCTCAAGATATTCTATGCATAAGATGACCAACCTAAATACCCTTGTATCATAGTTTTTATTTCTAGTTTGGCATCCATTTTTACGACGAGTCTCACAGTATGTTTCCTTGGTTGTTCTAGATGGATCCTAGATCGCCCTCCTATGTTGGTTTCACTGATGGTGCAAGTATATTGTATCCTAATATCACCTTGATTGTGTGGGCCATTTATTCTCCATCACTTGATTTGATCCATATCGAAGGAATGTGTGTTGGTATTGTTACAAAAAACCAATATGAGTATGACAGTGTCACTGGTATCCTAATCGCTGCCCTTCATTTGGGTATTTGTTTCCTTGATGTATTCTTAGAATACCAGTTGCTTGTCTCCCAATTGAATAACTACTATCAAGTACATGATCCCTGCTTGTTTAGAAATTTCCTGCACACTAGAAAATCGGTTAGGCATTTTGAATCCATTTCATTCATGCATGTTACCATAAGTCTCAAAAGTGTAGCAGATCAAATGGATAATGACGGTCTAGAGTGGCACATCAATTGTTGCATATAGGGAATAAAATGCATCATGCATCATCATATAGTCATGCATACATATGTCATATACATCATATATGCATATTCATCATCATAAAAAGAGAGTCATAAGACACATAAAAATACAAAAAATGTGCATCCACATGCATCCATATAATAATATCATAACCAATACAAAAAGATAATCCCCATAGGATTTATCATCATACATATAATACAAAATTCCCCATGCTTAAATGAATTAGGGGGAAGCACCACATGATTCTAATCGGAATATTAGTTCTCTGACTCTGTCTCCTCCTTAGTATCCTCCTCCTCATCTAATCTCTCCTCCTCCATTGGAACATCACCCTGTGCCGCCACTCTAACATACTCAACAACCACTGTGATCCTCCTCATCATAGAGATCCACTCAAAAGGGGCTCCGTAGCATGAAACAATCAAGTCGTAATTTAGATACTACCACCCATCGTCGATGACTCCCTCCAGTAGCATCTCCATTTCCAACCACAGTGAGTCTAAAGTAGCACTTTGTTTCCTCCTCTTCTCATGAGCAGGAAGATATAACCCCTCCACCCTGTCCCTACGTCACTAGTATCCCACTAGAGGATGTTGTCCCACGTCTGTACATGCACACATTTTGTCATCAGTATCACTGACATGTATAATCTAGCTACCAAGTATGATAGTAAACCAAAATATATGACTGAAACCACAAAGAGTCATGTATACATACCATTTGGTCCCCAGAGCTGTCTAGGATTTCAAGGCATCTCTGAATCTCCCCAGTAGTCCATGCCTTTGTATGGATAATCCTCAATGAGAATAGGAAGCTACCGCCACTATGAAAATAAATCTCGGGTAAAGAAATGACTTACTAGACCTCCTCCCTCATGGATTATAATCTCATACCACTACCTCATTCGAGGCTCACGTGGTCCCTCGCCACACATCGCTAGATGTAGTCACAGTGTTGGTAATCACTCAAAGAAGAATGAGCACAAAAAGGATGGGAAACATAAATCCCCATCTGCTAGGCTAACTTGGTTCATCCCACACATAACCATTGTCAGGTACATCGGGGCCCACCCATAGTAGGTTCCCCTCAAAAAAATCTCGACCATCAGTAACCGGATGCCTGATATCTTGTGTGGACCTTTCAATCCTAGTATTCACAACACCATCGTATCCATTGCACAAGTCTCTAGGCTCTCGATGTCACATAGAATAATGTATGACGCATGCACATACGCCATGGCATAGAAATGTTAGGGGCACTAGTTGTCCATGGAAACTCCTCTTAGGATTTTTGGTGAGATATTTCATATAACACCCAGCAACGGGAGACCAATTAGGAACTACACATCATGGAGGGTGATCTCCATCTGCTCACCCTGTATAAAATAACACTATGCATCCCTATCCTAGAAACTCACTAGATTGTTCAACAACAACTTTTCTGAACACATCCAAGGAGTTTGGAAGAACTTTAGCATCCCACCTCGAGCCAATGTATCTTGTACTACATCATGCTCCTAAACCTCATATATGAGGCCGTTGATGTCTATCTCTTACCATCGAACTCAAGATTTCCTACACATCCAAAAATTCCTAGTCATACCACGTTTAACATATTTTTTCCATTATGGTCTAGGTCACTCCTATCAGGCCTTTATGTGCGACTTAGGTCACACAAAACTCTTTGATAGGAGTGACCTAGGTCACACATGTCTCTCAAACAGGCGTGACTCAGGTCGTTCCTGTTTCCTCGACAGGTGAGACCGGGTCATTCCTGTATCCCCGATAGGTGCGATATGGTCGCGCCTTTTCCTTTGAAAAGTGAGACCCAACCTTGAAACCCTTTCGGGCTCAGTCATGGCCCCCGGATTGAAAAAATGACAAAAAAGATGCATGAAAATGATAGGCTAGGTGAGAGATCTTGCCTGCAACTGATAGATGACGAAACCACCAGTATAATCGAAAGAAATCATCAAATTTCTTCAAGGCCCTTCACTCCAACTCAACATTGAAGAGTTAAAATGACATGTGTCATGTTCCCCCCCTTGTTTATAGGCCTCCATTTGGTAAAATCCTTCTTTCATGCACCAAAAATTCATTCGACGTCCATTTCTTACATCATTCGATGTTGCACCTAAAATATCCACTAGTTGCTTGAACACCCTTCAGAGAGCCTCGTCTGAGATTATTCTGGTGACTTTTTTCCATCTTTGAGGGGACCGATGCACTTACCCAGTTATGATAGAGCACCAACGCCTTTTGTCTCTTGAAATTAGGTGTTGTTGGTGCTCTTTCCCTTTGAGCAAAAAGCATTGGTGAGTTTCCCCTTTAAGCCAAAAGCACTGGTAAACTTAAAAAAAGAAAAAATAAGATTCTAGAATATTCTGTATGAAATCCTCCATGGAGTTGGTTCCTACTAGCTAGGGAGAGGTGGCACTCTCCTTCCTCACCTATAGGGATCATCTCCTATCCATTTCCTAAGAGGATCTCATCTCTTTTGTCCTATAAATGAAGCCTTCATAGAGGGAGTGAGGGGAGACCAAAGAAAGCATCCTTATGTTGTTGGACTCAGATATGGTATAGAGGCAAATGTGAGTGAGTTTGTATATGAGAGAGATTTGTATGAGTGAGAAATGTTGTAAGTCCATTGTGGAAGAAAAATCTAGAAACATTAAGGCTTTGGTTGTAAATTTACCTTCCTATATCATTAATACAAAAATGTTCCCCTTTCCCATATTTTATTTGTGTCAATATCAATTAAATTTTGTTAGATTCCTTGATCACTAGCATGGATTGTTAATTTATCATGTTTCTCGCATCTTGTTGTTTTATCTTTTGATCTTTCTATGCAGGTATTGAATATTGCATGAAGAACATTGGAACAAGGGAAAAAAGCATTCAGATCTAAGGTATGAGAGTGTTTCAATGTTGTGTAAATTAACTATCTAGGGAAAGGATATGTTGTTGTGGTTTTTTGTTACATGCTTGTATCATACAAGGTAGAGGAACAAGCGGTGTCTGCACTGGTTGCAGAATTCCTTGAAACAAAATTGGTGACTCCACTGGGAATAGCTTAATTCAGTTAGATCTGGGGCAGATCCAGTTAGAATTGGAGCAGATCCAGTTAGATCTACAACTGTTGGTAACTATCTCACTTGTAGAATTTACATTTTCTTCCTTGGCTCATTTTAGTGGATAAGGTGAGTGATCCATCTTGTTACTCTGCCAATTGCCTATTTTGAAGTTTCTTTTACTTCTATTAGTCTAGCTCATTCCAGGTTTTGGTTCCTTGTGCAGATCTCTAGTTTTTCCATTTACAGATCTGTCAATGCACTTAGCTTTACATGACAGAGAGTTGTTTTTCCATAGGATCCTTTCTCCTCTTGACAGCCAGTGCCTTCAACATCTTTTCTCAGTCTACATAGAGGACCGATGACACCTTGTTGTAGTGGACAAAAAGCACCGACCTTCTGTCAGCGCTCTGGTGCAGTCTTCTCCTGTGCACCGAGGTAGGTCCCAAACTGCTTGCAAATTTTATTTTTTTAGTTATTTTTGTTTCTATGTAAATCTCCTGTGTGATTTTATTAATTTTTGATAGCTAAGTCTAATGGTTTTATGGTCTGATTCTCATTCAATGAGCTCAGATTCAAAAAATATATTTTCTCTGTTAGTAAAGAAGTTATAGTGAAAAGGAATTGTGTAAATTTACATATTTTGGATTTTTGATTTGTGTGGTCCATTCTCTGAAAAACTTATCATGAAAAAGAATATTTGTAGCCTCTCTTAAATTAGTTTACTTTAGATGCTTTATGTTCTTTATGTTTCAGAATTATATTTAAAAATACAAAAAGAAATTAACTAGCTTGTCTTGTTTATGCTTAGGAAAAGTTTATTCTTGGCTTGCATGAGTGATTAGGCAAGTAGATATTTTTGGATGTCATTGAGAAAATTTAATTTTGATAAAAATTAGAGGCTCTCCTTCCTTGTCTTTATTCAGAAAATTAGAATTCTTATTGGTGAAAAAAGAATTGTGTTTGAAGAATTGCTTGTTAGGTCTTGAAAATTGAGTTGTTGAAAGTAGCATGGAATTGGTGTTTTTGAAAGAAGAAAGAAAGGTATCTTCCATACTCTAGTTAGTTCTCATTGAAGAAAAAAAGAGATGCATCACATATAGATTTAAATATTCATCTTGAAATACACCTCACAAACAATCACTAACCATCAAGATAAAATAAACGATAGCCTAGGCTAAAATTTATAGTAATTTGAGTGATAGGATAGAGATGTGTTTCAACGTCTTAAAACATAGGAGCTGTCATTCCATGCCCGCACTGCATCTCTGGGTCTGTGTGGTTCCTCCACGTACCATCGGTATATAGAACGACATTTCACGTACCCTTGAGGTATATAGAAAGGTACTTCACGTACTCGATTGTATATTGGAGGGACCCTTTCGAATGGTTGTGCATTAGACAACACTAACATGGATTTGAGATCCCACATACCTTGCATATATCAGGAGACCCTTCTAGGATTCCTGAACCATCTGAGAAATACTTTTGGTCATCTTGTTGGAGCAATACACTAAGAACAACACTAGGGGAGCTACTATGCACGTGTCGTCCAGGTAATTGGGTGTTCAGGAAAGGGTACAGTTCCAATCCTCCTTGTCACGTTTCACTATTGGACCTTGCGGTATATTGCGAGTTGTGACAGCTTGAAAATCCTAGCGAGGAACTAGCTATTATTAGCCCATCCTGTAATTTAAGTTTGCTTGTGGCCTTATCTTTTGTAGGTTTGTTTGTGTGTGTTTTCTTGTTTTTTAAAATCTAGAGTAGAAAGTCTCAGCCACCACCATGGTTGACCAACTTGCGAGATGTTCTCATACGTTGCAAGGTTTACCACCTGACTCTCCCCTTGCCGTGGAAGGAAACAAAGGTGAAACCATGGAACGACCAGCTTCTGCTGATGCCGGTAAAGAAAATACTCCAGTTACTGGAACTAGAGAAGAATTATCTATTTATGATAATCCTTTGGTCCAACAGCCTCTTGCAGCTTACTCAAAATTTCACTTTCCAACAGAAGGTCAACCCGACTCATCATATTGGATGTTCAATCACCCACCTAATGAGACCATAGAGGCAGAATATGGTGTTGGGATCCAATCCACTAGTGTAAATTAGACCTTGATTTTATGTCAATCTAGAGTTTGTAAGACTTAGAGGCATATCCCAAATATAGAGACTCAGAGCTAGACCTAACTGGAAATTCAGTTTACTTATGAAACAAATCTATTGAATGCTAGAATGCTGTAACTTTGAAATGCAAAACCTCCCTTACAGAAGCAACTTCATTCGATCTCTTAGTTTAACCAACAATTCATATATGAAATATTCTAATATAAAAAATACTGAACCTAAATCTTAAAAATAGATCACAATACAATGCCTAATATTTCACTATTGAAAGCAGACAATCATTGATTTCCTTTACAAGAAGACAATTCGTAATGCATAACTATCTTCAACAGTTCGATATCAAATAAGCAATGCAATTGAAATCATTCCTACAGCGTTTAACCATTTAAATAAAAGAGCTCATAAACCTATTCATATAATCTAACTCATTCTGCAATGTATGAGTAATTAAATAAAGAAAATTGACTTCTACTGGATTCAACTAAAACATACCACATGCAACGATGCAGAAAGATGTGTGCAGACTTGGCAACGGGGGCCCTCCAATGCTTTGCTTACACACGCAAAGAAAATCGCAGAGCGCTAAAACTCAATCACATTCACCATATAGAAATGAACATACACAGTAATTTAACAAATCCTCGGTCTTTATTTCAAAATCATACGTCTATTATCCCAGGAGTTTTTTCCCTCTGTAAAATCAAATACTTAAATAAGTCTTTTTTAAAACTGAAATGATACAAATCTGGAAGAATCATAATGATATGCTCCTAATATTTTCCTTGACCCTCGAGATCCTGTATCAGATCCATCAAAAATAGGCAAAATCAAAACTATCCTATTTTCATGCTAAGTGGTAGCACAGGTGGTCGTCTTTGACCGGCTTTGACTCGACACCTGTGAAATCCATATCATATGTTCATTAGAAATTTAACCATCCTTGGACATCGAGGATCTTCCTCCCATCTCTCAGTTTGTGCCTAGCTGGCCTGCAAGTATCCAACCTAGGAGAAATTACGGGAAGTTAGCACATTTTGTAATTTTGAATAAAGCCTTAATTTAAATGCCTTAAAAATCTCATAATTCAATTTATTAAGAAGCAACAACATTTATACCTTTGACCAAAGTTTTGTGGATGAAATTAAGGCTTTATGGATCAATTATGAAGGTTTATGGAGAAAACTGGAAGGTATTTAGATGGAAAAATAGGTAAAAATGGTGCCCAACATCTCCCCCAAGAGGAAGTTGTTGCATGTCCTCATGCACAAAAAGTATTTCCAAAAATTTGACCCTGCTTATATCATGACCAAAATTTTGTTGTTGAACCTCTACTTTTAATCTCCTGTCTGAGATGATGCATCTGTAGAAGTTCGAGATGCATAAAGGACTTTCAGTTTTTCATACTTGGTTTTGTAAGTCTTCTTTTGTTTATACCATTTATATGCATGCTTGGAGATTCGTGCCCTTTGAACTTTAAGCTTCTTGTTCTTTTCTTTTAACTTTTCATTCCTCAATTCTAATTCTCTTACTTCCAGTTTCAACTTCTTAATCTTTTTACTGATTTTGGAAGCTTTCTTCTTTTCCATCTTCATTGAAGGCTACACAGAATTAGTGTCCATCCCCAATTCTTCATTCTCTTGCACCGAATCTCCCTTATTTTCTTTTTCTATAGTTTGTTGCTCTAAGAAAGGAGGAGCTGGATCATTTGAAATTTCTTGTCTTGGATGCTTTTTCTCTTCTTTTTCTTGCTGTTCCAAGAAAAGATTAATTTTTTTAGTCTGCTTTATCACTTCATCTGAAATATTTTCAGTTTTTTGGGTATCTTTTTCTTCATGGACTTTCCCTATCTCAACTGTTAAACTTTCTTCTGGACTTTCCAAGGATTGTATGTATTCATACCGTTTTTGCTGGCTTTCATCATCCTCTTCTAGAGCTGACTTATTTCGAGCTTGCTGATGTTTCCTTGGCTTTTTCTTATAAGTGGTGAAGATTTGATCTTGCTTTTGGAACTGTCTTTCTTCTTTCATCACACTTCTGGTTCTAATTATTCTCTGAGGCTGTTTTGAGCTTACTGCCTCAGAGTTATCTTCATCATCTGTGATCATCAACACCTCTTTTTCTTTCTTTTCCCCTTAAGCAGTTTTGAGCTTATTGCTTCAGGGTTCTGTTCTCCATCCTTGGGGTATGTTATCATCAACAGTTTGTCTTCTTTCAATCTTTCTTCAAGAAGCTCTTCTAGTTCTTCAAATTGATTATGAATTATAAATTCTTGCCATGTCA
This sequence comes from Pseudotsuga menziesii, assembly GCA_001517045.1. Lineage (NCBI taxonomy): Eukaryota > Viridiplantae > Streptophyta > Pinopsida > Pinales > Pinaceae > Pseudotsuga > Pseudotsuga menziesii. Next base: position 63,044 of record LPNX011000953.1, on the reverse strand, counting down.
GGTTTTGCTTCTGTAACTCATATGTGATGATTATTTTGATGAGCCCACAATGGAAAAGGCTTGTTAATTTATCTTCTGCACGCTTTTGAACATCCTTAGCCATCTTGGAAAGGCTCTGTAATAAAAAATGGGGCATTTTAATCTCATAATCACCCCTCAAATGCTGCAATATCTTGATATGATAAAGATATATAATACTAAGTCGGCCTTCACAGGTGATGAATCTTTGGATGATATAGACTATTTCATCCCAGGGATGAACCAACCAACTCCTTGGTATTCCCTTCTTACATTTCACTAAACCTTCCCTTGACCTACATAGAAAGGGTATCCATGCCTTCTCCTTGAATTGTTTGGTTTTAAAGAATCTCTCTCCTTGCTGTGGTAAGCCAACAATCTGTGCCAAAATATCTTTAGACAGTTTGAAATTCAAATTTCCTACTGTAGCCCTCTCTCCATCAAATGAGTTAGCAAATTCTAGGTTAACATTGTCATTATGCCCATCAAACTTTTCAAGAAAAGACACCCACTGTTTCCTCTAAAAAATTTCCATACATTTCTCATGAATAATAGTGGAATCGAATTTCTCTGGTTCCAATTTAGATACCATTTTGCAATTTTAACAGGAAAAGAAATATGAAGCAAAAAACCCCAGCTTTGCAACTTTTAACTCTGTAAATGTTTTCCTATTTCAAAACGGTCCTCTGAAACTGGAGTTGCTATTGATCTAGCAAATTCTTTTGGCAAAAGATTCAAGTTTTACCTCTCTTTTGGCATTATTACTTCAATATTTCTCCTGTGCATATGCATTCTTCAGAAAGTAGTGCCTGCATCCTTCCTCTATGATACATGCCTTCTTTTCACTGTGAATTATTATCCCTGTACACCTTTGCAATGTACAACAATCAGGTCTGCAGGTGGAAGAGTGAAGCTTGGGAAATGATCAAAGCAGAATGACCATTTTGATATACAATCCCAGTGTCATAACTTGCAGTGCAATTTTTTTATGCACATGAATATTTTCATGGGAGCATACAACTATGATTCCCACGTCTTTTGCAATAATCATTTGAACATGCCACTTATCAAATGTTCTACGATCCATCTTATATATTCCATATATATATATTTTAACTTAATGCATAATGCACTAGTATCTTTGTCCTGGAGTATATAAATGAAAACATAAAAACATTTGAATTCCATTGTTTAAAAAAAAAAAACATTTCTCTTCCTGTTGAGAAGAAAAACCTGCTTGTAGAATGCAGTTTAGGTTTTGATAAATTAAAATTTGCTTCTGAGATTGATTCTGACCACCATTTTGACACCTAGGGTAGGATAATGAGAAGTGAATGGGATGCTGGCATGGATTGTGAAGGTGATAGAGTAGACAGTCAAGCTTATGAGGATATGTATATATGTCATTACTTAAAAACAAAGAATCATGCAACTTTTAAAGCATAAAAATTAAAATCCTTACAGACTTTGCTTGATATCCCTTTGTGTTGTGCTTGCTGATTGATGTAGCTGGTCTACTTGTCTGCTTGAGAAGAGAATTTGTAATTTGTTTCTGATTCACACATGTCCTTTTGATGTCTTCTCTTAAAAATTTCTACCATCTCAGGTCCTTGTGTGAAAATTTCAATAGAGATGTGCTTCTTTTCAGGTCCCTTCTGCTGTCTTCTGATGCAATGTCTCAGATTCCTTCTGCTAGACTGGAAGTCAAGTCCCTCTGCATTTGGAGAAGGCTTGGAGGGTTCCAAGAATGGCCAAGTAAAATTGGTTTTCCAAGGAAAATTCGAGTTTATGTTGTGCCAGTTGCCTGGTTTTCACAACTAAACTCCCTTTTTTTTGTTTCTTGTCTTTTTTCTTTGTGTTTTGTTTTGTTTTTTTGTTTTGTTTATTTTTTGTTTTTTTGTTTTTTGTTTTTTTTGTTTTTTATCAAATCAGAAAATGGCTAAGAAGAAAGTGAAGGAGAAACACCAATGTGTTTATCCAGCACTTCCATCTCCCGTTGCTGTGAAATATGCTGTATGAAATCTTCTTTGTTGATAGGCTTGGTGTAGATTTTTAGCCGATGGCCATTGACCACAAATGTATGTGCTTCATCATCGATTGTTTGGAGTTTGACTGAGCCATTTTCATATACCTCTACAATCTCATATGGACCAAGCCAATGAGTTGTGAACTTGGTCTTGAAGTCTTTGAATTTTGAATCAAACAATAAGGCCCAGTCACCGATGTGAAATTGTTTCTTTTTGATAAACTTTTCATGCCATTGGGCTCTCTGTTGTTGTATCAAAATATTGTGCTCTATTGCAGCCTGTCTCATCTCATATAATTGGTTTAATTGTAGTATTCTTTCTTGCTGTGCTTCAGAAAGATTCATCCCCAAATCTGCTGCTAACTTAAAGGTATGAATTTGAAATTCTATCGGCAAGAGGACTTGCTTACCATAAATGAGCTGATAAGGAGAAAAACCAGTACTGTTTTTCCAAGTGATTCGGTATGCCCATAAAGCTTCAGTAAGCTTAGCTGACCAATCCTTTCTATGTATCTGGAAAGTTTTGGTGATGATTCCTTCCAAAGTTTTTTTTGTAGATTCCACCTGGCCATTGGCTTGTGGATGGTAAGGTGTAGATTTTCTGTGCTTAATCTTGTACTTTGCTGCTATCTCCTGTACCAGTTTAGAAGTAAACTGTGCACCCTAATCAATGAAAATCTCTCTAGGAACCCCAAATCTGACAAATATCTCTTCAAAAAGAAAGTTTACCACTATTTGTTCTATGGCTCTTGGTAATGGTTTGGCTTCCACCCACTTTGTAACATAATCGGTACATACTAAAATGTACTTCTTTCCTTGTGATGGTGGATTAATCGGACCAATGAAATCAAGAGCCCATTTTTCAAATGGTTCTATTAATATTTGTGGTTGGAGTGGCATTTCATCAGATCGTACTGCCCGTCCCATCCGTTGACAAGTATCATAGCTCCTAACATACTTCTTGGAATCCTTGAAAATAGAAATCCAGTAATACCCCAAATTGAGTATCTTGTATGCTGTTCTTTTCTCTGCAAAATGGCCACCACACGGTTCATCATGACATGCTTTCAAAATATCTAAAACTTCATCTTGTCATACACATCTCCTAATAATTAGATCATATCCTGTGTAAAAGAGATCGCCATTGACCCATATATGTCTAGCACTTTGTTTAATAATATTTTCCCTTTCTTTGGATGACATAGATGGAGGTAGCTGTCCTGATGATAAATATTTGGTGATATCAGCATACCAAGGAGTGATAATAGAAATTGCAAACAAATGTTCATCAGGTAAACTATCTAAAATAGGAACAACCTCACCAGTATTGTGTAAGTGAGACAGGAAATCTGCCACTTGATTTTCTCGTCCAGGCCGATCTAAAATAGTGATATTGAATTCCTGCATTAATAGTAACCATCTGGTTATCCGACCATTAGTAATAGACTTATTCATCAAATATCGTAAAGAGGAATGATCTGTGTGGACAAAAATTTCGTAGCCAGTAATGTAATGACGGAATTTGTTTACAGCATGAACTACTGCCAACATCTCCTTTTCAGTGACTATATAATTCAATTCTGCAGGTGTTATATTTTTGCTGATAAAATAAATAGCATAAGTCATGGTATGCTCTTTTTGTCCCAAAGAGGTGCCTATTGCAGTATCAAATGCATCAGTAGAAATATGGAAGGGCAATGTCCAATTTTGTCCCCTTAAAATTGGAGCAGTTGAGAGCTTCTCTTTAAGTGTTTGAAATGCAGATTGACAGTTAGTATCCCATTTGAAATGCACATCCTTTGAAAGTAATTTAAACAATGGCAGAGCTATCTTACTGAAATTTGCAATAAATCTACGATAATAACCTACATACCCTAAAAATATTCTCACATCTGTTTGAGTTATTGGTTCAGATAGATTTACAATGATCTGAATTTTGGCAGGATCTACTTTTTTTCCAGATGAAGAAATTTGATGTCCTAAAACTATCCCTTTAGTCATCATCATAAAAAAAAATTGTTGCTAAGGGAAAGATTTGATTCAAAACACCTTTTTAAAATTTTCTCCAAGTTTGCTATAGAATCTTCAAAGGCACTTCCATGCACAAAAAAATCATCCATATAGACTTCAACACATTCATGAATTAGATCTGCAAAAATGGCCAAGACTGTTCTCTGAAAGGTAGCTGGGGAATTACATAAACCAAAAGGTAAAACCTTGTAGGCATATGTGCCCCCGGGACATGTAAAAGTAGTTTTGTCCCGGTCCTCTTTTGCAATGCTAATTTGATTATATCTGCTGAAACCATCTAGAAATGAAAAATATTCCTTCCCAGCTAAGGCATCTAACACTTGATCAATAAAGGGCAATGGGAAATAATATTTTAGTGTTGCCTTGTTTAACTCCCTATAATCTACAAATA
>LPNX011000953.1:6416-44304 GCA_001517045.1 Pseudotsuga menziesii | reverse complement strand
TTGACATTTGTGGAATTGTACTTGGGAGTCCATATTTGTATGACCGGAAAGCAGTCTTTTATAGAGAGTAGAATAAGTATCATATTTTTAAAGATGGTGTGGAATATATTGTACGAGCACATAAGACAAAAACAAATGTAGCAATAGTCTCTGCAGGACAAATAAAGAGGCTCGTAAATGCTAGTAAGAATTTTGTGTTAATGATGGTTAAGGTGAAAAATGATGAGATCTCTAAATCTTTTGAAGGATGTGATCCTAAACATAAATCTGAAATGATTGAAATTATTTATGAGTATGATGATTTATTTCAAGATCTGAAAGGGTTACCACCAAAGAGAGAAATTCAGCATGAGATACATTTGCAGCAGGATGTGCCACTCCCGAACATAGCCATGTACCGGATGTCTGTAATGCAGAATGAGGAAATCAAGAAGCAGGTTTAGGAGCTGATTGAGAAGGGGGTCATCTATCCAAGTACTTCTCCTTGTGGCTCTCCTATAGTCTTGGTTCCAAAGAAGGATGGGTCTTGGAGGATGTGCATTGACTATAGGGCCCTTAACAAAATCACCATTAAAAACAGGTTTCCTCTTCCTCACATTGATGATTTGCTTGATTAGTTAAAGCATGCAATTTATTTTACAAAATTGGATCTACGTAGTGGGTATCATCAAATCCGTGTTGTTGAAAATGATGCCTGGAAAACAACGTTTAAAACAAAACAGGGTTTGTATGAATGGCTTGTGATGCCTTTCGGGCTCTGTAACGCACCTGCTACTTTCATGCGGGTCATGAATGATGTCTTTCGTCCATTCATTGATAATTTTGTAATTGTATATCTGGATGATATGCTGGTGTTTAGCAAAACCTGGGAGGAACACATTGTACATGTGAAGAACGTTTTAGATGTACTAAGGAAGGAGAAGCTTTATGTAAAAATGTCTAAATGTGAGTTTGCAAAACCTTCTTTAGTATATCTGGGCCATATTATTGGTGGAGGATACCTGCGAGTGGACCCAACCAAGGTTGTTGTCATTGTAAACTGGCCACAGCCTAACACCATTACTGAAATTAGAAGTTTTCTGGGTGCGGTTCAGTATTGGAGGAAATTCATCTCTGGGTTTTCTTCCATTGCTGCCCCATTACATGCGTTGACAAGCGTTAAAGAAATTTTTAACTGGGGAGGCAAGCATCAGAGGGACTTCGACACTTTGAAGGAAAGGATTAGCACAGCACCAGTTCTGACGTTGCCAGATTTGCAGCAACCATTTGAGATTGAAACAGATGCCAGCGGGTTCGCCATGGGAGCCATTTTGATGCAAGGGAGGAAGCCAGTCTGTTACCATTCAGAAACATTCTCTACTACGGTAAGTAACTATCCGACTTATGACAAAGATTTGTATGCTTTAGTACAGATTGTGAAGAAGTGGAAACATTATATCATGGGAAAAGAAACAATCATACATATTGATCATCAACCACTTCAATATCTGCAATCTCAAACTAAAGTACAGCAAAGTAGGCATTTAAGATGGATGGGATTCTTGCAACAGTTTCATCTCATAATTAAATACAAAAAGGGAATTCATAATAAGATAGCAGACATGTTATCAAGACCGCCTACAAACGCTTCAATCATTCTTCAGAATAGTTCATTAACACATGAAAGTTACATTGAACAGTATGCAAAAGACAAAGATTTTAAGAACGTATATGCATCACTGAAACATGGTAAACAGGAAGAGAAATATTATGTGCATAATCAACTCCTGTATCATCTCGGTAAACTCTATATTCCTGAGAAAGAGAGAGTGCATGTGATCCGAGAAGCACATAGTTCATTGATTGCAAGACATTTTGGTGTAAGTAAAATGTTGACAATATTGCAGAATCACTGTTATTGGCCTCAGATGCAAGAAACTGTAGCTAAATACATACGAGGATGTGTTATGTGTGTAATGAGTAAGCCTAGCAATAGGAAATTGGGTTTGTACACACCTCTTCCAGTTTCTTCTCGTCCCTGGGAAAGCATTTCTATGGACTTTGTAGGAGGACTACCTATGTCTAGAAAAGGGCATGATTACCTATATGTTGTTGTGGACAGATTCATCAAAATGTGTATCTTAATGCCATGTAACAAACAGATCACTGTTGAACAAACAGCTCATCTATTCTTTCAGAATGTTTGGGTACATTTTGGGCTACCCATGTCTATTGTATCTGATCGGGATTCTCGGTTCTTGGGAGAATTCTGGTCAACTTTATGGGAGCTTATGGATACTAAACTTAAGAAAAGTACAGCTTTTCATCCACAGACCGATGGACAAACAGAGGTAGTAAACAGAACAGTGGTTCAGTTGCTCAGGGGATATTGTAGTAAACATCCTAAAATTTGGGATGAGCAGTTGCAGTATATACAGCATGCTTACAATCATGGAGTTCATTCTTCCATGAAAATATCTCCTTTTGAAACTTGTTTTGGTTATCTGCCAAAAACACCGATGGACTTCGCTTTTGGCAAAGATACAGTGGATGGACATCATGATGTAGATAAAGCTCTAAGATTCATTCAGAGAATCCAAGCGGTGCAGCAGGCAGTTCAGGAACAGTTGGAGAAGAGCCAGGAAAAGTACAAAGCTAGGCATGACAAGCATCGAGTTGATCATCAATTTCAGGTTGGCGACAGAGTTTGGTTACATATCATCAAAGAAAGAATGAAAGGTGAAGGTAAAAAGCTTAAGCCTATCAGGTATGGTCCTTTTGAGATTCTGGAAAAGATTGGTACTAATGCTTTTCGCTTGAAGTTACCTCCATACATGCAAATCTATTCAGTTGTCAATGTTGAGAATCTTAAACTGTATGAGCCTCCTATGATCATGGATGAGGAAACTAACATACAGATTCCTTCAGTTTATGATATGGCACCTAAATACATGAAAGAGTTGCAGGATGATGTTATTCTTGACAAAAATGTAAGGACTTCACGAAGGGGGAATGTTGAGTACCTTCGAGTGGGGCTTAAAGGCATGCATCCTAGCAAAGCAATATGGATGGAGATTGGAAAAGTGTTGGAGTAGGGTCCCGCAGCTACAGAAGAAGCTGCTATTTTGACGGATAGACAGTTTTGGCGGAGATATAAGAGGCAGAGCTATGACACTGTAGTAGGTTTCTAGCTATAGATCAGAGCTGGAAACCATGACGTAGAAGACAAAGAAGTCAAAGAAGATGACGGTACCTGAGCGGCCGAGAAGAGAGAGCTCACCCACTGCATTGAAGGTAGCGGCGGAAGATAGGAGGGTTCAACTACCCTCATAAAGGAAAAGGAGCAACGAGGCCGAGGTATTGAAGACGAAGGACAGAAAAGGGAAGCAACACTGAGGTTTTTTGGTCTAACCAGAAAGAATTTGCTGAACGAGAGAACAGGAGTCCTAAGCTGAACATAGAGGCCTGGTTACAAAAACATATCATTACAGACATCCATGCGATATTTTTGCGACCTTTGGAAACGAACTTTACAACTGGTTATCAAAGTTAACTGATATAGGCATATTCAAAAAGAAAAGAGACATTGTCTGGACACCGGAGCTGATTCAGACCGTGAAGAAACTTGATAATCCTATCATGAGGGCAGTAGACTTCCGTCTTGCTAGTGTGCTATAAGGCTTGTTACGGAGAGAAATTCCTATGGCTTGGGGTACCACAACAGAAAGCTAGACTCCAGAAATCAATCTTTCCCAATATGCAATAGAAATAAAATGTCTAACACTAAAGGATCGAACCTCGTACCTTATTCCGGATGGTTGAAGTAGATCCCCATTGAGCTTTCCAATCTTCAGCTTGAATTGTTATAGCACATCCTCAACAACAAGTAAACAATACAAGCATACTATATTTCATGGTGTTAGATCTATTCTAGCATATATAATCAATGATGTATAAGCATTTGACATATTCCAATGGATACAATATTCATTCAAATACACATTACTGGACAGGAAAAGATATTTCTATTAATATGAATCAGAGATTACAAGTGACAACCTCTGACGGAACATCTGCGAACCGGAGAAACTGAATCCCCCACTTGGACCTCCACCACCTCAATCCTCCATCACTTCGATAGCAAGCTTACTAACAAAAGGCAAGCTTGGGAAGAACACAATAGTGCTCCAAGGGATAAAGGGATGCAGACTCAAGCATAAGTTCTGGAAACAATGGACTATAGTTTCGTTACTCTCAATTCTCTCTTATATTTCCCCCCCCCTTCAATGTACCAAGGGGTTCCTTATATAGCTTCACAAGGGATAATGAAGGGTCGAATCCGAGCGATCTCAAGGCATATGAAAGGCCAGGAGTCAAATGAGTCGGATCCAAGTCCAGGAACGCTCCAAAAGGATTTGGATTATGCACACATCCCAATGTATGCGACTATAGGGGGAATACCCGCATATGTACGCGGTTATCTGGGGAAAAGCCGCATATATCACTTTTCTTATGTTTTTAGGGATGGCCAAGGATACATCAAAAGACAACAAGTAGTCCATAGGGGCTAATGAGTCTACAGCGGGACAGGGGAAGGCCATACAATGTGTGATTCACCTAGTGTGGTGAAATCTGCTATAACAGATGCCCCCTAATGTATGAGATCAGAGGGGTTATACGATGGCCGAAATACATTATAAGTCCATCCCAGAAGTGAAGTGATGAAGGTACCCAAATGGAAGACCAGCCACACAATCAGCATAATACCATAATACAACTCTACATATAACTGCAAATACATATAGCAGTCTCGGATACATAAGAGTACAATGGCCATGAATAGGCATGAAACATGATAACATAGATGTGGTCATCGCCACGTACAATATAGATAGATCAGAATCTCCATGATGAAGATATACAAAGGACCATGATCTCCACAAAGGCTGAAGATATATAACAGATCAAGATCTCCATAGTGGCTGGAAATGTCTGACATATACTGGAACAAGTCACGAGAGCTGAAATCTCATGAACACTGGCACGATCAAGGAGGTAGCATATAGTGGATGCCACCAATCTGGAAGGTCTTCTACATACATCGCTACGAGTACATGTCCTACTATGCGAATAGAGGTGTCGAGGTCAAACATAGTAGTCCATCGTCTGATTACCCGTCATTGATGTATACCATTAACAGACGCGAGATCACCCACCAATAATGAAAATGGGAATCAAGGTACTAGAGTGCAAACTAACAAGTGTGAATAAATGTGTTGAGGTCGAACACTTGAGAGAATCCATCGATCAGGGGACATTGATGTATTCCCAAAACTGTCAATGGCGAGAGAACCTGCCACTGATGACTGCAAGTCTCAAGGCACTCCAAATGACTCTAGACTCCAATCCCAGAATAAATGATATAAATTCGATGGGATGAAATCCGCTGGAAGGAGGGAATTAGGGAATCCCCCATCATCCAACACGAGGTACTCAACAAAGCTGTATAATGTGGAAGGACTCGATCATAAGGTGCACGAACCAGTAACTGTACTGGGAATGGCCGACATGCAAAGTCAAGATAACTAAGGAATTGCCGACTCAGGTTTCAACTTCCTTTGAACAAGATCATAACGGCATATGGTGACTGAATGAAGGCAACATAGACTCGATATACAAATTGGGACATCTCTATGACGCAGGAGGCATCAATAGAGGCTCCATAGTGACTGGAAGCTTAACTAGTCAGTGGAGATAAAACTCAGATAAACGAGTACAGCTCCTAAAGTCAAACTATAACCCAACCAATGGATGTGATATACAGTGCTCTGTTCGAAGGCGACACGACTCGACAGCTGCCAAAGATAATATCTTTTCTTGTCCGGATTTTTGGTTTTTTTATTTTTTTTTTGGTCTTTTTTAGTTATTTGAAAAGCTTGAAAAAAGAATAAACTAGCTTTATAGTTACAAACTAGGAGGAGATGAGTGTCATGAGGGCAAAAAAACTAGTTCCAAGCAGTGGAACATACCTATGCTCAATGCAAGGATACATGTGTAGGATATCGACACTCGGGGGAAAATCCCCTCCCGGTAAAAAGGAAATCAAGCTGCGAAGGATATAAAAAAAAGGCTCTGCATGGCTAGACATGAGACAAGCTCGAGCTATATGGCTGAAACGCAATGTCAGGGGATCCAGCATAAAGCTCAATAAGACAGGAAAAGCTCATGATAATGCATCCACAACTTGATACAAGGGAGTCTGGGGGATCATGGCCAGCATAAGATCAAGAGGAGTATGAGGCTCTTGCTAAATGTCATGGCAATACTATACAACGGACTCCCATACCCTAAAGGGGGAAACATCGGCATGGGCACCAACTGCAAATAAGGCGCTAACTAGGGTACCCATGTAAGGTGAGGCTCTACCACTCATATCATGCCACTTCTATAGCAGCAAGAAGGTTTCGTGACATAATAGAGTGGGTTCGTACCTAAGGATATAGTGACATGGTCATAAGGTCATGCAAAATGCAAACGGTGGTGAACCTAACCTATATGCCAGTGTAGAAGTAATACCTATGATAGGCACAAATGGTCTCTGGTCACAAAAGAAGCATCCAACAGACAACTTCAGACCCAAGGAAGACCCAACCACACTCACAACCCACCCAACAACTTCCCACAACATCAGACTCACAAAAAAGGAGGATGTACGCGACTGTATAAAGAACAGTTGCATATGTACGCGACTTTTGGCCAAACATCCGCGTATGTACGCGACTGTTGTCCAAAAACCCGCGTATACGGAGAAGGCAGTGGTAAAAAGCAGGTCAAGGCCAAACCAATAAAGGGGAGTGTCAATGGACAAACATACTATAACATGCGACACAGAAATAGAGAGAAACCAAGAGCAAGTCAATAATATCAAGCCCATTGTGCCCCCAACCCCAAAGAAAAACAAGGAACATCCCCAGCAGAGTCACCAATTCTGTTACGGAGAGAAATTCCTATGGCTTGGGGTACCACAATAGACAGCTAGACTCCAAAAATCAATCTTTCCCAATATGCAATAGAAATAAAATGTCTAACACTAAAGGATCGAACCTCGTACCTTATTCTGGACGGTTGAAGTAGATCCCCGTTGAGCTTTCCAATCTTCAGCTTGAATTGTTATAGCACGTCCTCAACAACAAGTAAACAATACAAGCATACTATATTTCATGGTGTTAGATCTATTCTAGCATATATAATCAATAATGTATAAGCATTTGACATATTCCAATGGATACAATATTCATTCAAATACAAATTACTGGACAGGAAAAGATATTTCTATTAATATGAATCAGAGATTACAAGTGACAACCTCTGACGGCACGTCTGCGAACCGGAGAAACTGAATCCCCCACTTGGGCCTCCACCACCTCAATCCTCCATCACTTCGATAGCAAGATTACTAACAAAAGGCAAGCTTGGGAAGAACACAACAGTGCTCCAAGGGACAAAGGGATGCAGACTTAAGCATAAGTTCTGGAAACAATGGACTATAGTTTCGTTACTCTCAATTATCTCTTATCTTTTCCCCCCCCTTCAATGTACCAAGGGGTTCCTTATATAGCTTCACAAGGGATAATGAAGGGTCGAATCCAAGCGATCTCAAGGCATATGAAAGGCCATGAGTCAAATGAGTCAAATCCAAGTCCAGGAACGCTCCAAAAGAATTTCGATTATGCACACATCCAGATGTACGCGACTATAGGGGGAATACCCGCGTATGTACGCGGTTATCGGCGAAAAAGCCGCGTATATCACTTTTCTTATGTTTTTAGGGATGGTCAAGGATACATCAAAAGACAACAAGTGGTCCATAGGGGCTAATGAGTCTGCAGCGGGACAGGGGAAGGCCATACAATGTGTGATTCACCTAGTGTGGTGAAATCCGCTATAACAAGGCTTCGTCATAGAGTTTGCAGTTGACCAGATGAAAAGCTTCAGCGAGGCTGAGCGCTATTTCTTCAAAGGATATCGTGGTAAGTACCTAAGATCTTTAAACTTGTCCATTAAGATGCTATTACATGAAAAAGGAACAATGGATCTAGTTTCAGATGAATAAGTAGAAATAGTAATGTCACAAGAGTTTGAAAGTGATTTTGATGACATTGGACGAACACGTAGTGGAAAGAAGTATAAAGTAGATTTCAGATCTCCAATATTTGAAGATAGTTCAGATAGTACTAGACAACAGAGTCATAGTACCACAGAAGGAACAGAGGGGGGTATCCCTTACCACCCTTACACCCTACAGAAATAGACCGGGACTCAGAACAATCCTGTAGGAACTCCATCCAGTGGCTCACAAACAGTACCTACCACCGCTACATCACCTCCACCTACACTGCCGAGTGGTAGTAACCCAGTAAATCAACATCCACCATGTAGAAATAGAATGGGGGATGATATGAAGCTACCTATATTTAAGGGAACAAAGGCAGAAGACCCAGAGCAGCATTGGTTTCTATGTGAAGCCATGTGGACCATTAAAGCAATCAATGACGATAACCTTAAACTTGTACAGTTGGTCACCACACTAAGAGATCGAGCCTTAACATGGTATATAAAGTATACCACAGTACCCAGGACACTTTTCCAGGTCAAGACCGCCATGATTAAAGACTTTAAGAAACCTAAGTCTGAGTCACAGTGTATAACAGAACTCAAAGACATCAAGCAGTTACCTACAGAGTCGGTGTGGGACTTTGATCAAAAATTCAAAGCCCTTATCGACCAAGTCAGTTTTGAGTTCGCGTCGGAGCAGCATAAGGAATGGTTTATTGCGGCACTTCTCCCTCACATTATACTACCGTTAATGCAGCAAAAACTCTAGACGCAGGATGACGCGTTGGAGATGGCGATGAAACTAGAGGCTTCACCTCTAACTAAGAACAGTACAGGCATGGCAAATTTACAAAACTAGTTGGCTAATCTTACATTACAGTTGCATGAACTTAAGAAAGGGAAAGAGGTTGCGCAAGACATATGGTGCGTAAAATGTAAAGCACAAGGCCATAGTAAAGACAATTGTCCAGTCTTTGTAGAATATATAGCGATAGGGGCTCCAAACCCCTTACCACAGACCCACGGGCCGTGGTGTGAAATATGCAAAACATGAGGACATCTACCTCACTAGTGCCCTCTACTTCATAAGTACGTACATACACCTAAAAACTTATACTACGTCTTCTGTAAGTCTGTAGGCCATGATGAACATGATTGCAGAGCCTATGATCTCATGGTTGGAGCAAAGCAAGACTTGTACAGAGTCCAGTCAGAGACACAGGGTCCAGCAGCAGGACCACAGCAGGATCTGGATTATGGAGGCCGTGGAGGAGGATTCAGAGGACGAGGCCATGGAGGAGGCTTCGACAGAGGAGAAGGTTTCGACCGTGGTCGCGGACCAGTTACTTGTTACAACTGCGGAGTTGTAGGACACTATGCTAGGGACCGTCAGAGCCCCACTACCACTTGTAACTACTGTAAATCTTATGAGCATACTATAGAGGAGTGTCCTACCTTGATAGCTAAGATCAGAGACCCTAAGACAGCAGCACACTAGAACATACAGCTTATTGCTGCTGAGCAGGAAGAGCCAGAACCAAGAGTCAATATTGTGACTCGTAGCGGTGTTTCTACCAGTGGGACATCGCAGGAGACGGAAAAGAACATAGGACAGGAGTGGGTGCACAGAGCTCCTAATAAAGCAACACCACTCGACCTACAGAAGAACAAACAAACATTTCAGGAAGCTAAGGCTTTCTTTGATGACCCTACGCAATCAGGATCACAGGTACCGCCGTCTAGGGGCGTACAGCAGCAAGCACCTTGTGGCGATAGCCTTGTACAGACATCGCAGGCTACCACATCGGGAAGATGCGATGAGGATGAGATGACAGGAAGTGTACATTCCTTCCTGCGGAGTTGTCTAAAACTTGTAAGAAATGAGCAAGCTATCACGGAACTTCAGCGCATTATAGATCAGTCTCAGCCATCCTCTTCCATGAGTGGTACACAGCGTGTTGTTCATAATATTATAGGACATACAAGAACAGGAAGAGAGATGCAACTCACAGCACAGGTTGGAGAATTTGAAATGGATGAGGTAATCCTAGATCTAGGATCAGACGTGAATGTTTTGACTAAGCAGACATGGGAGCAGATGGGTAGCCCTAAGCTAATCAGATCGCCTATCCATCTAAGATTAGCTAATCAGTAGCGTGTATCACCTCTGGGTGGGTTACCGCAGGTGCTAGTTGACATTGATGGAGTTCGCAACTTTGCGTACTTTGAAGTTATAGAAATCATTGGTGATAGTAGACCCTATCTAGCATTGCTAGGCATTGATTGGGAGATCGGTAACATGGTAGTTATCGACCTAAAGAGAAGACAAATGACCTTTGAGGACGCGTAGATCCAGGTCATCGCACCGTTGGATCCTTTTCAGGGCCCTAGATATATTGAACCTATCCGAGCAGAAGAGGAGGCACGTAATATGGAGAGCCTCTATCAGATGACCACAAACCAGAGTGACTACATTAATCCAACCGCGGAAGAGAATATTAGTTGGCGATGCAACAACTCATGCACATCAGATTCAGATGTTGGTCTAGAGAACTAGCAGAACAGACTTCACGAAGTCTCAGCGCGTAGATGCGCGTACTTGACTAAGTCACTGCGATGGATTGGCGCAGAGATCAATGAGATTCCATCCTTTCATGGTCTAACAGATATCCAGGACTTTCTCGACCAGTTTGAACAACAGATCCCTCATGAACAGAGGATTGCAGCCACGGACCTTGCAGTACGAACCACACCTGCAAGATGGTGGTATACACATAAAGAGAGTATCGCATCATGGGATGATATTAAGAGATTCATGGCTATCAGATTTTCTGTCGACGGAGAGTATGTCCAGCAGAAATACACAGGAGAGAGTGACCCCATATCACACATTCAGACATGTGAATAGAATTGGTCGGACATTCCCGAGGATGAATGGGTTCATCTATTCATTCATACTTTGGATACAGTTCCAAGGAACTGGTATACAGATACTGAACTGCACAAGGGAACAACAACATGGCCACTTATGATAGACAGCTTCCTACTCACCTTCGCTTTTGAATCTGAGTACCCAAGTGTTGATCAGGCCCTACAAGTAATAAAGAGTAAGATATTTGAGGATTGTACCATATAAGTGTCAGCTCAACCTGAGTGGGCTATCCAGCTAAAAGAGGCGTTAGAGTGTTATAATTTTGCATATGAACTAGAGGCGGAGGATGAGGATCCTTGCGACACCAACATTCCGGAGTCAGAAGGCACTCACGATGTTGAGGGACCACAGTTAGAAACTCCAGCAATTACAGAGCCCACCAAGATTAAAAAGATCAATATTGGCACAGACACAGAACCTAAGTTTGCCTCTATTGGAGACTATTGGAACGATGAAACAATCAGACAGATTGCAGACTTGTTACATGACTATCAGGATCTATTTCCAACCAAGTTCACAGAGATGAAGGGAATAGTTGACGACCTGGGAGTCATGAGGATACCATTGAAGGAGGATTCTAGACCAGTGAAACAGCGTCCATATAGATTAAATCTGCGCTACAAAGAAAAAGTAAAGGATGAGATCGAGAAGATGCTAGCAGCAGGCATCATTGAGCCGGTAGAAGAAAGAAAATGGGTTAGCCCCATGGTCGTACAAGAGAAGAAAACCAAAGGAGACATCAAGATCTGTGTCGATCTGCGCAAGCTCAATGATGCATCGCTCCACGATCCATTTCTGACACCGTTCACTGATGAGGTATTAGACAACATGGGAGGACAGGAAGTCTACTCCTTCACTGATGGATTTTTAGGCTACCATCATATCAGAATACATCCAGAAGATCGATCCAAGACCACCTTTGCAACAGAATGGGGCTCGTTCCAGTATACCGTAATGCCCTTTGGTCTTAAGAATGCACCAGCTATATTTTCTAGAGTAGTAGTTGCTGTATTTAAAGAATACATTCATAAGTTCCTAGAAGTATATTTTGATGATTGGACTGTATTTGGACTAATTGACAAGCACATAGGAGATCTAAGACTGATGCTAGAGAAATGTAGGCAGTACCAGATTTCTCTAAACTTGAAGAAATGTATATTTTGTGCACCATTTGGTATTTTGTTGGGTCACATTGTGTGTAGACAAGGCTTGATGGTAGATCCCGCAAAGATTGCCATCATTGTAAATCTTCTAGCACCCAACTCAGTCAAGCAACTGAGGACAGTACTTGGTCATACCGGGTATTACAAAAATTTCATCAAGGGCTACGCAAAGATTACAGCACCAATGGAGAAATTGCTAAAGAAAGATGTAAAATTCCTATGGAATGAGGAATGTCAGCAGAGTCTAGACACACTTAAAGAGAAGATGGTTACAGCACCTATCCTAGTATTTCCAGACTGGACTAAGCCATTTCATGTACATGTGGATGCATCTGGCATCGCACTAGGGGTTGTCTTAATGCAACCAGGAGAGGGGGATATTGATCATCCTATCGCATACTCCAGTAGAAAGCTATCGACAGCAGAAAAGAACTACACCACGACAGAAAGAGAAGGCTTAGCTATGGTGTATGCGCTGCAGAAGTTCAGGCACTATCTATTGGGTGCCTCGTTCAAAATATTTACTAACCATTCCGCATTGAAGTATCTGGTCAATAAGCCAGTGTTAGGGGGGAGAATCTGCAGATGGTTACTCCTCTTTCAAGAGTATGATTTTGAGATCATTGTTAAACCAGGAAGATTGAACGCTGGACCTGATCATCTGTCGCAGATAGACTCAGGAGAAGATCCAAGTAACCTAGAGGACAATTTGCCAGATGCGCAGTTGTTTTCTATTCAGATCCCAGATGACTACTATCCTGATATTATTCACTTTCTCACTACAGGATTGGCACCTGATGAGTTTACTAAGCAGCAAAAGAAGCAGTTGGCCGTTAAAGCAGTAGACTTCACCCTCCTGGCAGGACACCTATACAAGTTGGGTCCGGATGAAGTTTTGCGCAGATGTGTGATGCCACATGAAAAAGATGCTATTATCAGAGAGGCACATTCAGGAACCGCAGGAGGTCATTTCGCAGGAAAGCCGACTGCGCAGAAAATCCTAGATGCAGGATTATGGTGGCCTACGTTGCATAAGGACACCAAGGACTTTTGCAGATGCTGTAATATCTACTAGAGGGTAGGAAAACCCTCGCGACGCGATGAAATGCCGCTGCGGCTGCAGGTTACGCTGCGCGCATTCGATAAGTGGGCTATAGACTTTGTGGGTCCTATCAACCCACCAGGAAAGCGCACTGGCATGAGATATATTATCACTGGAATAGAGTACCTCACCAGATGGGCAGAGGCCAAAGCAGTAAGAAATTGTGATGCTACTACAACCGCACAGTTCCTTTTTTAGAACAACATCAATAGATTTGGCTGCCCCGTAATTTTGATGAGCGACCAAGGCACACATTTCCTAAACCGCACCATTGAGGCCTTGACAGAAGAATTCCAGATTCAGCACCATAAGAGCACTCCCTACCACCCACAGGATAACGGTACGGTGGAGGCCTTTAATAAGATTTTAGAAAACGCTCTTACTAAGATCTGTAACAGGCAAAGGAATGATTGGGACCTCAGAGTTAACGTTGTATTATGGGCGTATAGGACCACATGCAAGAAACTTACAGGACACACACATTTCAGCTTGGTGTATGGACAGGAGGCTATTATGCCTATGGAGTATATTCTTCCCAGTTTAAGAATCGCTCAGATTACCGAGATGATTGATACAGACACAGTGGAGGAAAGGCTAGCACAGCTGCTTGCCTTAGAGGAAGATAGATTCCTTGCCGGATTCCATCAGAAAGTGCAGAAGGCACGCGAAAAAGCTTGGCATGACAGACACATTAAGAATAAGACTTTCCAGACCAGAGACCTAGTACTCCTCTATGATAGTAAATTCATTAAGTTTCCGGGGAAGTTCAAAATGCATTAGTTGGGGCCATATCAGATACGGCAAGTTACAGAGGGAGGTGCCATTCAGCTCAGCCAGCTGAATGGGGAGTTTCTTCCCACATTGATTAATGGCACTAGGATTAAGCTCTATAGTGATAGCCACCCCACCTCTCAGCCCTAGCTTAGCCAGTCTATGACGATGCAGATGTCCAGTGTAGTTGAAAGGAGGCATCGCACCGAGAACTAGTCTACACCGGCAGGTATTATAAGTATGAGGAATCGCATAAGGTTGGTTCATTTTGCACAAGTTATCAGT
The DNA here is from genome assembly GCA_001517045.1 of Pseudotsuga menziesii. NCBI lineage: Eukaryota > Viridiplantae > Streptophyta > Pinopsida > Pinales > Pinaceae > Pseudotsuga > Pseudotsuga menziesii. The sequence goes on along the minus strand of LPNX011000953.1, from coordinate 29,957 downwards.
AGCTTGTGGGGTTGTTTGCGCAGGAGATGCGGTGTTACAGTGCAGCAATGCGATGTTTCCCCGTGCCACGTATCTAGTTTTGCAACTGATAGAGGGCCAGTCAAGTCACCCTCTGACAGGAAGTTAATGAGGAAATGACCGGTATACCTTACCGTAGATTTGGCAGCAGCGTAATTAAGTTTCCATATTTGGAAAATATTCGACGAGACCGGCGCCTGTACACATGCTTCAAGGGAAACGTGATCGGATTTTAGCATTTAATAAGGATCGGATGACGGGTGTGGTCTCATCCATGTAATTATTACGACCGACGGGTCCAGTCTAGATGACCGTTGCGTCTGGGATTGTTGCCTTCGGCATAAAAGCAGAAATTGTTCATTCGAGAGGGTTACACTTGCAGAAATCTGAGAGCTATAGAGTAAGCTGTTAAGAGTTTCCAGTGCAGAGTTCACCCAGTTGCAGAGTGTTGCGATTCCCAGAGTTTGAATCCATTGCACGCCTAGGATATTCCACCAAGTGAGTTCTGTCTGAGGAGGAACCTTTAGAACACATTTTGAGAAGGTTCGAGCATGACGGCCTTAGAGGTATTATGACGACACCGCCTAAGGGTGCCCAGACAAGTTCATCACAGGCCAGACAGCCGCCACAGACGAGGAGCCATTCTTAGATAGTAGAAGAAGCCAATTCGGACGTGGAGGAAGAATTTCATACTGCAGCAGACTACATTATGCCACGAGATGAAGATGCACCAGAAGTAAAAATTACCAAGAGTGGTAATTTTCCTGTTCCCATACCACATATTGATTCTCGAGTAAAGGAATATGGAGACCTATTAGGTTATGCAGCTATTACTAGATTCATAGATTATAACCTGGCCGACGCTAAGACATATCCCCAGTTCCAGCCGGATCAGTACCTTACAATTCAGAAGAACCCAAGGACAGGTGCAGAGGAATATATCCCCATGGACCATGTTCAGATTCTTGAGTGTTTAGGCCTGCTCAATCTGTTGAGACTACCACATTTCGGACGCAGCGCAGAGGTTAATGCTGTGGTGCGCATCTTGCTGTCTTGTTTACATGGAGGTTACCTTTGGCTTGGTAACAAGGTCGACCTGAATGTCGACCTCATACATCGCATCACCGGACTATCCAAGACTGGTCAGCACCCGACGATAGATACAACAGGAAAGACCAAGGAACCCAAGCTACCACCCGCCCTAGTTTCCAAGTACCAACTATAGAGAGGAGGTCGGGCTTACGATATTTCAAGCATATCAGACAAAACACTCAGCTTTACAGCTAGTCTACTTGTAGGAAGACTGTTAACTAAGGTTCGGCCCAAGGAAGTTACAAGGTCTGTAATTAAACTGGCTATACAGGTTGCAGAGGGGGAACATTTCAACTGGTCTTTATTTTTGTTAAATATGTTTCAATCAGATTGTTTGGCGGCACAGGATGAGGCCAGCCATCATTTTCATTTTTCATGGTTGATTATAATATGTGCATTTGTAGGGTGGAAGGAACCGCCCCATACCCAATTTAGGCAGCTAGCAAGCAGTGAGCCCAGAGGGGTGCGCTATACAAACCTGTGGGAGACTAGCCACCCATAAAAGAAAAAGCTCAATGCGATAGTATTCTATGAATACTACGCGCTGCTAAGGAAATTCGTCCTAGAAGTACCACAGATCAGCAAGGAGGTTGTAGACGCATATGATGCCCGGCTTAATTTTATGGTGGACCGCCATAGAATCCACCTGAGACCAAAGAGGACTAAAAGGGATGATTGGGCCCCTGGCTGGTTCAGGATGACAGCGCAGGATATTGAAGGCATCATCAAAGACTTTAACGACCAATGGAAGCAAGAGTACGAAGATACCACACCTCTACCATCAGATACTGCACAGATAGACCCACTAGACAAGGGCAAAGACAGAGTAGAAACCCAGACACAGGATACAGAGGATACGTCAGAGGAGGAGCCCATGAAGAAAAAACAAAAGGTTACAAATCCAAGTGGGGAGATTAAATTGACAGCTAATGACTATGCGCAAATCACAGTAAGAATAAGGGATAGAATGAGCGACACATTTCAGGCGATGCAAGCATCGCAAGGCAAGCTGCAGGGGGCCATAGACCAGCATCTAGGCGAGTTGAAAACATTGACTGAGAAAACTACCATAATCCACACTCAGTTGAGCAAGGCACCAGTAGGATAAAGTTTGAATCAGTCGACTTCCCGTGAGGAGATCCTAGTGAAGGGTCATCTCAACACAGTTTTGATTCCATCAGGGAGCATCAGATTCCCTGCGTCGATGACGGATCCACTAGTACAGTTTAGGCAACCTGTTGAGGTTAACCTCGCAGATTTTCACATTGATCAGTTGCAGATGATCCAGCAACAGCTGAGTGCAGAGCTAAGAGGTATAGAGCTTGTGACTTATGAAGAAAATACACAGCTGATACAAAAGAATGCAGCACTCACCACCAGCTTTTAGAAAAAAGCAGATGAAGTACGAACATATGAAGAACGAGAACAGAACCTTTCTCAAGTTCTACAAAGCATCGCATTGGAGTTACCCCAATGCCATATTGAGTTCGCCTTACCTCTTCCATAGAAGGTAAGAAAAGTTGCAGACAGAGCAAAGGCTCTGGAGCAAATAGTAGCCAGGATGGCAGAAGAAGCGGCCAATATGGAAGAAGAACACAGAGCACGGATTGATGAGCTTGAGGCTCATGTATGAGACACGTCCCAGGAAGATAAGCAAGCGACAGTAGAGGTCTTTCGACTCGCTTCCGCACAGATGCAGTCTCGCATCGACGCTGCACTATCAGTACTAAATGATGCGACGGACACATGGTCAGACTTGGATCAGCCGCCTGAGAAAGTAGAAATCCAGCAAAATATTCAGCAGATAGAGAATACTACGGTGGCAATGAAAGAAGAAATTAAGATCTTAGCAGCTCTTCAAAAGATGAGGAAGACAAAGGAGATGAACCGCTTGCAGCAAGAAGCACAACGATTAAGAACAAAGGAGATACACATCAATGACCTGCTTCAACCCTACCAGGAGCAAATCACTGAGTTAGTCGATACGGTTGAGAAGAAAGTGAGGGAGTTCACCACCACCAGGGAGGAAACTGACGCAATAGAAGATGCCAGTATTAGTCAAGATTTGCTTGACTCAGCAGGAGAGCATGTCGAAGTGATGTAGAAGGAAGTCGTAGGACTTCGCGACAAGTTGCAACGGACTTCGCAGGAAGCCAAGGAGAAGCTACATCAGGAGAAGCCCGCTGGTAGTGGCTCGAGGGTGAGCCACAAGTAAGTGTTAGGGGACTATTGGAGTAGGGTCCCGTAGCTACAGAAGAAGCTGCTATTTTGACGGATAGACAATTTTTGCGGAGATATAAGAGGCAGAGCTACGACACTGTAGCAGGTTTCTAGCTACAGATCAGAGCTGGAAACCATGACATAGAAGACAGAGAATTCAAAGAAGATGACAGTACCTGAGTAGCCGAGAAGAGAGAGCTCACCCACTGCATTGAAGGCAGCGGCGGAAGATAGGAGGGTTCAGCTACCCTCATAAAGGAAAAGGAGCAATGAGGCCGAGGTATTGAAGACGAAGGACAGAAAAGGGAAGCAGCACCAGTACCCATGGTTAGCACTGGGAAGCATGGAATACTGCAGGAAGCTGTGGTAAAGAGAAGCGGTGCATAGTACCCATGATCAGTGCCGGGAAGCATGGAAGACTGCAGAGAGCTGTGGTGTGACGGATAGCGGCTACCTCAAAGTACAGATACGCCGACTATCACTAGTTAGGGTTTGGGTTACTATTGGGACAGGCCCACAGTGTTGTAATGGAGAGACCTTCGGGCCGCCTATAAAGGGATGTATTTTGTATTGTAAAAATCTAGCTAGTCAGACGTAAACTATGTTGTAATAGAGTTGAGCTCTGGTTCTGTCATTAGCTGTAGTATCTTACTGCAACCAGTAGTTGGCTCATAGAGCATGCATGTAACGATCCGCAGGGATCGAAAGAGAGGGAAGAGTATATTGTAAGAGAGACAATATAGAGACAAAAAAGAGATCTAAGAGAGAAGATCTTAAGCTGCATATGCGGTGCAGCAGAACTGTGTTTACCTTCCCCTGAGCTATAATAGAAACATAGTTCTGTGGACATAACTTCCATCCTGGAGGTGAACCACGTTAAAATCATGTGTTATGCGATTGATTCATGTGTTGTGTTTACTTGTTGCATCTGTTAGTTATTATATGAGCCTTTTTTACAGTTGATTGTATGAATGCGTTGTTCAGATGTTCATAATAATATAGAAGGATAGTTGTAAGGTGAAATCTTTGGCATGTTGTATGCGGGTTCATTTATGCTTTGCTTGAACAGTCACTAGTCGCAGTGTTAAACATCCTAGTATGTTGAGTCTTGCAAGTCGACACGAACAACGCTAAGTGCGCTGAGCCGCGGGAGTAGGATATCGCAGAGAGGCGATACCGCACCGGCAGAGGAGCTGCGGTGCGCGATACCGTGGGTTAAGGACTTAGCATTGGAAAGGAAGTTACGTGGCACCTGGTGTGTGAAGATGCGATAAGGCTGGGATCATCGCAAGTCAGTGGAAGTTGTGCGACACGGAAAGGGACCGCGCAACAGATAGAGAGAGATCTCGCGGTCAGAAGAGCTGCGAGACGAGGAGATCGCGCGACGTGAGCAGAGAAGAGGCCTCGCGGTTAGCAGAGCTGTGAGCCGCTAGTAGGCTGCCACAGAACCTGGTCCAAGACACTTGAGTCCTTGGCCAACCCATTAGAATCACTTCGGGTGAGACTTCAGGCCGCTTCGCGGTCTATCGCCGAAAGGGCCAGTGAGCTAGGGGTGTTGTTGGTTAAACACAGTAAACCCGGGTCTGCCCATGATAGCCAACAAAAAGTGAGGGAGTTGTACCCTCACTTACTTGCAGAGTGACTCAGGATTTTGGTGGTCCAAAAGCTCTCCAATGGGGAGGAATGATCCGGTGGATTATTCATCTTAAAAAATTACACTGATCCAATATGGTACAATGGTTATTAATCTATGGTTCAAAGAACATAACATATGTTGTTAACTCAGATGCTAAACATAGTGCGAGACTAGCCTTAATGTATGTTCCATCTACCATTCAAACGGTGAAATGCTCCACATATATGCTAATCGGTGCAATGTTACACACACACACACACACATATATATATATATATATATATATATGTATATATGTATGTATGTATGTATGTATATATCATATATGATATGACATATTATAACCAAAATCAAGTGTATACCCTCTAGCGGTCTTGTGCACGGTTAAATGGCACTATTCTGGCAATTAGATAAGGGTGCGCGGTCACGTTTGCTGCGACATTTGTGGAGTCTAGTTATATGCTGCGACAGCGGATCAGTTATATAGCGAAGTTCTCATATGAAACAGTTATATGCTGTGACATTTGTAGAGTTTAGTTATATGCTGTGACAATGGATATAACATTTGGAACAGCTCTAAATGTGACGGATATCCATTGTGTGGCGGGATATAAATACCATACATGGTATTAGATGGAACCGTTGGGAACTGCTGCTACATTTAGCAGAACAGAAATGAATGTAACGTACAGCTAGTTGAAACTTTTCGATGGAAATTAAAAAGATAGCATATGGAATATGAAAAGACGGGTAGCAGACGAGTCGAACCCGATACTATCCTCCCACTGAACGCTTAAATAGACGATTCTGGATCCAGTGAGGGGGGGTTCAGATTGTTTAGAGCACCGTGCATCACTTTTCTGTTATGAGAAGCTTGTAGAGATAAAAGAAAAGAAGCACCAAGAGTTTTACTGTGAAGTGTCCAAATGTTGTTGCTGTGGAAGTCGACATTCTCTGTTATAATTTTAGCTTTCTTTGCCTTTTGAAGGCTAATTGTAATTTCCAGAAGAGAGGTCTTGAAGACTTTGTATAGTATTCTATTTACAGTTGCTGAAGTTGATTCCAGAACCATTTTTGTACCATTTTAAAAAGATTAATTGGATCGGTACCCATTGGAGAGGGACCCGGAGATGTAGCCCAGTGAAGGGGGTGAACTCCGTTATCAACTTCTGTTTGTGACTCTCTAATTCTGTGTTTTTTTCTTCCCACATCTGGTTATCAATTTTGCTTTTCATTTCTGTTAAGCATTTAATTTCTGTTAATGTTGTTTCATGAATTAAGCAAAATGGTAAACGTATTCTTTAAAAACTTTTAATGCACTCAAGTTGAGATCCGATGGATCACATCTCCTTGAGAGACCGATTCTTTCTTTCCACTACTCCTTTCTGCTGGGGAGTGTAGGGAATTGAATGTTGGACCTGAATATCACTTTGGGAGAATATGTGCAGAAACTCATTACTGACACACTCCCCTCCATTATCATATCTCAAGATCTTGATCTTAATCCCAGAGGCATTTTCGATCAAGGCCTTCAATTCAGAAAATTTTTCACATACTTCAAACTTCTTTTTGAGAAAGAAGACCATGTGTACCTTGAAAAATCATCAATAAAAGTAAGAATATACCTTGATCCATTCATGGATGTGACAGGAATCGGACCACTAATATCAAAATGTATCAGCCCCAATATGCATGTAGCTTGGTTTTCCTTCCCCCAATTGAACTTGTGCTCAAGGTGTTTTCCAATCACACAGCCCTTGCAATTTCTGGTGGTTGCCTTGATGACCGGGAGGCCTTCAACCATGGAGTTTTTCTGTAATTGCTGTAAATATTTGAAATTTATATGGCTAAACCTTTCATGCCACAACCTACCATTAGAGGAATTTTGGGGTCTAAAATGGGCCTCCTAAGGAAAATAATAAAATAATAGTTAAAATAATAAAATAATATTGATTAATTTTGGAGGAAGAAAGAATAAAACTACTTTTTGTGTTTGTATTTTCGACATATCTCCCTGTGTTTTTACTCAAATTTTGATCGGGAGAGCTCGTTGGATGCGAAATTTGATTCCGCATCCAACGAGTACCCACACTGCATACTTTTGACGGACCCCGCTACCCCAAAAACAAGAAATACCTGAAAAAACGTGATGATGACATTAATGCTAAAAATCTGGGCAATCTAGCCCCATGAACGCAAAATAAAATGCATTGGAAATTTACATACATAGATGCATAAATAATTAACATATAGCAGAAGAAAAATTCAGTCATTTTCAGCATTTTAACATGTTAATATTAAATCATAATCACATATAAAGATGCAAAGATAAAACAAACATAGTTGCAAGGATTTAAACACAAGAATACTTATCTTAGAAGAAGCTTATCCCGCAACCAGCTACATCACTGCAACGTTCCACCCAGCCATAGGCCAGTGTGCTCATCAATCACTCAGCAACACTGCCACCCCCAAGCTGGGCATGATTCCACAAGGAGTAGGGGAACACTAGCAAGCTCATACGCAGCCAAGGGTACACAAAACTCAGCTAAGCCAACATAGTTGGGTTTATTAGGCTAACAGGGGGCTGGAAAGGTTGGCTGCTAAGATAGTGAGCTCAATCCAAGAGCTATGGACACCTGCACCAGAACTAGCCTGACTTCTAAAACATCCACACACACCCAACACAAGGAAGCATCCCCTTCTCTGCTACACAGTCCCTCGGGCTATGCCTTCCCTTCCAGTGCTATTTAGCGGGTGTAAAGAAGAAATTCAACCCTCTATATCTGTCTGTGAGGATCTTGCACACACTAGGTTTGTTAAGCAATCTCAGACCCCATTTCCACACCCAAAGACAGTTCAAAGGCCAAAAAATGGTAAACACACAGCAATGACATTTCTGGACTGAAGGAAAAACACCACCGAGACCAAAATTGGGTATGGCAATTGGGTGGAAATAGCTCAGTCTTAGCAACTCGAATTCCAGAGTCGTTTATGGCCCTAACGTGGCCAAAACAACTTCAACCACACCCAAAATTTGTGGCTCTATTCTCCCACTCCTTGGGCAACACTAAACAATGAAATTCCCCACCGTGGGCATGTTGAAATGACACCAAAATGCCTAGCAGAGATCCCAACCACTAGAATCTAACAAAAACACTTCGCAACCATGGTAAAAACACATGAAACTACAAAATCATGAGTGGAAAATGCATCGACGACTCCAAAAATGTGAGGAAAACCAACCCAATCCCTGGCATTACAAAAATGACCTCCCATCCATTGGAAAATGAAGCCAACAACCAAAAACATGGGATGAAAACACACACAAGAAGTTATGGATGCCTAAGAGAGCTCATGTGAAGCAAAAATGGTGAGGAAAACATGCCAATGTGAAAGAATGGTAGAATGGCCTACGTTTTTGGGTTTTTGCTTTCCCAAGGAGTCAAAATGTGGTTCCCAAAAACTAACAGCTTCTCCAATTGGAATTTGGGATGTCATACCTTTCCCATCCCATGCAATAACCAACTCAACCAATTTATGGTTGTAATAAATGATTGGGTGAGTAAGACAAGAAAGGAAGTTGATAGTTTTGATGGGCTCTCCCTTTGACATTTGGATTTTCCCCATTGGCCCCAAAGGTTTGAATATTTCCCCCCCTTATCCTTAGGAAATCATGCCCCTTCTCATTATTGTTGCATTGACATAGCTGGTTGTGGGTTTTTAATTAATTGCATATTTACATGATGATTTAAAATCATAATGTGCATGGCTAGCACAAAATACCATCAGCACCGATTTAATCATTGAACATATAACGTTAAATCTATGGTGGGATTTTTTCCTATAGCTCCACACCATGATTAATTACAATATATACATCATATACATTTAATGCAAATGGGGTCAAAACCGGGGTGTTACATTGTCATTCTCTAGGAGTTTGAGTTGGAATTTGGTAAAACCACTTCTAAGAAGTCGCTTGTTTTTGCTGAGCTTATGTGTGACCTTCCCTGTGTTACTGAGGGAACAAAGCCAATCGATTCATTACCTGATGAATATTTGTTCCTCATTAGAATGATTGATCCCTGATATGGACATCTTATTCGCTATCTCCAGACTCAATGATATCATCCTAATGCTACTCGTGATCAACGTCGTCGCATCTGCCACCAAGCTAAGTATTACCTCATTTTCAATGATACCTTATATCGTCGTGGCGTTGATTCCATATTACGATGTTGTCTCACCCATGAAGAAGCTGAAATCATCTTGAATGATTTCCACTCTGGAGCTTGTGGCGGTCACCTCTCTGGGTTGGCTACTGCCAAGAAGACCTTGCGCGCAGGGTATTTCTGGCCTTCAATTTTCAAAGATTGTATTGAAACAGTCAAGAAATTCCCACCCTGTCAATTATTTACATATAAGAAGAACCCCCATCCAATTCTGCTTCATCATGTCATAACAGTTGGCCCTTTTGAGAAATGGGGCATAGACTTTATGCACTGTAGACCTACCTCAGCCCGGGGGCATGGCTACATTATTGTGGCTGTGGACTACTTTACTAAATGGGCCGAGGCTATTCCCAAATTTTCCTAATATAGAAATACAAATGCTTTGTTCCTTTTTAAACATATCATTGCTAGATTCGAGATTCCTAGGGCCATTGTGACCGATCATGGGTCACATTTCCAGAATAAGATGATGGCAGAACTGATTAAAAAGTTAGGGTTTCACCATGATAACTCTACGCATTACTACCCACTTTCCAATGGCTAGGTTGAAGCGATTAATAAAGTTTTAAAAAACATGCTTCAATGGATGGTAGTGTAGGCCAAATTTAATTGGAATTTGCAACTTTTTTCTGTGCTTTGGGCCTATAGGACTACTGTAAAAACTTACACTGGTTTCACACTATTTCAATTGGTGTACAGACTAGAGGCCACTTTCCCGATAGAGTGTGATATTCCTTCTCTAAAGATCGTTGTAGAACTTTTTCCTAACACCACCATAGAAGAAGAACGACTTTTGTATTTGAACACGCTTGACAAAACTTGTCGTTATGCTGCTTTAGGAAATGAGGCACACAAACAACAAATGAAAGCCTAGTATGACATATATGTTCAACTGCACTCTCTTAATGAAGGAGATATGGTCTTGACTTATGACAAGAAACACTATAAGTTGGGGGTAGGGAAACTAGAATCTATGTGGCATGGGTCGTACATTATCAGTCGTGTTTTGGAAAAATGTGCATATGAGTTAAGGGACTATGATGGGATACCCTTTGGAGATCCCTGCAATGGTATCTACCTCAAAAGATATTATGCCTAGGTCATCTAGCATAGGCTCTTTGTAAATACTGTTTATAGAGTTTTGTGTGTCTTGTTTTAAAAAAGCGTGGTTTTTTGTGTGATATAAGTTGTGTTTTTTCACAACCCTACTTATGTAAATCCTATGTTTAATGAACAAATGACCACTTTTATCGGTTTTGCAGATGGTGCTAATCATTACACCTTCAATATTGCATCAACAAATTAGGTTCTGTACTCTCCTACAGGTGATCTGGTGAGTTCAGGGGGTGTTTGTTTGGGTCCCTCCACCAAAAATATTGTAGAGTATCATGCGTGATTGTATTGTTGACGGAAGCCCTAGCTAATGATGTAAGAGAGATTAGGGTTTACCCAGACTCATAATTAGTTTTGCATCAATTAAACCAAGTCTACACCATCCAAAATACTCCTTCGTACATTCCGAAGGGTTAGGCTCCTAGAAAGGTCTTTTGAACAAGTTTTGTATCAACACATTCTGAGACATTTAAATGTTGTGGTAGATTCACTGAAAATTTTTGTCCTATATTGGTATATTGCTCATAGTTAAGTTCATTATAACATAAAAACATGCATTTGAATTCATAAGTAGGCATACATTCACAGATCACATTTTGCACACACATTTATAAATAAAGTTTGTCATATATATATATATATAAAGGTAAAGCTGAGATAAAAAATGTGTTGAAGCGTCAAGCTTTTAGATCACCCAAAGTTTAGAACTGTCATAGTTTTAAAACACATATATATGGGGAAAAAACTGAAGCTTTGAAGATTTGAGTGTAAATACAAATAAAAAAACGAAAAATCCTCTGTGGAGTAATCCTCGCAGTGATTCTCATGATAGCACACCACCGCCTAAGCCACTCTATGGAGTAGCCTCGCAAAGCGACCTGAAACTCCCGTTGTCTGGCTGTCAGCACCCCAAATTTCCACAAAAATTTAAAATTTTGAGATAACATAAAATGTTTACAGTTGCAGTTTGATAAATGTTAGTAGCTATTATAGGATATGAAAAATAAAAGTAACCATTTAACTTTACACATCTAGACTAATGTTGTTTTAAATTTTGATATGTGATGTAAGAAATATGCATTCGATTATTTAGCTCTACTGATAGTTTGAATGTCAAGTAGGTGAGGAGTCATTTTTTAGCTGGGGCTTACTTAGCGATTGCTAACGTATCTGGATTTATGGATCTTAATAGGCTTGACTAGGGATCTTTGACCCAGTAAAAGTTTATTAAGGCGATAAATCAGATATATTTCTCTTAGCGTAGAATATACTGCTAGAGTAAAAGTTCTACTTAGAGGACTCAAGATTCTGCAAGGTAAAGTAATGTTTCTTTTACTTGATCCACCATATTATTTTACTTAATCTTTGTTTCGTAGAGGTTATTAATGTCAACCTACTGTTTGTCTCTTAACAGTAAGATCTTTAAGATAGATAAAAATTTCCTTCTAACTTTACTCTAACTGATTTCCAGTTCTTGAAAGAGAGTTCATGTTAATAGTTCATAACTCTTCCTTAGACATAAGAGTCTATTGATATTATCATAATAATAATTAAAGCACTACTTATCATTATACAAATAGACCTAAGTCTTTCGGAACATAAGCCTATTGTATTCTTTTCAACTCTGTTTCAGTTAGGACTCAACATGGTTAAATTATTAGCTTAACATCGCTTGTAGTTTATGAGATATCCTCTACATAAAACTTGTCAAGATCGTGGTTGGAATTCCCATTTTCTTCATGAACAACATAATGTGACAATTTCACATTACCTTACTATTTGCTTATATGTGAATAAGATGCAATAAAATCCTAAAGAGTTTACTATTCTAACTCTAAATTTTAACTTCATCTTGATTCGATTCGTCTTAAACTTGGTAAATATTATGGATTTCCATGATCATGTACTCATATATTTATATCCTACATCTAGTACTATATATCCCTTTTTGAGTGTAGGAACTATTCTTGTGTATAAGTGTCATTATATCTTTATACACCTTATTAGTTTAATTCTAATTCTTATAACTTAACCCTTCATAGTTCATGATTATAAGACCAAGTTACTTAAAGCATTCTCAAACCTGTTCAAGCTTATACTAACCTCTTAATCTTTTTCTTACAAGTTTGATTAAGAAAGGCTATAAAATCCTTACAATACTAGGCATCGAATTCATATGCAATTCGGTTCTTTACCAAAGCTATTTATAAGGTTAAACATTATGTTTTAACTTTGGTATAACACTTGTTCCTTGTCGAGGCTTGACTTTGTTTGGCAATGATATGATTTGGACTTTATGTGATAATATATTATTACTACATGCATAAAGTTTTAACAAATAATTGGGTTCGAATGATTTGCAGTGGAGACTATACGAATAACCCACCGTGAACTGAAAAGATTTGAGTACACATGGAACTTTCCTCGCCATGCAATACGTGACTTGTAAGCCTTACCTTTCAACCCTAAACTTCATTGCTTCAGCGAGGGTTTTAGTCTCTGCTTCATTGGGTTCACTGCGGCCATGAGGGCTCGTAGTTGATTGCCTCCAACTCCATTTTCTGTGAATTTTCTTTGAAGAGCCATTGTTTAGAGTGAGAGTTATAAGCCATAGCTCGTCAATGAATAGTTTTATACAACCCAACCTTGTTGTGCATGAGGATAGTGTTTTATAGTTGGTAGTTCAGTGTTGAAATCATGTTTTGGCCACTGTCACTGCTTGCTCCTGCTCTAGTTGTCAAAGTGGTTGATAAACCAAACTCAGTTGCCTCCTTATCAAGTGAATGCAAGGTTTGTTGTACTCATGGAGTCGGTCTACCTTCATCTTGACCTCAGTTCCCAACATTACAGGTATACATCATTTTTAAGAAGTTGAGCAATATAACAATTTACAGTTTTAGTTCTTTACACCAGTTTATAAATATGTTTTGGTTTTCATCTTGCAGGTGATAGTTCGCAGAACCTTTGGAAGGAACCACTACACAAAAGGACCAGCGTACTGTCTACGGGTAAGCCCTGGTTACCAAATGGTTCTCCCAGCTTGTGCAGACCTTAGGGGGAAGTTTACAGTTGGAAGAAGTTACGGCATGGTTTTTACCTAGTCTTGGGTTGTTGTTTTTCAATTTACTAGTTTTTGTTTTTGTTTAAACCCTCGCTTATAGCAGGGTACCTCGAACTCAAATCCATGATTTGTAACTGCTTGTTTCTCACGTTTTTACAAATGTTTGATACTTGGTCTGTTGTTTTTCGTTATTTAACACCACATGTTACAATATGGGTGCACCGGCTTTAAGTTGGTTTTTGTACTTTATTTAAGTTTAAGCCTTTTCAGCTTGTCAAGTAATACACAGTTTCTTTTAAAAGCATAAGGGTTTTCCTTTGAGCTCGGACTCAGTAATGCCTTAAAGCTATTATGGTGACTTGTAAACTAGGGTTTTTACCCTATTCACCTGAGTAATAACAATTTTACTGTGTATTATTTATTTTGCATTAAAATATTGTTAATGGCTTGAAGACTGTTACTCAGTCATTTTATGTAATTATTTTACCTACAGGCTCAGAAATTTCGAGCTAGGGTTTCCTGAATGAAACCCTTGTTTTTTAATAATTCTTTCAATTAATGTGAGTAGGTTCTTTATTTGTAAAACAATATTCTTTTTAAAATTAATATATATATATATATATATATATATATATATTTGTTATAAATACTGTAACCAGTCTACAATAGTTCAATTGTTCAATGATAATGTTTCAAATAGTAGAATTATAGCTTAACTGTTTTCTTTTATTAAAACAAAGAAAATAATAAAGGGTTTCGACCCTGTAGTTACTCTTCTTGTATAAACCTGTTAATAAATTTAGATCATTTTTTACATAGATAAGTAATGTTAAAATTAATTATAATCCTATTCTTATTATTCTTACTGAAATGTTAGCAAGATCTCCTATTTGAGTTATTTGTAACATCCATTTAGTAACTAGTCTGTGTTTGATAAACAATAAATATTTTCCATAAATACCTTTCTTGTTTACAGTAACTATTGTCTTAGTTTAGCTAACATTGTAGTAAATAAACTAAGTATTATAGTTTATTTCTTTGTTTATCTGAACGTACTAAGTAGTTTAACTGTATCTTTTCTACTGCATTTACAATTAGTTATTAAATAAAACACAAAGGAAATAGTGATAACATAATACAGTTTAATCTCATGCACTTGAGTAAAAGAATACTTCATTTATCTACTAAAGTATCTTTTTAACCTAATAATTCTTCTACCTGTAATGGAATACTGCTACTTCACTATCCGTATATTTACAATAACAAAGAACATAAATAACTAGGTTATTGGTCTTTTGATACTAATCTACATACTGAAATGAAATACTTTGCTATTATGAAATGCATATTACATCTATTCATTTTAGTTTCTACTCATTTCTTTCATCTACTTTAAATACTCTGCTTGTGCTAGAGTACGGTTTGGTCCTTCTAGATGTGGAAAAACACAGGTTAGAATTGTTTTTCATTTATTCAAATTCATTCCTTCAAATATCTAAAAAGATTACTAACTCTAATATTTTTGCAACTAAATATTTAACATTTAGATAACAATCAGATTCACTTTTAACCATTTAACACAGTAAAACAAAAAGATTTTAGAACCCGATTAAGCTGGATAACAACAGCGTTAGGAGGCTATTCCTCCCTACCAACTCCTGGAGAGCGCCCAAACAACGCTTCTTCAGGACCTCCGAGCCTGTTCCTGGTATCCTTGGCTGAGAAATGTTGGAGCAAGCAAATAATAAACTAGTCCAATGACTCATTAATGACTCTGCACTCAGCAATAAGATCCTTCAGCTAAAAATCTGCACTATATCACTTAGCAATTAACCCCTCAAACTCTTTCCACAAATTCCCTTTCCATTGAACTTCTCTGAAGTACATTCACCTGAATGTTCACTTCTCTAGAATGAGCAGCCTCAGCTCTCTTCAATGGGCATTTTTATAAATATTGCCCAGGTCTTTAGGTCAGTTGTCATTAATTGAGCCACCTACTTTGATCCCACTTTCTTGGGGGATCATGACCCCAAGTGTAGGGAGGTTGCCACCTGCAATAGTTGGAAGAGGTTTGAGGATGCTGCCACTTGTCTGTTTGCTCTCCACCAAGTCTCCTCCACCAATTTGACCAGTAAACACTCTTTTAACAGCCCTCCTAAGCTGTTGTCTCCACTTTCATTTATTTATAATTAAAATATTCAGAATTACATTTAATATCCTTGACTCTGCTGAGTCATCACTTGCAACTTAGCATAAAATTTAACATATCTCTTTGAATAAAACAAATAAAATAATATTGTTTTTTTTTGCAAAATTGGGGCATGTGACATACACACCCCCTAAGAATATAAAATTGTCCTCGATGTTATTTATTCTTCATATTCATAATTCCCCAGGAACAAAATTGGATATGCATCTCGCATATTGCTTTCCAATTCACAGGTGGCTTCCTCTGGACTAAGGTGCTTCCATTGCACCTTCACATGTCCAATGGTACGGTTTCGAAGTGTGAACTCCCTCCGCCCGAGGATACAGTCTGATTCCACCAGAAAATCTCCTTCTGGTTCCACCTATACATCATTCCAGTTAACAGCATGAGTAGCATCATGAACATATTTATTTAATACAGAAATGTGAAAAACATTATGTACTCTTAAATTTGGTGGTAATGTTAATTGATAAGCTACTTGTCCAATCCATGACAGAATTTCAAATGGACCACAGTAACGAGGTGCTAATTTTGCAGAACTCCCCAATATCAGAGAGCTCTTTTTGGGCCTCACCTTGATGAACACATGTTCACCTACCTGAAACTCCTTTGGAGTTATTTTTAATTCTGCTTGACCTTTCTGCCGGTCCTGCGCAACTTTCAAATTACCCTGCACCTGTTTTACAATTTCTTCCATTTCC
The DNA here is from genome assembly GCA_001517045.1 of Pseudotsuga menziesii. NCBI lineage: Eukaryota > Viridiplantae > Streptophyta > Pinopsida > Pinales > Pinaceae > Pseudotsuga > Pseudotsuga menziesii. The sequence continues at coordinate 13,672 of LPNX011000953.1, read as the reverse complement.
TTTAATAGTTCAGGACCTAATACCAATCTATCCATTGGATTAATCCAAGAGATAGGAGTATTACATTTCCTTCCATACAAAATTTCAAAAGGACTAAATCTGGTTGATGTCTGATAATTATTATTATAAGAAAATTCTACCAGATGCAAATAATCCTCCCATTTACCTGGTTGGTATTTCACATACATTCTTAATAAATATTCCAGTACTTGGTTTACCCTTTCAGTTTGTACATCTGTTTGAGGATGGAAAGAAGTACTAAAATTTAATGTAGTGTTTAATCCTTTAAACAGAGACTTCCAAAAATTACCTGTAAATTTAGGATCTCTATCTGAGATTATTACTTTCGGTATTCCATGCAATCGAAAAATCTATTTTAGAAAGATATCAGCTATGTTTGCAGCTTTATATGTAGTTTTAACAGGTATAAAGTGAGCTGCTTTACTTAACTTATCGACTACTACCATGATAGAGTCATTTAAATTCTGATTTCTAGGCAGTCTAGTAACAAAATCGAGACTGATTATTTCCCATTTCCAGCTAGGAATGGGTAATGGCTGAAGTAATCCTTCTGGGTGTTGATGTTCAGTTTTCACCTGTTGACATTCAAAACACCTAGCGATATATTCTGCTACTTCAGTCTTCATATTTGGCCAAAAATATTATTTTCTTAGCATAGTTATAGTCTTTTGATAGCCTAGATGACCTGAGTATGGAGTTTTATGAATTTCATACAGAATTAACAGCTTAACTTTAGGTACATACATTCTATCTTTATACAATAAAATTTCTTTGGCATTCAAACTGTACCCTTTACTTAAGCTTTCTGTTGGATTTTCTTTAGTTTTTGCTTGTAAATTTTGGTAAATTTCATCTTGTTCTATTCCTACTTTAAGTTGTTCATCCAAATCTGTAGTATAAGTGCTGATAGCTGCTGCAAAATTCAGCCTTTCCTTAGAGTTTGTAGATAGCCATTCTAGCCTTTAACTGGTTAGAATAGTTATATATTTGGAAGTACTTTTTCATCCCAGATAACCAGGATTCCACTTCCTCCCCCTTCTCAGTCTCTCCATTGAATGTTGGTGGTTTTATCTTTTTGAATTCCCCATAAATTTCCTCATAAGGTTTGTATTTCCTCTTTTTAGTGTAATGATTATCATCACTATTATCACTAGCTAGTAGAATGGAAATTTCGTTGTTCACCAAACACCTCAGAAGATGAATTGCTTTCATCTTTAGTATGTTTCATCTTTTTAGATTTACGTTGATGACTTGTATCTTCTGATTCAGTTCTTCTACCCCTACACTCAATTTGAAACCTTTATGTTAGGATTTGATTCAGCTCCTCCTGATCCCTCAGAATCCTTTCATTCTCTCATTTTGCAGACTCCATTTCAGATTTTAGGTCTTTTACAGTTTGTAACAGTTCTGAGGAATTGGTAGTTAAATCCTCTGGTATATGATCTCTTGGTAAGTTTCCTGGTTCAGTAACTGGAGATTCCTCCTCTGCATATTCTTCTAGCCTTTCCTTACCTATTTGTTAAACTTCAGAAAACAATTTCTCTGTTGAATAACATTTAAAAGAAAATACATCAGCATAATATTTCAATTTACTATTTCATAAAAGCTAGTTGGGCTTCGTCAAGGCCTAGTGTTTGAACCTTGTGCTCTGATACCACATGTCAACACCTCAAATTTTCACAAAAATTTAAAATTTTGAGATAACATAAAATGTTTACAGTTGTAGTTTGATAACTGTTAGTAGCTATTATAAGATATGAAAAATAAAAGTAACCATTTAACTTTATCACATCTAGACTAATGCTGTTTTAAATTTTGATATGTGATGTAAGAAATCTGCATTCAATTATTTAGCTCTACTGATAGTTTGAATGTCAAGTAGGTGAGGAGTCATTTTCTAGCTGGGGCTTACTTAGCTATTGCTAACGTATCTGGATTTCTGGATCTTTATAGGCTTGACAGGTAAGCTTTGACCCAGTAAAAGTTTATTAAGGCAATAAATTAGATATATTTCTCTTAGCGTAGAATATACTGCTAGAGTAAAATTTCTACTTAGAGGACTCAAGATTCTGCAAGGTAAAGTAATGTTTCTTTTACTTGATCCACCATATTATTTTACTTAATCTTTGTTTCGTAGAGGTTATTAATGTCGCCCTACTATTTGTCTCTTAACAGTAAGATCTTTAAGATAGATAAAAATTTCCTTCTAACTTTACTCTAACTGATTTCCAGTTCTTAAAAGAGAGTTCATGTTAATAGTTCATAACTCTTCCTTAGACATAAGATTCTATTGCTATTATCATCATAATAATTAAAGCACTGCTTATCATTATACAAATAGACCTAAGTCTTTCGGACCATAAGCCTATTGTATTCTTTTCAACTTTGTTTCAGTTAGGACTCAACATGGTTAAATTATTAGCTTAACATCGCTTGTAGTTTATGAGATATCCTCTGCATAAAAATCATCAATATCATGGTTGGAATTCCCATTTTCTTCATGAACAACATAATGTGACAATTTCACATTACCCTACTATTTGCTTATATGTGAATAAGATGCAATAAAATCCTAAAGAGTTTACTATTCTAACTCTAAATTTTAACTTCATCTTGATTCGATTCGTCTTAAACTTGGTAAATATTATGGAGTTCCATGATCATGTACTTATAGATTTATATCCTACATCTACTACTACAGATCCCTTTTTGAGTGTAGGAACTATTCTTGTGTATAAGTGTCATTATATCTTTATACACCTTATTAGTTTAATTCTAATTCTTAAAACTTAACCCTTCATAGTTCATGATTATAAGACCAAGTTACTTAAAGCATTCTCAAACCTGTTCAAGCTTATACTAACCTCTTAATCTTTTTCTTACAAGTTTGATTAAGAAAGGTTATAAAATCCTTACAATACTACGCATCAAATTCATATGCAATTCGGTTCTTTACCAAATCTATTTATAAGGTTAAACATTATGTTTTAATGTTGGTATAACACTTGTTCATCGTCGAGGCTTGACATTGTTTGGAAATGATATGATTTGGACTTTATGTGATAACACATTATTACTACATGCCTAAAGTTTTAACAAATAATTGGGTTCGAATGATTTGCAGTGGAGACTATACGAATAACCCACCATGAACTGAAAAGATTTGAGTACACATGGAACTCTCCTCCCCATGCAATACGTGACTTATAAGCCTTACCTTGCAACCCTAAACTTCATTGATTTAGCGAGGGTTTTGGTCTCTGCTTCGTTGGTTTCACTGCGTCCATGAGGGCTCACAGTTGCTTGCCTCCAGCTCCACTGTCTGTGCATTTTCTTTGAAGAGCCATTGTTTAGAGTGAGAGTTATAAGCCATAGCTCGTGAATGAATAGTTTTCTGCAATCCAACCTTGCTGTGCGTAAGGATAGTGTTGTATAGTTGGTAGTTCAGTGTTGAAATCGTGTTTTGGCCACTGTCACTGCTTGCTCCTGCTCCAGTTGTCAAAGTGGTTAATAAACCGAACTCAGTTGCCTCCTTCTCAGGTGAATACGAGGTTTGTTTTGCTCGTGGAGTTGATCTGCCTTCATATTGACCTTGGTTCCCAACATTACAGGTATACATCGTTTTTAAGAAGTTGAGCAATATAACAATTTATAGTTTCAGTTCTTTACACTAGTTTCTAAATATGTTTAGGTTTTCATCTTGCAGGTGACAATTCGCAGAACCTTTGGAAGGAACCACTACATAAAAGGACTGGCGTACTGTCTATGGGTAAGCCCTAGTTACCAAATGGTTCTCCCCACTTGTGCAGACCTTAGGGGGAATTTTACAGTTGGAAGAAGTTACGGCATGGTTTTTAACTAGTCTTGGGTTGTTGTTCTTTAGTTTACTAGTTTTGGTTTTTGTTTAAACCCTCCCTTACAGCAGGGTAACTCTGGCTCAAAGCCGTGATTTGTAACTGCTTGTTTCTCGCGTTTTTACAAATGTTTGATACTTGGTCTGTTGTTTTTTGTTATTTAAAACCCCATGTTACAATATGGGTGCACTGGATTTAAGTTGGTTTTTGTACTTTGTTTAAGTTTAAGCCTTTTTGGCCTATCAAGCAATACACAGTTTCTTTTAAAAGCATAAGGGTTTTCCTTTGAGCTCGGACTCAGTAATGACTTAAAGCTATTATGGTGACTTGTAAACTAGGGTTTTTACCCTATTCGCATAAGTAATAACAATTTTATTATGTATTCTTTATTTTGCATTAAAATATTGTTAATGGCTTGAAGACTGTTACTCAGTCATTTTATGTAATTATTTTACCTACAGGCTCAGAAATTTTGAGCTAGGGTTTCCTGAATGAAACCCTTGTTTTTGAATAATTCTTTCAATTAATGTGAGTGGGTTCTTTATTTGTAAAACAATATTCTTTTAAAATTAATATTATTATCTGTATATATATTTTTGTTATAAAGACTGTAACCAGTCTACAATAGTTCAATTGTTCAATGATAATGTTTCAAATAGTAGAATTATAGCTTAACTGTTTTCTTTCATTAAAACAAAGAAAATAATAAAGGGTTTCGACCCTGTAGTTACTCTTATTGTATAAACTTGTTAATAAATTTAGATCAGTTTTTACATAGATAAGTAATGTTAAAATTAATTATAATCCTATTCTTATTATTCTTACTGAAATGTTAGCAAGAATTCCTATTTGAGTTATTTGTAACATCCATTTAGTAACTAGTCTGTGTTTGCTAAACAATAAATATTTTCCATAAATACTTTCTTGTTTACAGTAACTATTGTCTTATTTTAGCTAACATTATAGTAAATAAACTAAGTATTATAGTTTATTTCTTTGTTTATCTGAACGTAGTAAGTAGTTTAACTGTATCTTTTCTACTGCATTTACAATTAGTTATGAAATAAAACACAAAGGAAATAGTGATAACATAATACAGTTTAATCTCATGCACTTGAGTAAAAGAATACTTCATTTATCTACTAAGGTATCTTTTTAACCTAATAATTCTTCTACCTGTAATGAAATACTGCCACTTCACTATCAATATATTTACAATAACAAAGAACATAAATAACCAGGTTATCGGTCTTTTGATACTAATCTACATACTGCAATGAAATAATTTGCTATTATGAAATGCATATTACATCTATTCATTTTAGTTTCTACTCATTTCCTTCATCTACCTTAATTACTCTTCTTGTGCTGGAGTACGGTCTGGTCCTTCCAGATGTGGAAAAACACAGGTTAGAATTGTTTTTCATCTATTCAAATTCATTCCTTTAAATATCTAAAACGATTACTAACCCTAATATTTTTGCAACTAAATATTTAACATTTAGATAACAATCAGATTCACTTTTAACCATTTAACACAATAAAACAAAAATATTTTAGAACCTGATTAAGCTGGACAACAACATTGTTAGGAGGTTGTTCCTCCCTACCAACTCCTAGAGAGCGCCCAAACAACGCTTCTTCAGGATCCCCGAGCCTGTTCCTGGTCTCCTTGGCTGAGAACTGGTGGAGCAAGCAAACAATAAACTAGTCCAATGACTCAGTAATGACTCTGCACTCAGCAGTAAGATCCTTCAGCTGAAAATTTGCACTAGATCACTTAGCAGTTAACCCCTCAAACTCTTTCCACAAATTCCCTTTCCATTGAACTTCTTTGAAGTACATTCACCTGAATGTTCACTTCTCTAGAATGAGCAGCCTCAGCTCTCTTCAATGGGCATTTTTATAAAGATTGCCTAGGTCTTTTGGGTTAGTTGTCATTAATTGAGCCACCTGCTCTGGTCCCACTTTCTTGGGGGATCATGACCCCAAATGTAGGGACTGTTTGCTCTCCACCCCGTCTCCTCCACCAATTTGACCAGTAAACACTCTTTTAACAGCCCTCCTAAGTTGTTGTCTCCACTTTCATTTATTTATAATCAAAATATTCAGAATTACATTTAATATCCTTGACTCTGCTGAGTCATCACTTACAACTTAGCATAAAATTTAACATATTGTCTTTGAATAAAATCAAATAAAATAATATTTTTTTTTTGCAAAATTGGGGCATGTGACACTGGCGCTGAGATCGCCTAGGTAAGTCATCAGTGGTGATATCTGGGATCCCCAAATTCAAGCGCTATAGGTTCTCCTCGATCTCATTGAACTCCTCATCAACTTTCGTGTGAGGGACGTCCACATCTCAAACTTCTCCCTGCCTGTCAATGGGAGATGCTCCAACTGGGTGAGAGGCCCTATATCTGCACATGTCATTTTTCACACATCTCAACATTACAACAAAAACATAAAAATTAAATTAAAAATTAAAAATTAAAAACATGAATAGTGGAATCTTTCTTACCTCAATCGTACCAGTCCTCTCCCTCTAGCAATGGAAGCTCAGGGTCATTGCGGAATTCTGTACCCTCATAGGCATAGCTTTTTTATCTTCAGTAGTTGGCCTCATAGCCAATGAAATTAAACTGATCCATAAACAAACTTTGATCCTCCACCATCATGACGGGCCATGACAAGTACCCATCTGAGCATCCTGGGGTCTTCGGAATCTAGCCTGCTCAAAGTTACCTGAGGCCTCAGCAGTGGTACCCTCTCTAAGAAGAAATACACTACAACCGCCCCATAGCCAAACTAATTCAGTTCTCCCCGTCTACATTTTTTTAACTGGTCCTTCAAGCTTACTAGTAAAACTTCACACCAGTTGAATATAATGGGAGCCATACATTCTATGGCATATAGCATATGTGCCCTAGAGGTCAAATGGGATGACCTGGTTCCTGCGACCTTTCCAATAGTGTAAACAACTATCCTCAAAGGTCGATCTACTATCTGTTTGATAGAGAGATTTCCCCATTGGGAGTGAGTCCCTAACGAACAATAGCAATCAATCAGGTCATCTAGTGAAGCATCACTACACCGTGGTTGTAACTAGGGTTTTCACCCTAGCTTGTGCTGATGAGCACCTACTAAGGAATCTGGATTCCTTAGTAGCAGTTCAATGATGTATGAATTAAATAATGATAAACTGAAGTAAAAACTAATCTAAATACGTTCTTGAAGCTAAAGCAGTAAAAAACAAACAACATGAAACAATACGGTGAAAAGTAAATAATATAGAGAAGAAACTGTAAAGGAATGAATGACGATTTTTATTGATGTTACCTCCAATGAGGAGGTTGATGGAGTCCGTTGCGCTGGTAC
>LPNX011000927.1:0-14223 GCA_001517045.1 Pseudotsuga menziesii | reverse complement strand
TTCTGTTAGTTTCTGAATCCTGCTGTATCTATATAACAAATCTGTGTATAGTGTTTCCATATAACAATAGTCTGAAACTCAGCTTTAACTCTAATTCATCATGGAGGTTTAAGCACCTACTAACCGATAGCACTAATTACCCTTTTAGGATCCCAGGCCAACAGAGCCTATAAACCTGTCGGGAACGACTACCTGAAACAGCTTGGAACCTGTTCTAAGGATCCCGGACTGGGTCGTCTCCCCCGTTGCGGGCTGAATCACAAACGCCCGTCAACACACCTACCAGGTCCTTCCCTTCCTTTTCTGCAAAGTACATCCCAAGCTAAAGCTTTGTTAGATAATAAAAACCAGCAAAAAAGTTTTTTCTTAAGGGGACACTTGAACTTCCATAAAGCCTTCCACCACCAGGAAGTCTCCACCTCATTCCTTTCCACAATCAACTGTAGATAACCCTCTTTGGAGAATACTTCCCATATTTAGATTTATTCCAAACCAGCTCATCCATATCATTAGTTAATCTTATGTGACTAACATTTAGAATAGAAAGAAAGCCATTCCATATAGCAATATCCTGTAAATCCTTAAAACCAATGGATTCAGCAGATAGCCATCCTTGTTCCATTAGAAAAGATACACCAGGGCACCCAATATATTTGAGAAAATAAAAACCCAAAGAGTGTAATGTGTCAATCATAGGAGAAGGTAAAATATATCTCCATTTACAACCAGCCCAAGGATCCATACCAATACGAACATCAGCTCCATTGCCCACCTTCCATACCAGATTATTACCTATTAATTCAGAAGACCATAAAACAACTTTCTAGCTAATTGACATTTTCCTTTTCTGTTTACAAGAAACTCTTATCCAATCTAGCAGGGATAATGGATGAACATACTTTTGAATTGCAATTTGAACCCAAAGACCAGAGCCATGTATAAGGTTCCATACACTCTTGGCAGCCAGGGCTTTAGCAAAAAAAACAGTAATTTTCAGTCCCCATCCACCCAAAAATTTTAGACAAGCCAATGACTTCCAAGAAGTCCAGGGTAGACCAAAAGTATCATTTTTCATAGACCATACAAATCTATAACACAATTTCCTGATCTTTTCAATAATACCCAGCGGAATCCAAAAATGCATCCAATACACATGAATAGCCTCGAGTACAGATTTAACCAAAGTTAACTTACCCCCCTTGGATAACCAAAGAAAACTCCAGTTTTTAATTCTTTTTTCCACTTTAGCAGTCAGCGAATCCCAATCCTTTATATAGTATCTACAAGGTTTTAAATGAAAGCCAAGATACTCCATACCATTATCAAAATTTACCATAGGAAAAGATAAAACATTCATTAAAGAAGTTAACTCATAATCATCTAATCGAGTGAAAAGTAATGAAGATTTATCAACATTAATCTGCATCCCAGATGCCTTGCAAAAATAAAGCAAAACCTCAGACAAAGTTGCTATAGACTATTCAGATCCATTAGATACCATAACAATATCATCCACAAATAGAACATGGATTAAAGTAATCCCATTACCAAATGAAATACCCTGAAGCCTACCACAATCCTTAGCTTTAATTAAAGCCCTGCCCAAACCTTCAACTACAATAAGAAAGAGCAAAGGTGCAAGAGGGCATCCTTGTCTAAGTCCTCGACCAGATCTAAAGAAGGAGGAGGCCACTCCATTAATCAACAATGCAAAAGATACAAATGTAAGGTTAATAAAAGGCACAACAAACCCCAATTGAGAAAGGAGAACTTGAGAAAGGAAAACTCCAAGATACTATACAATACTATATTAAGCTAGCAATACTATATTTCATAGAATTTGTATTTTCTCTGCTTAAACCTATGAAATATTGAAAAGTAAAGAAAGATCCATCTCATTAAAGTTTTTTTAGGTTTTTTCAAATAATATAATTTATAGAATTTTTATTACTCTACATAAATCCAATATAAAGGTAATGAAAAACCACTTTAATTAAGTTTTTTATATAATTATACTATATATATATATATATATAATAATTAATATATTTATGAATATTTATTCTTATAATTTTTATTTATTTATGACTATTTAAATTTTAAATTAGTTAATAAAAATTTAACCATTAAAAATTACTAATCTCTTTAAAATAGGAAAGGCCTTTAACTTATATTAATATTTTATACTTATTTTTATATTAACAAGCCACCGTGTGAAATAACTTGGATGAATAAAGTGGCCTAAGCCACCATGTGAAACAACTTGGATGAATGGAGTGGCCTTCCTAGAGTTTGCATTGACTAAGCCTAGACATAATGAATATTCAAGCATATTTTGTCAATGATGTTATAGAGTAATGTCAAATTTGTTTTCTTTGTCTTTTTAATCAACTTGTTTTAGTGAAAATTTACATGTTGATGTGCGAAAATTATAATTCTCGACTTTTATATGCTACTACATATATTAAAAAAAAAACTTAAATTAAACTTTCTTAAGTTATATAGCAATTCACATATATAATTAAATTGATTACTTCTTTCTTTACCCATTCATTTCAACTCCAAAACCATACCATATTAAAATTTATAAAGTTTTATTGAGAAAAAGAAAATACACACTAATAAACATATGGAACATTTTACAATGTAGCTACTCAAGCATTTAAATAATCTTAATTACATACTAATACTATGGTAAAATACAATACATTCCTCCCCCCAAAGAAAAAGTCATGGCATATAAATCACTCAAGGATAAACTTTTTAGTAACCCAAAAGTTTTTTTTTGGTTTTACCGAGTTACAATTAATGGAACAAATTGCATGATGATTGTCGACTTGGTCACATTCTAGTTCTTTTGCTTGCACTGATTTTTGAATTAGAATTAATCCATCAGTTTTTGACAGCAACTTGATGATGAAAGATACCTGGATGCTGGTGCCACTTGTCTGACTGACAACGTTGGGCGCCTCGGGCCGAGGGACGACAACATGGCACATTGCAAGCTGGGCCCACTTTATCCCCCCCTACGCTAAAGTTAAAGCGCATTCATTGTGTGGAGGCCATCACCCTAGCTGACGATGGCTGAAAACTGTAAAGAAAACGAAAGGATTATGTGTTGAATACTACATAAGAGTGCTGGTCACATACAATAGATGTCAGGTTTCTGCAATTCTCTATGATTATGAAGGAAACACTATCCTAAAACAATACCCTGCATTGGAGGGTGGTCCTAGAAATTACCCCTCTGCCAGGTCATCTGCGATGTTGCCCTTGACACCAAAGGATAATTATGGAAAGGGGGAGATTTTTATATGTGGAGGCGCAAGATATGGTGCTTACCTTGAAAGGATTCCTCTTTCTGCCAATGGTAGTTGTGGAAGAATGGTGGCAACATATGATGCACCTTCATGGGCTATTGAGGACATGCCATTTGTGAGGATTATGGGAGACATGGTCATGCTTGCTACATGCGATATTATGATTCTAAATGGTGCAAAGGCTAGTTCACAGGGTTTCGGTTTATCATCCATCCCATGCCTAAATCCAGTTCTGCATCAGCCCTCTGCAACTCCTGGCGTGAGGTTCATGACTTTCAATCCTACTATTATACCGCAAATGTATCATTCCACTTCGGTTTTGGTTCCAGATGGTAGGATACTGGTTGCAGGTAGTAATCCTAATTATAATTATAATTATACTGCAACATTTCCTACAGAGCTTAGAATTGAAGCCTTTTTGCCTAAGTATCTTGGGCCTGATAGGGCTAATCTGCATCCTAGAATTACCATAGCTCCAGATGTTATTTCCTATGGATCCAACTTCACCGTTAAGGTCTCTGTTAAGCTTCCTGTTGTGGGAATTATCAAAGTAAATATGGCAAGTGCTCCTTTTTCAACACATTCATTTTCTCAGGGTCAGAGGTTGATTAAGTTGGAGGTTTCATTTGCTATTCTTGATGGTCTTGGTGCATTAGCATATACTATAACTGCAACTGCTCCGCCGAGTGCAATTGTTGCTCCTCCAAGTTACTACATGGTCTTCATCATTAATCAATGTGTTCCTAGCATTGTTGCTTGGATTCAGCTAGTAAATAAATAACATGATTCAAATAAATCATCAGCATCAACATATTCATCTTCTGTTGCCACTAATCAGACTCAGCCATTATCTTCTAAATTTCATACTGTATATCTTCATTAGCATTTCTCAATAATTTATTGCTCTTGGCTGGCTAGAAAAAAAGGGTTTTAATCAAATTGGTATCTAGTCAATAACCATTAGCAATAGGGTTTTAATCAAATTGGTATCTAGTCAATAACCATCAGCAATAGGGTTTTAACTGTAACGCCCTATTAATGTAAGGTGAGAAGATCTGATCTTCAAAGCAATTTGAAGGATATAATTAACTATCAATATAGGAGCTTAATGATACATCTTCATTCGTCTGTATGCAAGCATTTTCCTTCTGTTTTCTATGGTACTTAACTATGAATTGTATCTGTTTATTATATTAACTTTAGAAGTCCTTGGGTTTTCAAGATGCATTATTAGGAATGTTTTAAGCAATCAAGCTGAATGATGTAATTCTTTAGAAACAAAGAGTACCCGGAGTTAGGCCTGGCATATTCTGGAAAATATTTCTTTTTAATTTATTTTCAGAGTAAAATTCCAATTTTTCTCCTGAATTAAGTATTAGTTTATATCCATCTTAACAAGCACTAAAAAATAAAAATAGAAATTCAAGTTACAGACGTTTGACACGGAGGTAATGAACATAGCACCTAGCTTGGATTCTCTATTTGTAATTATACTTGTTTCTCGTACACTGGGTTGAGAAAATGCTATTGCATGCAATTATACTTGTTACTCATACACTGGGTTGTCAGAATGCTATTGAATGCAATTATACCTGTCACTCATATGCTAGGTTTTGAGAATGCTATTGAATTCAGTATTAGGTGGATTTTCCTTCTGAACCATGAAGGGATGTTGGCATAATATTTGCCCTTGTTGTTCACGATATTAATGGTTTCACACACTTTGATAATGGTATGATGGTTGGTTAGATATTAATGAGTCTGTTAAGAAATATGAAGTAATGTTTATATATACCATACAAGTCAATTATGAATCTGATGGCAGTTCGAACATAAGGTTTGTTGTTTTTTTGTCATAGTCATGGTTCGGGATATGCTGGTATTGTTGGAAGTGCTATATTGATATCTGCTTTAAATTAGTTATCTAAACATCTGGTTGAATCATTGGTGATTACTATGACATATTATGCTTATTGCTATTAGTAGGACATCCTTATGTTTACAATTTAAATGTACCGTTTCGTTCAGGTTTAGGGATTTGTGTTGACATTTTGTCTCAATTTTTGTTATGGTTCTGTTATAGCAAAGGCTTCACAGTTAGTTTGTTGTCATTAATTACAATTGGAACAATGACCAAGTAACTATTCAAGATGTATGAAAGGTGCATAAATTCCAGAGTCAGCTAAATGAGAGTAACAGAGTAAATTATATTTATTCCATTGATGGTAAGAAGTACTTAGGAAGACTGGAAAAAAATAAAAAATAAAAAAAAACCTCCATAATCAAGCTAGCCCTAGGTCTGAAAATAGCAAACTCCATACTTCTGAACTGTCAGATTCTATGTTGCACTGGTCTCGGGGACAGGGGGATGCAGGGGACGCGGGGATGAGTTTCCGGGACGGTTAGAGCACACCCCCAATTTTTTAGGGGATGGAACGTTGGGGACAGCAATTATATAATATAAAATTTAAAAGTTATATATATATATAATTAAAATAAAAATTATTTACATTGAGATAAATCATAAAATAAAAAATCTTTGCAGCAGAATATTAAAATAGCTTCCATGAATTTTTATCATAAAACATTGAAACATTGAAACATCAAAACATACATGTTTGTAGCCTTTGATTGAGCTAAATGAGTCATAAAAATGAAAAATCAAAACATGATTGCAACATGAAATTAAAATATCTGCCATGTAAACTTTATAAAAATAGTGAACAATTCAAAAACTGAAAAAATTTCAATTTCAATTTAAAAGTTAAGAGTTATGAATCATTCATGAAACATAAAAGACTAAAGTCTACAAATGTAATCACAAAAATATTTTAGTCTTTAAAGTTTAAAACTTGAAAATCATATGCAAAAGGAAGAGTCTATCTAAGCATAAATGAAGGGTAGGGTTTTAAGTTTTTAAATTTTTAAATTTTATTTAAATTTTTTTTTTAACTTTTTTTATTAATGTACAGGAAAGGGGGCGCGTGGGAGTCCCCGATTGGTCTAGGGACTTCGGGGACGTCCCTGAAAAGTCCCCTATTTTTTGGGGTACGTTTAGGTTACGGCAAAAAAGTCCCCAAGTCCCCAATGGGGTCCCCGACCATTTGGGGACGTTTCTGAGGAGTTCCAAAGTCCCCGGAACACCGGAACGTAGGGAACGGTTGAAATTTTAGGGGGGCCGGGTCCCCGTGCAACATAGATCATATTTAGTTGATGGCCTTCTAAAATATCAAAATTTGTCATATTTAGTTGATGGCCTTCTAAAATATCAAAATTCATTAGAGTTTAAGATCCAAATTCTATTGGAGGCCCAAGATGGAATGAGGAAAGCGTGAATAGCAAACTCCATACTTTTGAATTGTCAGATTTAGTTGACGGACTTCTAAAATATCAAAATTCATTAGAGTTTAAGATCCAAATTTTATTGGAGGCCCAAGATGGAATGAGCAAAACGTGAAAGTCACTAACATAACTAGAAAACAAAGACACTTTATGCCTATATGTTAAGCAAAATGATCACCGTTGTTTACATCCTGCTTAGATATTAGATGATCTTTTACATCATGCTTGGATACTAGATGATCTTTTACTAGATGCTACTAACTTGACAATCATTTCTTTCAAATAAATGAGATTCATTTTTACAACCTGCTTGGATACTAACTCGACAATATTTTTCTTAAAATGAATGAGATTCATTTTAGTTTTTACATTATGATTGGATACTAACTTGAGAATATTTTCCTTGTAATGAATTAGATTCATTTGTACCTTAATAATAAAACGAAGTGAAGTTAGAAGAATTTCACCATGGAGGCTTCCAAGAAAGAGGACCAATCGACTAAAACTTCAAGTGAGTAGATGAATAATTCTCAAATTTAATCACCTCATGTAATTGTGAGGCAATGGGTGTCTATAAGAAAAGTGCCAAGGTAAGATCTGTGTAATAAAGTTAGGTCATGCAGAAACTCAAGCCACCATCCAATTAAATGTCAAGGCAAACAAAAGGACAGTCTCTGCAATCAGCAAATGTGTTGCTGTGAAGTTAGAATGTTTAAGTGGCTTAAAGGTTAGTAGCATAGAGGCCTTTAAGAACAAAATGCATCTTGATTGAAAGAGATTTGACAAATCATCCAAACACTGAGAACAAAATCATTTATCAATATTTAGAAATGGCCAAACATTGAGAGCACATTGATAGTTATAAGTTAGGAAATAATTTAGTCCAAAGAACTAAGCTCACATTATGTAGAAACTTATTAACAAACTTGCAATAATCCCCAACCTTCGTACAACCCAAAATGATCTCATTCCTGAGAATATTTTATAAGCCAATAAATTCCACCTCAAGGTGTGAATGTCCAAGGATGGTCATTCATCAAGTCAAGAGCTTGAAGAGATAGGGGCAGACCTGTTAATTATCTGAAAATGCTCGGAGAGCATTGAGAAGAAGAAGAAAAGTTTCCTCAGTATTTCAAAATGCACATTTGGAGTAGATTTTGAATTGGGATAACATACTTCTCATATGATAGTGAACTTTGGTCCAAATTGACCCAAGCCAATTTTATAGATAAGTGTTTCTTTCACTGCTAAATGTTCCTTGTCACATTCAAGAATGACAATAATTCATAGAATAAAACTAGTTACAATTTAATTCGTTCCATCACTTAAGAATTATTTTCATGGGATTAGATTTAGATGGAAACCATTCCAATAAAATGAAATTGAAACATATTATTTGAAGAAAAAAATATTAAATTGAAATGAATTTAATGTTTATACTTTTAATGAAATCTTAATGGCTATGAGTTCAATTTCAAAAAACGTTCTGACCAGTGAAAAATTACCTATAAAGTATAAAGCATCTTTATAATAAATTTTCAAACTAAAACCATTTAAAAGAACTAGAAACTCAACATTCTACTTAAAACCAGACAGTCTTATTAGTCAAGTATAAACCATCTTTGTAATAAATTTTCAAACTGAAACCAGTTAAAAGAACTAGAAACTCAACATGATACTTCAAGCCAGACTGTCTTATTAGTCTTCACCAAAGTCATCTGAAGTTCTCTAACATGTCAGTATTCAATGTGACAAGCTTAATGAAAAATTAATTTGGGAAGTCCTTGTTTATAATGATGCAGGCCAAGACTGGAAATCAAGAGTTTGAAGCTTCATTGCAAACTCTCCGTGGTCGTGATACCGATATCTCTTGTGAGGTAGTTGAAGTAAAGGTTATAAAAATATTTTGCTATAGCATCTGTATTCTGTATTCTCGTTCAATTCTAGTTTCTTGGACATATGCAAAAAGAACTCTGCATGGTGATTTGGATCTCTGAAATTGTGCTTTTTGTTGAAATTGTGTGACTTTTAATAGTAGATGTGCTTTTTGAATCTGCAATATCCTGATATAGGTGGAATGAAATGCAATAAGAGACCTTGGCTCAATCATGTGTGATCTGCATCTTAGACTAGGTTTCATCTTACAAGTCTCATTTTTCATAGAGTTCTGCTTGCTTGAAATAAGAAAATATATCCTTCTCATAAGCAATGCTTTTCATATTGCATTATCCTGGTCGCTTATTTTTACTACATTCATTGTCTTCTCAATTAAACTTCTACATGTTCTGATGAGTAAAATTATAATTCCTTTAGGTGAAAAATAAATTATCTGGATCATTTGGAGCCTCTGGCCTTTTGAGTATTGAGGACAGAAGAAAATTGATACTTTTATTTTGGTTTTGCAGATATTAGAGGCCAGGGCATTGTTTTCAGAGGAGTCAAAGAAAATAAACAAGGCCAGATCAACCAATGCTGGAGGAAGCTTGGGCAGTCAAGAAAGGAACATTCTCTTGATTCCTCCAAGAGCAGAAATTTGAGCATTTTTCATGAGTTACACACAGCAGCGAAAAGGCAGATTCTTTCAAGTCTGTATCTCTAGAAACAATGGCACCATAAATTGACAATAACTCTGAAGGTGATTATCATATTTCTAGGAAAAACGATTTGTATAATCACACAACATCTACTAAGGATGTGGAGCATAATGATGAGGATGGAGATGTAGATAATTGCTTGCACGCACAACCAGGTAAAAGTGATGCATCTGTACATTCTGCAACAGGGTTGTCTAATGAGGAGGATATTTCTTTTTGTGATCTGGAAGATGAGGATGATACACTACTGCAAACGGATTAAGCGAATAATGGGTTCACCTCAATACAAGTTCCAGTCAATTAGCAGATAATTATAATCAGTTGAAATACAGACAAGCTGTAACGATAAACAATACAGCTCCTTAATAAAATATGCAAATGATAACACTCCAAAGGTTTTAAGGTTCACTTTGCACAGTTTCTCAAAACCTGATGGACTGAAGGAAATCCTGACTCTTGGAAGCGATGATGCTTGCAAGGGTAAACGGATACCTGTGGTTTTGGCTAGAGATGTTATTATTGATGAATACTTTGTTTGCAATTGTTTCAATCATCTATTGATGGATTGGATTATAATGAATCGTGGCTGGCAACTCATTGTATCATCTAAAACAGTATCATGGGTACTGATATTGTCTTCAATTGTGTCAATTGATGTATGATGGATTGATAGTTGTTAGTTTGGCTACTTATCATACTATGTCTTCACTAATACTTTGTTATTACCTTGAATTATCAAATGTATATATATACTGAAATCTTTTCTTTTACTCTTCTTGAAGTTCTTTTCTGTATTTATGAAGTGCTGGAAATGTCTTCAAATTTGTACCATTTTTGCCAAACCATACAGTGCTATCATGTCTACTCATTGAACAAGACTTTTGTTAATGTGAAAAATTTGAACTATATAAACCGTCGTCAAATGTTTGTTTTCCAAGCTGCTTTGACAACCTATGCTAGCACAATTATGAACTTTATAACCACATGGACAACAAGTAATTCCAGATTATGACTACACATTGGCTCCTTTTCTTCATCAGATATATTTCTCTCGTGTAATGGCATGTTCACTGTATAATGTGATGTTAAACTGTTACTTTTCTGATTTTTCAATACATTGAAGTGCTCCATTTTTTTTTGGTATTACTTGCAATCTCCCAGTACATCGCTTTAATGTTACATTGCACCTTCCTTGGGGCAATTGCTAGTTTTAATTCTCTATATTAACCAGTTATGTTTTTTTCAGTGTGAAATAAATACTATAATGGTCCCACAATTATATTTGAGTGGGTTTGGAGAAGCCAGAAATGAAACGACTGTTGAGGTGGCCGACCGACCTACGGAAGGAATAGATGGTCGGGTAAGGGAAGGGTGATCCGTGGAGGCCAGAAGGATAGATGACACAACGCAAAGGAGATTAGACAAGGTAATCTCTTGGTCGTTGGTTTATAAAATTTATTATTGCAATTATTTTAAGGTATTTATATATAAAAGATATTTAAAAGGTTTTAGTTTTTTGTTTGAGAAAATAGACTTTTTTTTTTTGCCATTTAGATATTATCTTAAATTTGAATTTGTTTGAGTCTATTAACAAGATTAACTCAAATGTAACAAGTGTATAGATTCATTTCATAGTAATATATTGTTAT
The DNA here is from genome assembly GCA_001517045.1 of Pseudotsuga menziesii. Lineage (NCBI taxonomy): Eukaryota > Viridiplantae > Streptophyta > Pinopsida > Pinales > Pinaceae > Pseudotsuga > Pseudotsuga menziesii. The sequence goes on along the minus strand of LPNX011000927.1, from coordinate 3,318 downwards.
GTTTAAATGATTTAAATAACTTTCAGTTAGAGTGTTGTTACAGAAATGGATAATAATTTGTTTTTGTCTTTTGTTTCTTTTTATTAAAATAATAATTATTTTGTGCTTATATTAAATAATAGATATAAACACAATATCTCATATAAATAATAGATATAAAATTATATTTACAGATCATGTTTCCGATAAGCATTCAGCATTATATACCATATCGAAGAAAAAAATTCACTCTTTAATATTAACATTTTCATTCCGATTAAGAGCATTATATACAATATGGATAGGATAAAGCGGAATTTCACAACGATCATACTAAAATTTTCACAACGATCATACTAAAATTTTCGTACCGATTAACACAACGAAAACCAATATCTTGAATCAATCAGCCAGTCGCAATTACAGCTCTTCGCAATGCCCGTTTCTTGAGAAATTGGGATTCCGTGTATACGCGATGGACTTTCAATGCAAATTCACCACATATGAATAAACTAGCCGACATATTGTTCATACTTGAGCTTTGATTTTCAAGCACTGGAGACGGAGGCAAACGGTGAAGAAGTCGTAACCTCCGTTGCCTCTTCTGGACTTCTCTCCAACGATTCGGTGCGAGTTGAAACTGTGGTCTGTAAGACTACCTGCATCTCGCTGTTTGACTCGATGGCCTCGGAAATTGGAGCAGTGCGGCTGGGCTTCTTGTTTTGGCTAACGAGATTCAGAGAATGTCTACACATAGGGCACGAAGGATGAGAATTGAGCCATTTATCAATGCATTCCATGTGGAATCCATGATTACAATTCGGCAACACCCGCATCTTTTCTCCTTCCCCGAATTCTGCCAAGCAGATGGGGCAATCAGTGGCCAAGCCCCGTGGCAACTTGGAAACAGATCTGTATGCTACAATAGGTAGTGCTTTCATGGCCGCCTTCTTCAATCCTGTGTTGGCCATCCGGATAGCAACCTCATCGGATGCATATGAGTCGGGCCCCATTCGTCTTCTGAAGCAAAGGACGCATCTGAGCAACGACTTAAGGGCGAGCATACAGATGAGAGAGCATACCATTGATGCGAGAATGACAGCTAGATCGAAGTTTAGAGTCCCCTCGTTGAAATAAAGACTCGACTGCCCAGTGTGCTCCTCTCCCCTTGGAGAATCCGCTGGAATAGAAAGTAACTTCCTGCCAGCTGTAAACGGGAAATTTAAAACGCCCATTTCGCTGGATACCATCTTAAAATCTCAACAGTTAATGAATTAATATGTCCCTCCCCTGGAGGCTGGAACTTGATGACTCAAGAGTGTTGGGTGGGAGAAAACAAAGATTAACAACAATGACTAACGGAATGAGGAATGAACGAAGAGCAGAAACTGGATTATGAGTCCGGGCGGTTTCGTCTTTCTATTTATAGATCTCCTCTCCTGTGTGTGACCTTAAGTCCAAATAACGAGCTAATGCTACAATGTTGTACGCTGATGTGTCACGTTGCTATAATCGTCATTTCAATGATTAATATTATCGAAGTCGCCATGAACTCATAACATTCAGTTACTATCAGAGAGTTAGGCAGCTGTCGATATCTTTAGCAGTGTTATTATTGCTTATCTCTATCACTAAAAGATCTAAAAATATACTTCCAATAAAATTAGCCACCCGCACAGCATGTGTTTTCATTGCTCGTCTCTATCACTAAAAGATCTCCGAAACTAAAGACAAGAAATATGTGATTTTTCTATTTGAGATTTTCTAATAAAATATGAGATTTTCTATCACGGTATATAATATGAGATTTTCTATCTTCTAATAAAATTGAGCCATCCCGATACACGCACTGTATCATAAATGACTTAGTTGTGTATAAACGGTACCATATATTAACTTCGGTTGGGTAGCTGGAGAATAGTGGGTTGTTTACGCGTGTTTGGGGTATCCATAGTTAAGAATATTCTATACTATGGACAAGTTGAGACCTTGGGCAGCACATCTTTCTCTAAAGATTTTAAATAGTTGAAACTATGGACAGCACATGCTTTCTTTAAAATTAATATTAAAATGTTTGTTTCTCTAAAGATTTTAAATAGTCGAAACTATGGGCAGCACATGCTTTCTTTAAAATTAATATTAAATAGTTTGTCTTTCATCTCCATCACTGCAAGCTCAATCGTATGCGTTCCATATCAAAACATTTAATTATTATTAAATCTATTTTTTAACAAAATCCCGTATCTAAACTTTAAAGTAGGGAAAGTACAGATTTTTTTCTTTGAATGATATATCACTTGACAAATGTTAAATGTAATATTCGAAGAGGGAAAGTACATACTATTTTTTTTGTTTGAATGATATATCACTTCACAAATGGTTCAATGTAACATTTTCGAATAGATAATCCATTTTATAATTTAAATGAATATTTAACCAACCATTTTCTAACAGAGAAACCATTTACATGAATCTCATCCAACTTTTTATTTCAGAAAGATCTGTATTAAAAATAATAAATCCAAAGCATGATATCATCTACTTTAAAATATATATATATATATATATATTCAACTATAGGAATCTAGCAATACATATGGAACGAATGTGGGTCAGTGCAAGAAGATGATGGACCTTTAAGATGCAATCCTAGTTTTCAAAAACAACATCATGCTACCAAAAAATACATCAACCCGAGCCTGACATAGCACTTGGTATGGTTCAACCCCAGCCTGACATGTCATATGACATGTAGGATAGGAAACCACATCGCGCACGCGTTATATAACTATACAACACGTACGCGTTATATACCTACAAAACGTGCACGCGTTTTGTAGTTATAAAACGCGCACGCGATATGAAAATTATAATAAAAAAAAAATACACAGTCCCGAGTTCATTTTCATTATCAGAAACGCGATTTCGACGGGCAGCGCAGCGTTTGGAGTGAGATTTCAACAGGCATTGGAGCATTTGGAGCTGATTCAAGTGGAAGGGAGGAGATTTCACGCCCACCATTGGTTGATTCCTATACCTTCTCTTCATTTTATAACAAAATTACCATTTTCCCTAGGTTTCTTTATGTGTTTGGTACAAACTAACAAACTTTTTATTTTTTAAAAACAGTTCTGGAATCTCCTCTATTTTTTATTTAAATTACAATTTGTTTGCTTAGATTCATTTTAGGCCATGTATTGAATTACAATTTTAAAATAATGAAATTGCAAATGTATGGAAATTGCATTTTCAATTGTTAGATTTGAGAGTCAAAATCATCTCTAAACAAATGCAGCATGCTAAGCTATTTGGTTGAAGAGTATATAGAGAGAGAGATGT
>LPNX011000894.1:62776-118161 GCA_001517045.1 Pseudotsuga menziesii | reverse complement strand
TAAATATGGTGAGTGCATGTCTCATGAGGAATACCGGGCATATCTGTGTACTCCCAAGCAAATGCATGTGAATGTGTATTCAGTAAATTAATCAATTGTTCTTGTTGTAATGGAGTAAGATGTGCACTTATATTTAAACTTTTTCCTGGACTGATTTCAATTGTCTTACTCTGAATATCTGTGATTGAATTAACATTGAGATTATCATGAAGTACCAATGCTAGAGAATGTATTGTGAAATTTTCCTGAAAATTATAACCCAAAACCTGATTTGCTGCAGCATATTGTATGTCTCTTAATTATTCATAAATATCAAGTTCAGCAATAAAATAATCTAACAAATCTTCATTATTTGCTTCCTGAAAGTCATAGAACTGGTTGATACTCAAGACAGGCCGAATTACTTCTTCTTCTTGTTCTTTAGTTTCATTAATCCAAGACAACTGATCTAATGTAGAAGGTCTTTGGGCAGAAGGGTAGAGTGTAATTTGTTTTCTTTGTGTCCCATGTGAGATAAGCATGCTACCTGACCTACATCCTATGAAGGCATCTGCTGTTGCCAGCCATCGTCTGCCAAGAATCAAAGGGTGACCTCCTAGGTTAGACTTTGGCTATAGGACTATGAAATCAACATGGTACTCCCAGGAGTCTAAAGAAACAGTGATATCCTCTAATACTCCTTCAGGTGTGATCTTATACCTATCAGCTAATTCCAAGACTGTTGTTGTTGGTCTAAGATTCGTCAAGTGAAGGTATTCCATTGTTTCAAGTGTCATCACATTAATTGCAGCACCTAAATCAATCAATGTCTTTGGAATTGAAAAATTATTAATAGTAATTGTAACCATTGGAATCCCAGGATCCATATATTTCTCAATAAAAATGGTGTTAGACATTAGTCCTGCTAGATTGCCTACCACATGTATTTTGGATGGATCCTTCTTTCTTTTATTAAGACATAATTCTTTTACTGCTTTAGTGAAAATTGGAATATCTTTTATAGCCTGCAGTAAAGGAATTTTGACATATGCATCTTTTAACTCATTTAAAACATCAAAGTTAGGTAAGGAAATTGAAGGTTTTTCTTTAACCAACCTTTCTGGGAAAGGAGGTTCATATGATACTAAAGTTTTTCTTTTTTGACTCTGATTTTCTGATTGAGGTTTTTCTATATTTAATTTTTTTGTATTTTTCTCATTTTCTGTTTGTTCTTCTACAATAACAGGAGATTCTTTTTGCAAGGTTTTCCCAGATATTAAAGTAATATTTTGCAATGGAAGAACTGAATAGGGAAGTATCATTCCATCATCAACATTATACATAGGTCTTTCTGTTTTATTGTTTGGATTTGGAATGGGCTGAGTTGGTAGTTGTGTAGGCTGAGGTGGAGGCTGATTGGATGGCAATTGAAGCTCTTGAGGTGGGGGACCCAATTGAGGAGCCATATTGGGTTGTTGAAAAGATGGAACTTGGTAAGATGGGGCTTGATAAGAAGGAGTTTGGACTTGATGCTACTGGTATTGGGGATAGGCTGAAGGTTGTTGGTATGGCTGCAAATAGGCCTGCTGATATGTCTGATTACCATGGGCATAACCTCTCCAATTTGGAGCAGATTGGGCTAAGGGAGGAGACCAAGTTTGCCAAGGCATGGGTGCACTCCATGAGTTCTGAATAGGAGTTTGATAATTTGCATTAAATTGTTGCATAGGGTCTTGGGACATACCTGAGAATCGTGGCTGCCAAGGTATTCGTTGTCCCATGAAGTAGAGAGACTCCATGTTTTGGTTCTCCTCCATTCGAGCTACCTGCAATTCTTTTAATCTAGGGCAATCATCAGTCTTATGATTAAAAGTACATAAACCACAAATTTCAACAGCATTTAAAGGACATTCTTTAAGTGGGTGCTTCTTTCTACACTTAGGACAAAAGATGGACAAGGCTTGATCTTGCTGGTCCTGTTGTTCTTGTCTTTTCTTGGTTTTTGCTACTTCAACCTGTTTGCCCAATGTACTCAATAAATCAGTCTTAAAATCTTCTAGCAGATTTCCAAGCTCAGCCCTAGAAATACCATTGTTTGTAGACTTATTTACTTTGGTAATGATGTCTCTTTTTCCAGTCCTAGCCTTACCTCTCGAATATTTCTGACATAATTCTTGTATTTCATCAAATGGAAGGTAAGAAATGTCACCTTTGTCCATAAATTTAAAATATCTAAATACTCTTCTCTTATCCCTTTCAGAAATATTGTTCTAATCATCTCTGATGTTAAAGAATTGTATTTAGATTTTTGTAAATTGTATGAGAACCTTTCCAAATATTCCTCCAAACTCTCATCTTCCTGTTGAGTCATTCCAAAGATATCATCTTTGAGATCCTTTGATCTGTAATAGGCCTGATATTTCCGAAGAAAGATCTTCCTCATTTCATCCCAGCTAGTAATAGAATGTTCTCCTAGACCCATAAACCACTTCAAGGCAGCTGCCTTAAGGGTAGCAGGAAAAAGGCGGAGCTTATGGGTGTCATCAGTATACCCATATGTTCGACACAAGATGTCAAATTTGAATAGGAAAGAGTCAGGATCTTCAGAGGTCAGGCCATAGAAGTTTGGTAAAACAGAGGGTGGAATGTTCTTCATTTTTACATCTTCTCCTAGGATAATGCTAGTGTCCAAAATAGGAAATTTGAAGGTAGCTTCCTGATCTTCTTCTATCTTCTCTTCTCTCTCATGTCCTCTTTCTTCTTCTCTTTCATGTCTCCTCTCTTGTTCTCTTCTCTCTTGTCTTCGTTTGTTTTCTATTTCTAGCATCCATCCTCTCATATTCTCTTCTCTTTTCAGCTGTTGGGCCTTTTGACGTTTCTTCCTCAGACATTTTGAAACTACCAACTGTTGAGATAAATCCTTTTGGAAGAGAAGCTCCTATTAGTTTTGTTTTTGGGGGGTTTTTAAGAAATCTTCCTTTTTTGTCTCTTAGTCTGGACATAAAAGTAAAACCTATTCTGTGTTTTTGTTTAAAATTTTTGTTTTTATCAGAAATCTAAGGTTCCTAAGTCTGCTTCTACAGTGCCTCCCCGGCAACGGCGCCAAAATGTTGGGCTCTAATATACAGATGTGAATCAGAACTTAAATTTAAATCAATCTGGGTCAGTAAACTTCGAGACACATCCAGGTTTTAGGACTGAGGGGCTAGACTTATCTGGAATTTAGCTAACTGTAATTAAATCTACTGACAGATAAAGAATTACTGCAACTTACAGATACAAAAATCCTCTTACGAGGGTGACTTCGTTTGTTTCATTTTAAGCACGCAGTAATTGATCTATGAGGACAATTTCTACTGATAAAAGAACTAAGGTAAAAAGCAATTAAATAGCATCTATAACCCTAAGATACAAACTACTAGGTTCTGCTCAGTTTTCCAGCGCTGATGAACAGTTATCAACTAAATTCCTTTACGGGAAATTATTCATAATTCATAATTTTTTTCTTTAACACTTCTCATTGAAATAAACAACAATATGTATTGTAGCTGAAATCGTGATTTAAATCATCAATGCATTCAGTATTTAAACAATGAAAGAACAGAGTTTATCCAACATTGCCAGTGATATACAGCACGTAAAAATTGTAGCATGAACCATGAAATAAAAGGAACAGAGCATTAATAAAATTGATGAAGAGCTTAACTGAATTTGTTCTGCAATTTATAAACTAGAAACTACCAAAAAACTCATACCAATGGCTCGATTTAAAGTACTTGCACCAGAATGAAATCGTTGCAATCATCAAATCACTACACCGGCAATGTAAAAGTGCGGGAACTCAACGATGGGGGCCCTCCAAAGCCTTGCTTCACACACAATCAAAGATTTACAGAACTAAAATTTGATATTCATTCACCAGAAATTGTTTACACAGTAATACCACGCAGTTCAGAAGCACAAGTGCGTTCCTCTTCAAAATCGTGATAGTTCTTCATTGTCTTATGATGGATTTATACAAATTCGAAACACAACTAGAAATTCTACAATTCTGCAACCTAATTAATGAAAATAGCTAACGAGATCATCTTCAGAATCGTGGAACTCCAAAAAATCAGTAGTGTTCCTTCTTTTGTGCTGAATGTAGAACAGGTGGCCACCTTTGACTCTAGTTGACTGGACATCTGTACAGGCCACATCACTTAACCGTTGTATGTTCATCCATCTATGGACATTGAGGATCCATTCTTTATCTTCCAGTTCCCTCCTAGCTGTCTTGCAAATGCTCAATCTTGGAGGTAGTACGGGAAGTTAGTACATCCCGTAGTCTAAGTAAAAATCCTAGTTAAAATGCTTAAAAAGTCACAAAACTCAATTTATTAGTAAGCAATGACATTATACCTCTTTAACCAAGGTTTATAGATGAACTTTAAAGCTTTCTACTCAATATGGAGGTTTTATGAAGGAAATGAAAGATATTTAAGAGGCAAAAAGGGGTCAAAAATGGTGCCCAACAGTCCCAAACCTCTCTGCATGGTAAGGAATGGTAGTGCCCCTAGGCGTATTGTTAGGTTCAAACTACGACTTGACATGAAATGCCAAATCATGTGTGGGAATACCAGACATACCATAACCACCATAACTAGTGCTTATGGTTTCATACTGAGTCTCGTTGTCTGACATTCCATACTAGCGATGCGTGAATGGGGGATCATATCTAGAGTAAGTAGGTCTATCATGAAAATTACCTATCTCGGAAATTACAGGACCTAACTCAGAAATTACAAAACCTAACTCAGAAATTACAGGCATATTAGGTGAAGGATCATAGGTAGGAGTATACTCCCCATCATCCACTCAAAGTGGAGAAGAAAGCTCAGGAATACCATCTTCATGATCTCCCATCGTGTGTGACTCAATGTGCGAATTAGTCCACCTGGACCATCTGTTTCTCTCTCCCAAAGGAGGAGGAGAGGTAGAAGGAAGCTCAGGAATACCATCTTCATGATCTCCCATCGTGTGTGACTCAATGTGCAAATTAGTCCGCCTGGACCATCTATTTCTCTCTCCCAAAGGAGGAGGAGAGGTAGAAGGCGAAAGTCCTGCTAAGCGATAAGAACGGCAAGGAGCTGCACTTGAATCCACAATGACTCAAAAAATGTAAAAGACTCACTAATTACACAAACCCTAAGCAAGCTAACATGCATAGAGCATACACCAATAAAATCTAAATCCAAACACAAGAAATCAAGGGCATGATAAGTGAGCTCCCGAATGAAGCAGGTATGTATCGCCTAGGAGAGGCTTGAGAATCCCATACAAAATAAGCGGAGGTGTGTAACCAATTATTGTGGCCCTCAGCTTCAACAGGGAAAGCGACTATGCTGTATGACCCCAAACTGGCCAGGACACCCGCATAATAACCCCTGCAAAGTACCCCCTTGATATCCTAGGTAAGGCAACTAAGGTCACCTCAATATAATCAATGCTCAGGCGAACAGTTGCAGGCGTGATTGACCGTATGGGTAGGGTAGCAAAGCCCAAAACTCTCAAAAGATCCCCCAGATACAAATACAATCCTGGAAATATCTCCGGTTCTACTTAGATATGACTAGCGGTCATCCCAATCAATAACCGCTCACACTGCCTCGTGCTTAACTCCCTTTTGAGAGGAGGATCTTGAGAAACACCAATTATACCAAGGAATTTCATACTCTCACCTGGACAGACACATATGTGTTGTTGTTTAGTGGTCTTGGAGAATTTACTCACAATGAACTATTCCAAGACCATAAAACCTAATATTGTTGGTGAACCCTATCAAATAAAATAGTGTAGTTCATTTTAATTAAGTACTGATTTTAATTGGCTTTATTACTCAAAAAGGGTAGATGACTGTGCAACCAATGGTGTTATGATGCAACATGAAGCAAAATGCACACCTAACAATCAATGCAAATGCATTGTGTCCAATGAAAACAGGGTATGCTAATACGTGAAATGCAAAAATTTTCTTCAAATGATAAGTGCAATCGTTCCTATATGAAATCTTGACTAATACTTCAAAGCAAATCTAGAGCAAGTACTATGCAAAATGCAAGATGCAATGCATAATGATAATCAAATATTTTTGGATTTTTTGAAATAAAAATGAGATACTAAAGAAAAAGAATGATTCTACAACCCCCAGAATTTGCAAGCACACTCAAACAACACTCAAACAAAGTACTAAGGTAAAAGAAATCTAATGCACTAATCCCAAAACAAAAAATAAAAAATGCAATGACAAGAACATTCTTCAAAAAAAGAAATTTACCCTAAAAAAAACGTCTCTGGTCAGAAACAGAGGTGTATACAGACTCTAGCAGTGTCGAAGGAGACACAGCAATTATCAAAATTCACCTAGAAACAATCAATATTCCTCTATAAGGTAAAACTAAAGGCATATGTGACTTTTTGCAGTAAAACCACGCATGTATGCGGATATATCAATGCAAACCGCGTATATATGCGACTGTGAGTTAAAAACTTGCGTACAGGAAGAAAAGTGCATAAAAACAAAGGCAAATAGACAGGCTGAGACAAACTTCTCACGAATCAGACACTACCAGGCATACATGCCCCCAGACCCGACACACAAACAGAGAAAATAAGAGCAATTCAAAGTCATTGAATGCCGATAAAAACTCCCAAAGGACAACTACTAGGAACTCCCCATTGAAGTCGCCAATTCTGTTACGGAGAGAAATTCCTATGGCTTGTAGTACCACAATAGACAGCTTGACTCCATAAATCAATCCTTTCCAATATGCAAGATAAATCAAATATCTAACACTAAAGGATCAAAACTCATACCTTATTCCAGATGGTTGAAGCAGATCCCCATTGAGCTTTCCAACTTCAGCTTGAATTGATGAATCACTTCCTCAACAATAAGTAAACAAGACAAGCATATTATATATATTGGTGTTAGATCTACTCTAGCATATATAATCAACAACGTATAAGCATTTAAAATCATCGATGGATAAAATATTCATTCAAACATACATCATTCGACAGGAAAAGATATTTCTATTAATATAAAATCAGAGATTACAATGAATACAACCTCTGTTGGCACATCTGCGAATTGAAGAAACTAAATCCCCCACTTGGGCCTCCACCACCTCAATCCTCCATCTCTCGATAGCAAGCTCACAAGCAAAGGGAAAGCTTGGGAAGAACACCAAAGTGCTCCAAGGGACAAAGGGATGCAGACTCAAGCACAAGTTCTGGCAACAATGGACTATAGTTTCTTTGCTCTCAATTCTCTTATGCCTTTAATGTATCCAAAGGGTTCCTTATATAGCTTTTCAATGGGGTAATGAAAGGTCGAATCTGAGCGATCTCAAGGCATATGGAAGGCTAGGAGACAAGTGAGTCGGATCCATGTCAAGGAAAACTCCAAAAGGATTTGAATTTTGTACACATCCCGATGTATGCGGTTTTAGAGGTCAAACCCGCGTATACATGCAATTAAGGGTTTAAAAGTCGCGTATAGCAATTTTCACATGTTTTTAGGGATGGTCTAGGAAACATCAAAGGACTAACAATGGTCCAAGGGGTCTAAGGAGTATGCAGAGGGACAGGGGAAGGCCATACAAGTGTGATTCACCTAGTGTGGTAAAATCCGCTATAACACCAGCCCCTTGAATCTCATGTGACCATCCTTCAACGAGCAAAGCGGTAGGTGTTTTGTAACATTGGGCGTGATCCATATTCAAGGGCTATGATCGATCGAAGGTAAATCAATAGTTCTGAACCACTTTGTGCAAGCAAACATGCACGCTCCAAGCTCCTTTCTCGGATCACGAAATATGTTAATGACGAGAAGCTTTTGACGGTCGAGATGAGGCTCGAGGCAGATCTACGGCCTACAGCGATTTCGTGATCCATACTTGCGCAGGTAAAACTGCAATCTCAAATCGCAAAAAGGCTTAGAGGTCAAAAGGATCAACAGCTGTGATGAAAGCGAGGATAGATCAATAGCTAGGGTTCATTTCGTGAGGCGAACTAGCACGGGTGAATATTTGAGTTCTCCGTTGCGAAAAAAGGTGGTGCCCATTTCGATCGACGGCTGCATGAGGGCCGACCTCGATCTATGGCTCAGAATGTATCACGATCCAAACCGTTCACAGTGTACCGAAGAAAAAGGTTGGTGGTGGGATGAGTGGAATGTGGACGGTGGATACAAAAGCTTCCTTTGATTGAATAGCTGAAGAAGACTCCCGAAGTGCAAATCTCCCATTCTATGTGGAAATGACAGTGGAGGGGGCATTCACACATGTAATTTGCCTCATCGCAGACTGGCCGACTCCCCCGACGCCATTCGAGATATGCCTGAGGTGGAAGTCTCTTCTAGTGGCACAGTTTTCCCAGTTCACAAGTGTGGCGAGTGTTCATTTTAGAGGAGGCCATCCCTGTGAGGTGGCTTTGTGTGGACTGGCCTACGAAAATGAGTAAAGTAGCCGACGAATCCATTGCTCACATGAGGCAAGGCCAACGCAATGTGGGAGCGTACACTTCATGAAATATGCAGCATGGATCTACTGTACTAGAGGAAGTTCACTGCCACCTCCTACAGCAGACAATGAGACAACCAGTGCCATGATGTTTGTCGTGCATATTTGTAAAACGTGCCGATAGCCCACTCTTTTCACTGTTAATGCCGGATGGTGACTTGTAACAATTTTTATTCTTTAGTCTCAGCATTAGGATTGTATCAAAATGCTCCCGATAGAGGGAGAGAGGAGTTAGTGAATTGGATTGGAAAACAATCCTAGGCTGAGGATCCCATTTGTAAAAGTTTGATACCTGTGTATGAATAAATTGCAGTGGAAGACTGTCATTCACAGCAGAGATTCATGTGTTGTTGTTTTTCCCAATAAGTGCTTTCTTTACGCGTAAATGTGTTTCTTGTTACCACTTCATTTTTTTTATTGCTTTCATGCCTACAACATAGGGTATAGTGGTTCGGAATTCATAGTTGTTATGCTCTGACTACTGTTCCAGGAATTAACAATGGTTCTTTTAAAGTTTCATGGAATTCATCTCGCCGATGCTCCATGAGATGGACTATTCCTCCTTTGTCCTCTAAGACGCCCGCTAAATCTCCTGATTGGGAAATCAGCAGCTATCTTGCCTTCATTTTCTACCTTTCGTCATTATTTCCATCTGTAATTGTTTCTTGTGTAGGTTTCGGCTCCATTTTCCCATGGTCCTTTACCCCCGATAACCCCACCATGCACCTACCTCGACCTACCTTGCCCCATTCAGGATCCTAGCCCCATAACTATGTTGATTGAAAATCCTATGCAGAGTAGACTCTGGTGACACACAAGACTGACAACCTTCTATGGAGATACTCTGGTGACGAACGAGAGATCCCTCTCTGACCATGCAGGGCTGGAGGCACGGCCAAAAGCGGTTTTGTTGTTACCCGGGAGCGAACCCTTCCACAACCTTTAGTTCAATTCCGTTGCTAACACCATGTTTAAAGAATACTCTTGTCTAAGTCTGTCGTTACTATTTCCAAAAATGATTTCATCCGCATAGACCTCGATTATAGTCATGTTTCCATCCTCAAAGTTTATGTATAAATAACTTTCTAAATGACCCCTTTTAAATCCTTGTGGTCACATATATCTAAATAACCTTAAATACCAGGATCTTGGTGATTATTTCAGTCCATATAATGCCTTTTCCAATTTGTAGACATAATCTTTATCATCCAAGGAAGTAAACCCGCATACTTCCTCTTCTAATTTTCCATTTAGGAAATATGATTTTACACCCATTTGATACACCATTATCTGCTTGGAGCAAGCATATGCTAATAACATTTTGATCACTTCCATTCAGATACTAGAGAAAAGGTTTCCTTAAAGTCTTTTCCTTCAACCTGTGCATATCCTTTGCATACTAACCTTACTTTGTTTCTAACAAATTGTACTTCTTCATTCAGTTTGTTTCTAAAAACCCATTTTTTTTATAACATTTTTTCCTTTTGGGTCTTAGAACAAGTTCCCAAGTATGATTCTTCTTAACCTTATTCAATTCTTCTCCCATGGCTTCGATCCAATTCTCATCAGCTTTAGATTCATTAAAACAATTTGGTTCTATTTGAGATAGTAGGGAGAAGTGCACCTGTTCGGTGCCATATGTTGAGAGTCTTCTTCTTGTTCCTACACTAACATTTTTATCTCCTATGACCAAATATTCTGAATGATTCTTTTGAACAAACATGGAGGGCGTCCTTGTATTTGGTCAACTTATTTCCTATGTTCCTTCTTGAAGCAGATTCTCTTGTTGTTTTTTTATCCTTTCTTCATTCTGTATATCTTATGTGGGTTGTTCGGGAATAGGATGATCATCGTTAACTTTGTTTTAAACTCTTCAACTATTCTTACATCTATTGATATACATTTTCTAGAGGTTCTTTTGGTCACTTACTTTGTGTAGCTCTCCTTTTAGATGAGTAATTTTGATTTCCAGTTTTTCACACCTTTCTTCTTTGTGTGTTAACATTTCCATCATCTCCATTTTTTACTTTCTTCTTTTCTTGGCTTGTTCTTTATGCTTTTAAGGTTACTCCTTTAGAAATTTATTTTTCTTCCTAAATTTTTCTAACTCATCCAAAGAACTAATTAGCTCTCCTTTGAAGTCTACTTATTCTAGTTCTTTGTCCTTTAATTATTTGTTTTTTGAAACATTCTCCATGGTCATTTACTATTTTTTTGTTTTTACGCAAGATTTTATCTTCCAAATGTTAATCTATCACTGAATACACCCTCTTTGATACCAATTGTTGTATTTATCTTATACTGAGAGGGGGGGGGGTGAATCATTATGAAGCGCATATATAAACTATTTCACAATTAATGCATTTCAACCATTTAAAACTTTTCACCATAAGCAACCACAAATCCACACAAATACTAAAGAATAATTATATGTACATCTATATATAAATAAATTATTACATTAGTGGGAGAGTGCAATCTCCAAACATAAGCACCAACTAATTTCATGCATCAAAATGATCCACAAGTAACAATCTAATGGTTATAGGAATCGACCTGCAATGACCTTGATTCGTGTGAGCACCAACTCATGAACTTCAGGCATAGACCTGGATAGATGCATGTCTTGCTACACAAATTGCAACTTGTAGCAACTAGGAACCAACCCATGGATAACTACGAAATCCAATTGTTTTTTCAACTTTGACTAAATGGAAGAACCCATTCCCAAATTATATTTACCATCTCAAATTGGTAGGAGGTTCCAACCCCTTAATTATATTTATCACCTTCAACTGGAAGGAGGATCCAACCCCTGAATTTGTTTTGCTAGATGCAACTGGAAGGAAGCTACAACTCTTTGTTCCTTGCATTGTCCTACCTCCTTGAGAATTTTTACCAACACCAACTAGAAGAAATCTCTAAATCCCTTATCCTTTCCCCTTCCTACCTCCCTTGAATAGAAATAAGTGTGTATATAAAAGAAATGTAATATGCAAATTACCATGTCTAAAAAACTACAACTATTGCACCTTTTCTGATCTGCACCTTTCCTCTAAATATCTGCATCAAGATATTTAGTTTCCTTATCTGTGATGTGTGATAGTGACTACGATATATTCAATCATTCTATATCATACCGTTTGTGAACTATGAGTTATTTTCACTATCTACGATCTGTGTTTTTGTGTTGATCAATGTTCCAAACTTAGTTGCTTTTGCAGTCGACGTCATTCACTGAGTAATAACTTCATGCATCCTAAATATGGGTATCCTTATATATAATTCTCTTCTTGTTGTTCATCACCTGTTAATCTACAAAATTAGGCTCTATTGCATAAAGATTCCTTCTACAATAAATGATCCATTGATACCCCAAATGTTGAGAGTATGTCTTCGGGAGTTATTCTCCATGACCTTATGTTGTATTAAGGTATGAGGCTTGTGTTGTAATTATATTCATATATTCTCCATGAGCTTATGTTGTATTAAGGTTTGAGACCTGTGTTGTATTAAGTTCGGAACTTATATTGTATTAAGTTCACATGACATTGTCATATTCTAGAGAGATGCTTGTACTAGGATCTTATGGTGAAGATCATGAACTTATGTTAAGGTCTGATTCTTATGAGTAATATGAAGACAATAGAATTGTGAGTAATATCAAGTCCTACAAATATCCTCATATGATTGAGGTGGTAAAGCTTGTGAGTAAAATCAAGTTGAGACTTGTGAGTAATATCAAGTTCTACAAATATCCTCATGTTCTGAGGTGGTGTACTTTACTATATAAAGTGGATATACTATGTGATGTATGGCTAGTCATGGTCAATAGGTTCTACAAGTATCCTTTAGGGATTAGCTACCCCTAGAGTGATTTACTTTTGCATGTGACTATATGACTTGAGGTAATACAAATGATCTTAGGTTCAAAAAAAAATTCTGACTATGATATGGCATAGAATTTACGAAAACATATATGGACCATGAAGAGATAATTAATATAAGCACAGAGATGGAGAGAAAATTTGAATTTCCCATGTTTCCACCAAGTGAACTCAAATTGATAAGACAAAATTTGAGTATTAGTTATGGTAAACAAGTTTAGTTAATTAAGGAATCAACTCCTTAATTTATGCAAGTGGTTGTTGAAGATGGAACTAATGGAGAAGCACTAGTTTTGTTCAGTTACATTTAGTTCTGTTCAGTTACATTTAGTTCTGTTCAGTTACATTTACTTATGTTCAGTTACATTCATTTTTTTTCAGTTACATTCAATTATGTTCAGTTACATTCAGTTTTGTTCAGTTACACTCAGTTGTTTGCAGTTACAATCAGTTCCATCCAGTTGCATGTAGTTCCATCCAGTTTAGTTTAGTACACTCAGTTAAGAATTTAGTTGGAGTTAGCTAATTAATGGAAGGCACATATATTCTTGTGGGAGATAATTATGGAGTGCCAGTCTGGAACCAAGTTAGTGAGGGCACATATCTTCTAGTGGGAGATAATTATGGAGTTTCAGCTTGGCACTAAGTCAATGGGGGGCACATGATTGAAGATGTATGGATGTTCTAAGTGTTAATAAGTTATTGATGCATGCAACCATTTTATTTTTGTTGTATAACCTAATTTGACTTGTTATTAAAGTGTTATGCACTTGGCAAGTTAGATACAGTGTTCCATTTTATCTCCACTCTCTGGTGCTCTCAGTGAAATCAATCTACTATTGTGTTGTAATCATTCTCTGGCAATTATCAATCATACTCTAAGATTGTTTGTTGGTTTTTTTATCCTCTCAATCAGTGGAGGGTTTTTCCCATGGTATATTCTGTGTTCTATGGTTTGATTTATGTCTTTGGATTATTTATTATATTTATATACATTGTTATTTAGGATTAAATTTTTAAAGCTCAATTATATATATTTTTCTCTCTATCACTAACACCAAAAAGAAGCTTGTTCAAAATAGATTATCTTCAAGTATTCATTCTACAATATTAATTCAACACGTCCATATCTTACTTATTTATACTCTTCCTAATTCAAGAGATGTGTCACATATTGAAGGTCCTTATCCTTGAATAATTCCCCCACTGTTTGCATCTTGATTAAGTTATGATCTGTTTCGACATGCCACTTCAAATTAGGGGAAATTTGGGGTCTAAAATGGGCCTTATAAAAAACTGTGCCATGGATGAGCTGGATTGAGTTGAATTTTTAAACCAATAAAATTTCAATATCTTTGGTCAACCATTATGGTTGAGTTGGACACATAATGCTTATGTGTCATATTTTTATTTGGCAATAGCTAACTCCATATCAACCTCACCTTGGTTAAGTTCTTGAAAAGATCATCTCGAAATAAGATAAATAAACTTTAACTAATAAATATAGAATATTTTATTTGATCACTACTTTCAACTCCTCTAAAACATAACCTTCCCATTAATTAAAATTATAGTGGAAGCATTTTGAAATACTAAAAACATTTGTTAATCAATTTAAAAAAAAAGAAAACTAAATAATATTTAATTTTAAATAGACTTATCTTGAAATACTAAATAAAAGATATTTAGTATTTTTAATATTATTAAATAATATTTAAAAAATAAATATATTTAATTATTACATCCAAAAATAAGTAAAACATTTAAATACTAACAAAATAAAAAATAAAAACTATTTTTAATGTTACTAAAATTATAATGAAATTTTATTTTACTTTTTTTCTCTCTTACCTACCTACTCATTAAACCACAATTTTTTTTATGTTAATATAAAAAATAATATGATTATACATAGTTTATTGTTTTTTATTTTATGTGATGTAATATTTTTTATATGAATTAATATAAAATTTATATTAAAAAATAATAGTGATTTTTTATTATTTTTAATACTATTATAATTATATTTTTCATTATAAATGAATATGTTTGAGTTTTACATTTATTAAATATATAAAAAGTAGTGGTCTATTCATTTAAAAAAATAATAATATAAAATTCAAAAGTTTCTTATCATTTATTATGTGTGCACAAGAATCTAAATATTTCATCAATTATTTTAACCAATATCTCTTAACTCTACATTAACTCAATATAGTTGTCAACTACCATTAATGAGACGATTTAGGTTGACTCTCATTAGATTTTCATTAGATTTAATCTGAAATGGCATATTTGTAGTGTGATGTGGCTTTTATTATTATTTTCCTTAGGAAGCCCATTTTAGACCCCAAATTTCCTCTAATAATTCAGCTTTGTGGGGTTTGGAAAACATATGCTAACTTCTTTGTGGGACTTTTACACACAAGTTCATATCTCAAACTCTTCTCCATAAGTCCCGTATCAAAGCAGTATTTGTGCACATCTACCATTTTCAAATATTGTTCTTTCGAGATTGTTATATGTGCACATGTGAACAGTGTCATGGTGGGATTTTTTCTCTTTCCATACTTCCACATTCTTCCATATGTATTTATTCAAAATTACTTTGTTGAGAAATTCTTCATACTTATCAGATAGCATAGAGATTGAACATTTTATCCTTTGACATCAATTACAACACATGTCTTTTGATATCAATGATAACACTTGGGTTCAACATTTTATCCCTTTGACATCAATGACAATAGATGTTCAACCTTCCATCATGTTAGCACCAAGAATCGCACCCATGGTTGTGGGAAAGGCGTACCCTGAGGTAACAACAGAACCAATTTAGGAAAGGGAGTTGGCTTCTCTGATTCCAGAGAGATATCTCTCACAGATGTATAACAAGTCCAGACATAATGTCACGAGATAAATGTTAAACGTTGGTGGTTGGAAACAAAAGAAAGATCTATTGGGCTATGGACTCAAAATATCAAGAGAACAAAACAATTTGCATGGGAAAATGATTACAAGAGAAAGGTAGTGCTTTGATCACATTCATTGCGTTTAGGGTCTCGTGAAAAAGCAGAACAATGACATTTCGCCGACATAGAGCACCGCTGGGATGAATTCCATGCCAGTTTTGGAAGAAATAATTTTGGTGTATATCGAAGACAATGGCAGGAGCATATGAGTAAGATTTCATGACCATTATACACTGCGTTTATGACATGAAGAACACATAACGTAAAGAAGAACTGGAAATAACACACACACATGAAGAAAAGAGATGTACATACTGTAATTTAGAAACACACAAGAATTGTTGTAATGCATATAACTGGCATTCGACTCTGTATGTAAATTCCAAAATATGAAAAACACGATAATATTTTCAGATTTAGAACCAACCAACCCCTTTGCTCCCTTTGTGGGAGTTCTTTTATAGCGCTTCAGGCCCCCAAGATTAATCTCAAAACAGGGTAGGAAGCTGGTTACAAGTCATGATCAAAATCCTAACCAGCTAGAACGTGGCACTTCTTCCATGATTTACATATCTCAAACCAACATTATGGAGCAAATACATATGCTTGGTACAAATGGTAACGCAATGCTTTCGGTTCTGGACTCGTTGGCCTTGAAGATGTCTCACAAAGTTTTTGGGTGGCTCATTGCTGACTGGGACCAAACCATTTACCTCTCCATTGAGTCTGCAAAGTGTCCTCCTTCTTTTCATTTGTGTTCATTTTGTGCTCAAAGGCACCCTTTTGCATGGGATTAACCCTGGCAAGACGATTTGTGTTCCTTATGTGCTCAGCCTTCCTTATAGCTCCCCCTCTCCTGGTAACATTGTTATACAAGGGGGTTTGAAGAAGGGTTATATTGCTTCTGGTAGTAATAAGCCTCTGAAGTGGCTTGTCATTCTTGTACTCTTTACCTCCCATCAGGAGGGTCCTACTATAGGCAATGTGTTGGGGCGCGACTTCAACCTCCTCACCACCTCAGAAAAAGTTGGAAAGTGGAATTCACAAAGATGGTGATGAAGCCTTTGGACTACCCCTCCTTCATTCCGAGCATTCGCTCAGGTGGACCATCCTTAGCAACGGTCGCCACGTGCTGAGACCATGCGGACTGCTACTAAGTCTGAAGGCTTAGGAGGGATGCCTGCTAGACAGAAAATCCCAAGGAGTGTCCTTCTAGGGGGTGGTTTTCTATTGTGAAAGTAACGCCCTCACTAGCCCCAACAGGACCATCTAAGACGATGAACGTCCTTGTCACGACCTTGCTGGCACCGGAAGGCTCTTCTAATACAATGAACATCTCTTCCCCGATGGTTAAGACATATTTGCTAAAACTATCATGAGAGCATATGAATGTGGAGCCAGTTCACCGATCAACATCACACCTTGACAAACAAGATTTTTGAACTAGATGGACATCACAAATATCCTCTTGAATTCTTATAATTTTCATCAAATTGGCTTTCTAAGTTTTTCCTCCATACTTACATAATATATTTTTTTCGGTGGTTCTAAAGTGTAGAGTTTATATAGAGCTGGAGAACTGGATGCAGCGATGACCCGTCGACTTCCTTGCACACTTCATTGTTGAATAGCATGATGATAGCATAAGCGAGCACCTGAACTTGGGATCCCTTTTTCCCATTGGAGATCTAGTCACGCCACCTTCTCTGCTGTGGCATTCCATTATTGGTTGCGAAAAGACCTATGATGTTATCCCTCATCGCACACCATCTGGCTTAAGGAACATGAACTTGACGTTCCTTACCCTCTCATTCTTGCTGATGACGGTATCAGAACCATTCCCCTATGTTGCGTCTTCTCACTACGTGTAAGAGCCTTACTTGCCTTCTACAAATTGACCTTTTGGGAGATTGTCCAACTTTCGACATGCTTGATGCTATGACCTTTGGACTCAGGAGGACTGTTTATGTAGTGCATCCTACTCTTCCATCGTGGGCATGCTCTGATGGTGTCAGGGCATCTGATTTCCCATCGCTTTCTTCTTTTTTCACATCTACCTTGAGCTTTTTTATATATGGGGTCTTTTCGGGACAAGAAGACTATACATAGAGTCACACATTTCACCCCTGAATTCCCTTTTCTACGACATTCACTGATTGCCATCATTTTGGACCTTCATATTCGAAATTCCTTTCGATCTCGACCGCACACATGTACCGAAGTGCCAATTTTCATGAACCCACTATATGATTTGGCCCCGTGCATGTATCATCAGCAAAGGACATTCCCATCGTGGATGTTTCTTCAGCGAGATCCACACTGTCGAATTTGCTTTCCTTGAATCCAAATGATTTTTCATGCATTCAAGACTATTTATCTAAGTATAAACTCTTAGCCTCTTACGTGCCGAATGCAAGATTAAGAAAGAAGACAAACAATGTATTTATCATATTCTTTCCAAACTTGAACTTGCATATTCTATTTTTGTATCTGCATTCTACTCCATGAAAGAATCCTTGACTGTAGCTAGCTATCAAGAGCCTAGTCTTGAATTCTTTTGTGATTCCTTAATTAGAGAGCAAGATAAGCTCATTCATATTGGAATAATTAACAATGTAGATACATCTGGGAAAGCCTTCTTGTCCCAATAGAAAGAAAAGTCCAAGGCTCCCAAGAAACAGAATTTTCGCAATAATAAGCCAAACAACAAGGGTCCCAAACCCTCTCAGTTGGCTCCTTCTTTAAAAAATGACAAAGGATCGAAGAAAAAAGGAAAGAAGATTGAGCGTCATTGCAATTTTTGTGGGAAAGATAATCATGATGAATCTAAGTGTTTCAAGAAGATGGAAGCCTTGGAAGTAGCAATGAAGAAGCACCACAACAACATAGATTCGTCTTCAAAATCTAACTATCATAGACATGCACTTTGTGCTTCTGGTTACTCTTATACTACATCTTCTCCTTCTACTTCAAATGAATGGCTCATTGATTATGGAGCATCTTATCATATGGCTAAGGATCAAGCCATATTTTCTACTATGCATGAATGTGACACCAAACAAATATTTGTTGGTGATGATAGATTTGTAAGTGTTGTAGGATCTGGAACAGTTCTAGTAGAAAATGGTCATTTCAGTGATGTACTATGTGTTCCAAAAATTTCCTGCAATTTGTTATCAGTCTATCAAATTACTCATTCAGGTGAAGGTAAAACTGTGACGTTTACACCTCACCAAGTTGTAATCAAGGATTTTAAAAATCCTCAAAATGTCCTAGCTACTGGAACTGTTGATGATATTACCAGGTTGTACAAATTTAACAACTTTGGGTCATCACCTTTTCCTTCAGTTTTTGTTGTTCATAGTGATAACTTGAGCAAACTTTGGCATGAGCGATTTGGTCACTTAAATTATCACTCATTGCAAAAACTATGTAAAGACAATATGGTGATTGGTATTCCAATGGTATCTTGCAAGGATGGTGTTTGTTCCGGTTGTGTACTCGAAAAACTGTTGAATTTTCATATGCTTAACTAAGACATAAGTATTTCATTTCATTTTCATAACAAAAGCATATAAACAGGATCATTGAAAGATAGACAAGCACAACCATACAAAAGGAACACAAATATTTATCCTGGGAAAACCCTAAAGGGAAAAACCCAGCAAAAGCTTCCTCAATATAGATGTCCCCAAAATGATAAAAGATAAAACCAGCAAGGAGATCAAAGCCTGATTCTCCTCTTTCTCCAGCTACTTCTCTTCTCCACTAATGCACTACACAAGTGAGAGTGTGTGTCTCAAATGAGGAGCACCACACCTCTATTTATATTTATCCATTCACTTAAGTTAACTCATCTGTCATGTAGGCTCGAGTTAATCATGTAGGCTCAAGTTACACATGTAGGCTCAAGTAACCACACTGGGGTGCTAATGACCCACCTTTACAATTAGAGGGGACTGCCTCATGACTCTTATTAGTTCTTCCGATTAGGAGCATCAGGGTACAAAGTAATACAAGTGGTTCTCCCGATAGGACCATCGGGGAACACAAAGAAATACATATAGAATATTCTTCGAAGTTACAATATTTAAACACTCCCCCTTAACAAGAAGGGTATTCTATAACAACATCAACAACAACAATAATAGGAGAGAGATAGAATACATCATCAACATCATCAGGGTGATACATCTATAAATCATTGGAAGCTTTTCAACATCATGTAGCCTTCATCTTCAATATTTAGTCTTTAGCATCATCAGTACTTTGACCGCTTCGATCAGCAGCATCTTGACTCTTCAATCAGCAGCAACATCTTCAGCACTTTGACCTTTCGATCAGCAACATCTTCAGCACTTTGACCTTTCAATCACAACATCATCTTCAACACTTTGACCTTTCGATTAGCAACATCATCTTCAACACTTTGACCTTTAGATCAGCAATATCTTCTTCAGCACTTTGGCCTTTTGATCAGCAACAACATCATCATCATACTCTGATCTTTCAATCAGACTCATCATTATCATCAGCCTCTGATCTTTCAATCAGAACCATCATCAACCAAACATCATCATACTCTAACATCAACTCATCATCATATTCTGATATTTCGATCAGTACGTCATCATCATCATACTTTGATAATATGACATCATCATCATCAGGATCTCATCATCATCACATTCTGATCTTTCAATCAGAAAACATCATCATCATCAGCAACATCATAATCATAAGCAACTTCTGATCTTCCGATCAGAAAACATCATCATCATCATATTCTGATCTTTCGATCAGAGAACATCATCATCAACAACTTCTGATCTTTCGATCAGAGAAACATCATCATCATCATATTCCGATCTTTCGATTAGAGAAACATCATCATCATCATATTCTGATCTTTTGATCAGAGAACATCATCATCGTCAACAACAACATCATCATCATAGAGAACATCGTCATCATCAACAACTTCTGATCTTTCGATCAGAGAACATCATCATCATCATAAAAAAATCAACATCATCAAAACATCAACATGATCCTTCCTTTCGGAATTACGGGATTTAGGTCTTTACGGAGTTACCAATGATCCTTCCTTTCGGAATTATGAGATTTAGGCATTTACGGAGTTACTAACAATCCTTCCTTTCGGAATTATGAGATTTAGGTCTTTACGAAGTTACTAACGATCCTTACTTTCGGAATTACAGGATCAACACATTTGTGGAACTCAGACAATCCTTCCTATTGGAATTACGGGATCAACACATCTGTGGAACTCAAACAATCCTTCCTATTGGAATTATGGGATCAATTCAATGATCCTTCCTTTCAGAATTATGGGATTTAGGTCTTTACAGAGTTACTAATGATCCTTCCTTTCAGAATTACGGGATCAACACAAATGTGGAACTCAGACAATCCTTCCTATTGGAATTACGGGATCAACACATCTGTGGAACTCAGACAATCCTTCCTATTGGAATTATGGGATCAATTCAATGATCCTTTCTTTCGGAATTACGGGATTTAGGTCTTTACAGAGTTACTAACGATCCTTTCTTTCAGAATTATGGGATCAACACAGATGTGGAACTCAGACAATCCTTCCTCTAGGAATTACGGGATCAACACACGTTCTCGAGTACCGAAGTCACCGGATCTATTCTGAACCGAAGTTCAAGGATGATACAATCCTACCACATTCACGGGGACCGATATCTCCGGATACATTTTGAACCGAGGTTCAGGGATGATGCAATCCACCACTTTCACGGGGGACGAGACCTCCAGATACATTTTGAACCGAGGTTCAGGGATGATGCAATACACCGCTTTCACAGGGGCCGAGACCTCCAGATACATTTTGAACCGAAGTTCAGGGATGATTCAATCCTACCACTTTCACGGGGGCCGAGACCTCCAGATACATTTTGAACCAAGGTTCAGGGATGATGCAATCCACCACTTTCACGGGGGCCAAGACCTCCGGATACATTTTGAACAGATGTCCTGGGATGATACAAGCCCTCTTCATTCTCAAAGACTGAGGTCTCCGGGTCACTTTTGGGCAAGTGCCTAGGGATGATATAATCCCACCACATTCTCGATGACCAAAGTCACCGGATCACTTCTGGACATATGTCCCGGGATGATACAATCCCTCTTCATTCTCGAAGACCAAGGTCTTCGGGTCACTTTAGGGCAAGTGTCCAGGGATGATACAATCCCACTGCAACATCACTACTACCCCTTTCGAGGAAGGTCTTTCTGAACCACACCAAGCTTGTCTCGAAAGTGTTAGAACTTTACTCGAGACAGAGGCTTTGTCAGCGCATCATCATCTAAACCATATTCATCTACATCTTCAGTATGTGAATACTGAACTATCACCATCTATATCTCCAGTATGTGAGTACTGAAAGCATCATCAGGTCACCATCATCTGCATCTATAGTATGTAAATACTAAAACATCATCTATATCTTCAATATGGGAATACTGAAATCATCATCATCTCTATATTCAGTATAGAAATATTGAATCACCATCATCTATATCTACAGTATGTAAATACTGAAACATAATCATCTGCATCTTTATCTTGAATGTAGAAATACCGGATTTCTATGTGTTATGATGGAACACAGGGTTCTTTGTTATCACAACTCTCGTTATCACATAGAATCAATGTAGTATCCATCTTCAGTTCAAAGAGACTTGATATCAGCTTCCGAAGCCATATGGCTTCACAACTTAGTAGAGCAATCTGCTATGTATTCTGCTTCAGCCATGCTACGAGAAACACTAGACTGTTTCCTGCTAAACCATGAACTCATAGCAGACCCCAAACAAAAGCACCTACCTAATGTGCTTTTCCTATCTGAGATACTTCTGGCCCAATCTGCATCTGTGTAGCCATACAATCTATACTCATGGCTACCATCATAATATAAACCAAAGTCTATAGTCCCTTTCAGATTTCTCATCACATGCTTTGCAGTTACTAGGTGAACCCATCTTGGTTGAACAAGATATTGACTTAAGATGTTCACAGCAAAACAAATGCCTGGTCTGGTATTTGTTAAGTACATCAATGAACCAATGATCTGTCTATAATGAGTCATATCCACTAATTCTGATGAGTCATCAGCTAACAGCTTCAGGTTGGAGTCCATGGGTGTGGCCATGACTTTGCATTCCAACATATTGAATCTCTTCAATATCTCTACCGCATACTTTCCCTGGTTGAGAAAGATTTCTTCTAAACTTTGCCATACTTCCAGACCTAGGAAATAATGCATTAACCCAAGGTCTTTCATCTCAAATTCTTCTGCTAGTTTCTTCTTGCTTTCCATGATCTGTTTCTCATTTCCTATTAAGGATAAGTCATCCACATATAATAACAGGATGACAAGTTCATCTTCTACAACCTTGAGATAAAGGTTAGGATCAGCTTTATTCTTGGTAAATCCCATGCTTGACAAGAAACTATCTATTCTTCCATACCGAGCTCTGGGAGCTTGCTTCAGGCCATAGAGGGCCTTCTTCAACTTCCATACATGATTCCATCTGGCTTCAACTTCAAATCCTCATGACTATTCAATGTAAAACTCTTTCTCAATCATACCATTAAGGAAGGCTTGTCTTTACTTCACCATGGAAGAAACTACCATGATAGTTCTGAAGGAAGTGTACCTTACTTCCTAGAGTAAGTGTCTCTTCAGAATTAATTCCCTTTTTCTGAAAGAAAACTCTGGCCATAAATATTGCTTTATACTTCTCGATACTTCCATCAGTTGCATGCTCTATTTTGTATATCCATTTGGAGGATACAATACTCTCTCCTTCTGGTTTGGGAACTATATCCCATACATCATTCTAGTATTCTTTCATCATAACATCTTCCATGAGTTCGTCTTGTCAGATCATCAACATATCCTAGTCTTCTGCATTCAACTTTGAAGGTTGGAACCCACTTTAATCTTGGTAAAGTCTCAATCCATCAAGAAGTTGTCCATCATGTCGTACCGTGTCGAACTCAGATGTCTTCTATAGTCACTCCCCCTGAAGTGGAGTATTATCTTCCTTCTTCATTCTATACAGATGGTTCTATGCTTGATATATACTGGTCAATAGAGTATGTCATGTAATAGTCTATTATTTCAGAGGCAAATCACAAACCTTTCTTTGTACACTTGTTCTTGTAGATCCATATGGAGGATACTATGTACTTCCCTTTATGTCTCAAAATCATATCGTATACATAATTCCCCATGATCAACTGTTATTCTTTGATCATAGTTTCTTTTATAGCATTCTTTTCTTCATCTTGAGTTATCTCTCATACCCATGGTGGTCTTCATCCTTTGAGGTGGATCTACTGCTCTCTGAAGCTCTTTTTTCCGTCATGGTGTCTCTGACCCTGGGAGCTTCAGATTCATGTTTATTGAATTGTCATCACTTGCTCTTCGGAACAAGTCTCGTCCTTCTTTTCTTGTAGGAGGTTGTATAGGACCTTTCCTATAATTCAAATGCACCAGTTGCATGGTTAGAACTATTTCATAAAACATATGCATAACAACAAATTCTTATGCATCATGCAACTATTTAGCCAATACAACATTCATCCATATTTCACAGAAACTTTCTAGATGTCTTCTATCTCTACCATGACATCATTGAGATTGTGCACTAATCCAATATCTCAGCAAAGAGGTTTGATAAGTAGCACTGGAGAGTTGTATAGCGCCATGAGCTACTTACGCATCACATGCATATTAGTAGTATTAATGTAAACAATCTATCATGCATAACACATCAACTAAATACAATCAAATGCATAACAAAACATGATCATGAAATGGCAATTTAATACTTATCTTTTATTTGTTTCGTGGGTAGACTCCATCTTAATCATTCTGCTTTATCATCTTCTTCATTCATGAAATCATCATTTCTTATCCAAATGATAAGATGAATAAGAGGTTCTTCAAGAATTGAGTTTTTTTTTTTCATATTCCTCATCGCTTGAGGGATCTTCTTTGAATGGTGAGAGCTTGATCTTCAATTGCTCCCATCTTCTTCTTCCAATTCAAGTTGTTCTGCATTTTGGATCTTCACATTCTTCAACTGTTTTCTCAAATCCATCTTCTGATTTAAGTTCTTATCTTCAAATAGCTTGATCAAGGAATCAAACATCTTCGGTGTCTTTAGGGAAGACACTTGTGGTATAATTTGATCCATGATTGAATCAACAATGATCTTCTTGGCCTTGAACAAGTTCTTCTTGTGTAAGTCTTTGAGGCTCATCTCCCTCTAGAACTGGAACCTCTCTACTCATGTAGGTGTCCAATTCATTTTCTTCAAAGAGATCAAATACTTCCATGCTTGGAAGTTTTCAAATTCACCAAGCTTATCATCAAGCTGATGTGATAGATCATTTTGAAATGAGAAACTCAAATGCAAATAGCAAAATATTAGATCTTACCGATTTGAGGTGTCCGTCCTGCTTCCGGAGCTGGTCGATCTAGGGTTTGTTAGAAAAACCCTAATTTTAAAAACTTGGAATCTTTCAGATCTAATTGGATAGAAATATATATCTCTTCAAATGGAGCTATACAATGTACTCCTTTTCTGAAAACAGTGGAGGGAAGCTCCCGGAACAGGAAGCCCTAGTTTTCCAATTTCTTCTGCAGAAATGCCTGTTACTGTTTCTGTGATATCTATGAAATTACTACTCCTCTGTGTCTAAAATTTTTCACTGAGGTAACCTCGCATGTTCCTGATCCAAAAGAACAAGTTTCATCAGAATTGGTTTCACCAATTTTAATTTATTATCATTTTCCCAAGGTGACCTGTTACAGGACTGTTCAGAACAGTACAGTTGTACAGCATGCCACGTGTCATTGGTTCATATTCAGGTTTTGAAATTTGGATCAAAGAAATTACCAGTTGTGCTCTTTCTAGAACATCTTTAGGAATTCCATTTGGACCTCTGTATCGCATGATATAACATTTCTCCCTAGGTGTCTTGTTTAGGGATGAATTCTGGAAGAGACTGGAACCCTAACTTGGAGGGATCATATCTCCCAGAATATAGCGAATCTAAGGCTGAATTTTGGACACAGTGTAAATCAGGATTTTATATTTGGCCTCTGCAATTTTAAACTCTTGGTCCTTTTACAATATCAGGATATAGCGAATGTACCAAAACTTAGCAATTTTAGTATTTAGGGTTTTTCCAGATCGGGGTCAAACTAGGGTTTGAATTTCCTAGAGTTTCACCCAACCAAATTTCTTGATCCAGGTGTCTAAAATTCTATTTTTACGAGGAGAACAATCCTATGCTGGGCTCACTTGAAAATTCTTCTTCTATAGAAAGCCCTAATTTTCCGCACCAAAACTGAAAATGCTCGGAATCAAATTTTGCTTCGACATAAAGATGCGCCCTTCAATGGAGATTTAGTCTAGCCTTCTTTTGCTGATCGATCATGGATAGAGACCCCAAAAAAAATAAGAAGCCATATATTCTTTTGCTGCACAATGTCTTCTTTCAGGGTGGCTCTAATACCATGTTGAATTTTCATATGCTTAACTAAGACATCAGTATTTCATTTCATTTTCATAACAAAAGCATATAAACAAGATCACTGAAAGATAGACAAGCACAACCATACAAAAGGAAAACAATTATTTATCCTGGGAAAACCCTAAAGGGAAAAACCCAGCAAAAGCTTCATCAATATAGATGTCCCCAAAAAGATAAAATATAAAACCAGCAAGGAGATCAAATCCTGATCCTCCTCCTTCTCCAGCTACTTCTCTTCTCCACTAATGCGCTACACAAGTGAGAGTGTGTGTCTCAAATGAGGAGCACCACACCTCTATTTATATTCATCCGTTCACTTAAGTTAACTCATCTGTCATGTAGGATCGAGTTAATCATGTAGGCTTGAGTTACACATGTAGGCTCAAGTAACCACTATGGGGTGCTAATGACCCACCTTTACAATTAGAGGGGACTGCCTCATGGCTCTTATTAGTTCTTTCGATTAGGAGCATCAGAGTACAAAGTAATACAAGTGGTTCTCCTGGTAGGACCATTGGGGACCACAAAGAAATACATATAGAATATTCTTCGAAGTTACAATATTTCAACAAAAACATCATTGAGACAATTTTGACAAACGTGCCTCTTGGCATGCCTCTGTTCCTTTGGAGCTTGTGCATAGTGACTTGTGTGGTCCTCTTCCATCTGCATCATTTTCTAGTTTCAAATATTTCTTAACTTTCATTGATGACTACTCCAGACACACTTGGGTTTACTTCCTAAAACTTAAAAGCAAAGTATTTAACATGTTCTTGGCCTACAAGGCCCTTGTTGAAAAACAATCTAGTCATCAAATTATTAAGTTAAGATCCGACAATGGAGGAGAATATGTTAACAACAAGTTCACTACTTTCTGCACTGAACAAGGAACCCAACAACAACACACTATTCTATATACACCACAACAAAATGGTGTAGTTGAACGGAAGAACTGCTCTTTAAAAGGAATGGCTAATTATATGATCCAATCTAAGGGACTAAGTCTTCAATATTGGGCTGAGGCCATAAATTGTGCAAACTACATAGTTAATCGCACACCCACTAAAGTTTTACAAGGTATAACACCGAAAGATGGCATGGAGTAAAATTAAACCAGATGTAAGTCACTTTCGTGTGTTTGGTTGTGAAGCATGGGCTCACATTGCGGATGAAAAATGGAAAGCATTGCATCCTAAAAGTGAAAAGTGCATATTTGTTGGATATTCTGAAGATGTAAAAGGTTATAGACTTCTTCAACCCCATTCACATGATATAATCATTAGAAGAGATGTTAAATTTGATGAAAATTTCTTAGCCTGCGAGCCTAACTTGGCGGGTGTGCCATCTTTGGCCCGCGAGCCTGATTCAGCGATTGTGCCTTCTTCTTCTTCGTCCAACTTCATTGACATGTTTCCAACTCCAGTTTCTGATGAAGACAGTGAGGATGAAAATCCACCTCTGCCTGCTCATGTTCCTCCAATTACACCAGCACCAATACTTCCTCGATGGGTCTGTTCAACATGTGAAGTAGTTGGTGATCTTACCGGTGATCCTAGAGATCAATGTTGAACACGTTCTCAGTTTCAGCGAGCCTCTTCTCTTTTGGCTCAAGTTTACGAGAATCATGATCCATAAACTTTTGTAGAAGCTTCAGGAAATCCAGATTGGGATGCAGCTATGGATGAAGAATATCGTTCCTTAATGGAAAACGATACTTGGGATCTTGTTCCTCTTCCAAAAGGAAGAAAACTTGTCAGATGTAAATGGGTCTACATAACTAACTATGCATCAGATGGAAGTGTTGAAATACTTAAGGCAAGGTTAGTTGCCAAAGGTTTTTCCCAAGTTGAAGGGATTGACTACAATGAAACCTTTGCTCCTATCGCAAAAATGAATTCCATCCGCCTTGTTCTTTCCCTTGCAGTCTTTAATAACTAGGAAGTCCATCAAATGGATGTCAAGTCTGCCTTCTTACATGGTGATTTACATGAGGAAATTTACATGGAACAACCTCTTAGATATGTTCAGAATAAATCTAGCCTTGTTTGTCTCCTTAAGAAATCTTTATATGGCCTTAAGCAAGCTCCTAGAGCTTGGTATGCCAAAATGGATAGCTTTCTCTTTGACACTGGTTTTTCTAGATGCCATTCTGACCCTAATGTCTATACCAAGAAAGTAGGAAACCATCTCATCATACTTTTTCTTTATGTTGATGATCTTATCCTTACTGGTAGTGACCCTAAACTTATAAACCATGTGAAATCCAGTCTTAAGCAAAATTTTGAAAAGTCGGACTTAGGACATTTGCATTATTTTCTTCGTCTCAAAGTCTTGCAAACCAAAGAAGGAATCTTTCTTTCCTAGTCTAAGTATGCTTGTGACCTTCTTTGTCGATTCCACATGGAATATTGTAAACCAGCCCCTTCTCCCTTCGAGTCTGGAGTCAAACTTTCTGCCACTTGTACTTCTCTTGAAGTAGATGCCACCTTGTATCATGAGCTTGTTGGTAGTCTTTTATACTTGACTCATTCTCATCCTAACCTATCCTTTTCCATTGGTCGTTTTTCCCGTTATATGCAAACTCCTCATGAAAGTCACTGGAAAGCAGCAAAAAGAATACTTCGATATATTCGAGGTACAATCAGTTTGGGATTCATTACAGTACGGGGGGGGGAACCTTTGTTGGTTGGTTTCACTTATTCAAATTGGGCCAGCGATCCTGATGATTGAAAGTCTACTACAGGTTATGTTTTTAGTCTGGGATCTGGACCAGTCACTTGGGCTTGTAAGAAACAACAAGCTCTTGCTCTTTCTTCAGCAGAAGCAGAATATCGAGCCACAGTTAATGCTAGTCAGGAAGCTTTATGGCTTCGACAGATCTTTTCAAAGTTTGGATTCAAGCAGCAGCAACCTACTCCACTTTGGTGCGACAATCAAAGTGCCATCAAGCTTGCCAAATATCCAGTTCTACATCAGCGCAGCAAACACATTTAGCTACACATGCACTTCATCAAAAATCTTGTTCGTGATAGTGTTATTGAAGTTCTCTATTGCCCTACAGATGATCAAGTTGCAGACATCTTCACCAAGTCTCTTACAGAAGCGAAGTTTTCTAAACTTCGGTCTATGTTAGGAGTTCAGGAATGTGTCCTTAAGGGGGGATAGGCTCTAATGCCTCCTTCCTTCTCCTAATAGTGTCACTTTTGTAAATCCTTCAATTCTATCCCAAGTTGTTCTTAAGGGGGGATGTTAGGATATTTAGACACTTAGGAGTTAGTTAAGATCAACTTGTGTAATATATCCGTTAGGTAAAAGTGTGTTTCTTTAGTATGCATTAGTATGCATTTGTAAATATTCTAATCTGACGGTCACGATATGTTCTAGACATAGAGTGATCCAACGGTTCAACTTCTCTTAGATCATACCTACCATTGATCTATGGCTTAACACCCAATTGTTCTATGATCTCTATTTGAAGAGCATAGAGGGTCCTTGGCTAGTTGATCGATTATGAGAAGCTCATGTAACTTTCTTTCTTTTTCTTAATAAATTGCTCCAAGTAGCTATTTGGCTGGGGCCATGGACTGTTTCCCTCTTGAGGGTTTTAACCACGTGACAAACATCGGTGTGTTGATCTGTGATCTATTTGTGTGAAGCGGTTGTTGAAGGTGTTCGGTCTTTTGGGAGTACCCTGTGTACCCGAACACCATTAAAAACAATTAATAATTATTATGATATCATTATTACAATACTATAATAATAATAAAAATAAAACAAGTAAAATAATAATTTATTAAGAGGTGAT
Source organism: Pseudotsuga menziesii (assembly GCA_001517045.1). Taxonomy (NCBI): domain Eukaryota; kingdom Viridiplantae; phylum Streptophyta; class Pinopsida; order Pinales; family Pinaceae; genus Pseudotsuga; species Pseudotsuga menziesii. Next base: position 88,351 of record LPNX011000894.1, on the reverse strand, counting down.
TTGTTAAGTTAAATTTTAAATTATTGTAATAAAAATATGGGGATTCACCATGTTGGATAATATCTTTTCACTTTCATTCATAAAGGGGTTTTTAAATTGTGGAAAATGAGGTCAATATCTTGTAGGTATTTGCGGTAGGGAAGATAATAGGGTATGGGGGTTTATAGGTATTGGTGGGCTATAAAAAGCGGTATCTAGTAAAAATAGGGAATATCTCATAAAATTAGGGTTTTTTTAATTGGAAATATATATTAGAGGGGGGCTCAACAAAAGAATTTTTATAGGTATTTTTCAGTATCTAGTGAAATTAGACACGGTAAATAAAAAATAAATGATTGTCAATGAAAAAATTATTAAGAATTTACTTATTTGATTTTACTTTTATATAATTAATATTAATTAATATTGATGGTGATGATGATGAGTCACCTCTACTTAGACCTTAAGAATGGTATTACTTAGTTTGCTTTAAAATTTTGTTCTTGTGCTCAAACTACTTAGGGAGAAGTTTTATAAGTTCACTATAGTTTTGACGAGTTAAGAGGTTAGAAATGCTTGTATTGTAACACATACAAAGAAAGTGATTTTCATCCTCAATGCTCAAAGAATCACATAAATGAAAACCCTTTCCATCCATTCAGTTTTAGGAATAAATCAACTCCCAAATTTCCTATAAAGTTCATGAAAATAAAAAATCCAATTTCCTATATTTAATAAGATTTTTTCCACATTTTATAATATTTAAAAATTAATTAATATTTACAATCAAAATTAAATAATATAAATTATATTAGTATTTAAAACCATTTATTTATTTATAATTCTAAAAATTAAATATTCTTTAATTTTTTATTATAAATAAAAAGCTCTATAAATTAAATAATCTTTAATTTTTTATTATAAATAAAAATATCTTTAAATTAAATATTCATTAAATTTTTTATTATAAATAAAAATACCAAAAAATTAAATATTTTTGAATTTAAAAAATTTAATATTTTTTATTATAAATAAAAAAGTATTTGATGATGATAATGGTTAACGTCCCCTGAGACCAAACTTTGGTCTATTGGATATAAATAAACAAATTATTTAGTTTGTTTTAAAATTGTATTTCTATGCTCAAAGAACTTGGATAGAAGCACCACGAGTTCACTATAATTTTGACAAGTTAATAGGCTAGGAAGGTCGGTATTGTAACAAAGATTATGAAATTGAGAGCTAATATGGGTGTACGCAAGGTACTTTAAGAGGAAGTGATTTTCATCCTCAATGTTCATATTCTCATAGAGATGGTGGATCCTTTCCACCCATGATTTTTAGGGAACTGTCCAATGACCTATTTCACTATGGAGCTCATGAGAGTTCGTTCTTATCTTGGCTATATTAATTTTTTTCTTTAAACTAGTTAAAAAAGAGAGATAATTTTGATCAAAGTAGGGTTGATGACCTCTTTATAATATCTTAATTTTCTTTTAACTTCTAAATCTTTCTAAACCACGTTTTCTCTCTAAGTAAATTATTGTTTTATATATTTTTGTATTTATATCAATCAAACTATTTATACACTATGTTTTTATATTAAAATTATAATATTTATATTAATAAATAAATATAAAGATTTAATTTTTAAAATTTTAATTTATAGAATAAATATAAAAAAAATTGTTTTATATATTTCTAATTCATTTAATCAAAATATTTATATATTTTATTTTATAATTAAATTAATTTGCATTTTTATATAAAATCTCAATGACACAAAAATACATTATATTTTTTTAATGATTAGTAATATAAGACCTTATTTATGGTTACAACATTTAATGTTTATTAATGAATTATAATTAACGAATTCTTTCACCATGAAGGGAGTGATCCACATAACAATTCAATTCTTTCTTAAAAGAGTTTTTTGAAAAAATTATGGAATCCACTTAATTACGAATTAATAATAAAAATAAAAATAAAAATTTCTCTGTCCATCTAGAATTAGGTTTTATAATGTGTTACACACAAATCCAATATTAAATTTTACAATTTGAATAAAGTTAAGAAAACAATAGTATCAAAATCTTGCACGGAGTGATAAAATTGGAAGGCACAGAGTGATAAAATTGGAAGGCACAGAGTGATAAAATTGGAACGATGGGTCTTAATTTCAATTTGAAGTGCATTTATTCTTGGAGCCCTTCAAAGATGAAGAGCAATATAAATAATTGTTTTTTAAAAATGCAAAAAAAAATATCGCGCTTTCAAAATTTTAAAGTCTCAAACAATTGAACTCGAGTTTTTACAATCTCAAACAATTAAACACCTTCTAATATTTATATGAAAAAATGATATTAGTTAGCAATAAAACCTAATTTGAAGACATTAATTTGACAACCTAAATTGAACAGATCAATTTGACATATATAGTACATCAATTTTGCAGTTTAGTAACATAATAACTATTGTATTGTATTTTTTCAAGTTGGAGCACACTTCATTATACAAAAAAACTACTGAGATTATGCAATAAACATATTGGGCCACTTGTGTGATTTTATGCATAGTGCAGGACATTGTAACTAGATATAGTCTTTAAAAAATACTAGAACCATGAGAGAATTAGGCTATAATAAACCTACAACCAAAAAATACATATAAAACCAACCAAAAACTTAATTTAAACCGGAAAGAGGATAACAATCCAAGCCTATGATATGTAAGAATGATGGGCATTGGGCACCTCAAAAATATACACAACTCAAAAAACATTAAAAAAATCCTACATACGAAGAAAGTTAGCAATGCTAGCATCACTGGGGTCGGGGCATCAAATTTTGTTGTTCAACAGTTGTCGCAACAACATGCATGTATGGGATGGAGGGACAATCGAATCAAGCCTAAGTAAACTGGAGCCTTGCAACTCATTTCATATTCGAGTCTAGACACTTCTCCTTTTAAATTGAACCAGAACACCAAAAGAAGTTTGATAAAGGATGGATTTGAGAAATCTCTATGTTTGAGTAATTAAGAGCTCGGAGTTCTAAATTGTTTTGTGTTTTGTACCAATTCATGATTCGGAAAATCAGTAGTCATAGGTACAAAATTTAAGTTATTTAGTTAAAACAATTAATGTATCTACCACTAGTTGAAACCATTTTCCATGTTGATGCGGGCCATTTCCCTCCTTATTGTCTTACCAAAAGGCATGAGAATGATGAAGAAGACATAAAACTATGGACTTCACCTTCAAAGAATGCCTTGCAATCACATTGGTAAGGGGTGATAAGGAGATCACAACAATCCAATGTGTTAAATATCTATTGATAGTGTCAATTAAAGACTTGTATGGTAAATTTAATATAAAACTTACTTATAGTTGTCTCTTAGTCTATGTGCCTTGACCAAATTGATATTATAAGGTGAGGATGTACATGCATAATAATCCTTAGTTATGACTATGAGATGAGGATTTAAAGAGAAGAGAATGTAAAGACATGTAATTTTTATAATATGTATTTTGGTGGCGAGTGTTGAGGAATAATGTTGTGAGAAACTACAATGTTTGGAAGGACGGAGTACATCATGATAATTCCCCCCATCAAAGTGAAGACTATTCTTGAGATAGAAAGTTGTTTTTTTTTTAATTTTATTAACAACCATCGTGGGGCTTCGGTCCAAATGTTTTTCTAACTCATTGTTTCTCCATATCATGTTCCTAGTGACACCTCTCTATATCAATGCATACATCGACCAATACAAAGTTTATGATTCTAGTTGCATTCCATTATTGGTAGTTGCATGACATTGAATGGTGTTTATGGGTTTCATGAGTCCATGGTATCCATGCATGAAATTAAGTCTTGTAGAGGAGGACTCATCAAACTAGCTAGTTGAGTTCAATTTTGAAAAAAATAACAAGTGGACATTGGTAGCCAAGTTCAAATAGGTAGTAGGAACAAGGTTTTGGGTTTGCTTGGGGCCTAGTAGTAGACTAGTATTTTTTCTCTATTATTATAACCACAGTCGCTGACACATTGTCACACCTTATATTGCAATCCCAAGTGACTCAGGAGTCAGAGTCACATCTTTGTGGCCAATCCCTCATAGTTGCCAGTCATCACTCGTTATCTTGCACAGCTAAGCAGTGAGTGCGAGACGTGAGTGAGTAAGCAATTATAATTTATGATATTTCCAATATTTTGAATGACGAGTTGAACGTATAGCATATTAATTTCAACATCTTGAGAAATTTATATGGATCGGTAATTTCAAATGTTTCCCATCTTGTGAAATGTTGATATAAATTATGTCATTCTTAGTTGAAAGAGTAAAATTCAAATTTTAGCTTTTTTTTTAAAGCAATTTTAACTTTACACTTCTAAGAAGGGCTAGAACCCTTTAGAAAGATTGGAAAGGGTTCAAATTTTAATGTTACTTGCATTGATGTGTTTAAGCAGGAAGTACCATCTTGCACCCAACGATACCAAATGTACGGGACATACGTACAAGCGATACCATATTAGCTAGTCAGCTCATTATGGCTCTTGTCAAAATTTCCTATACCGTTGGAAACTAAAAGAAGGAAACACTAATAGTAAATATTAATGGAGCATTAAATACTTAAGATAAAGGAGGATACATAATTATAGGTAATTTTTATGTCTCTGCATAGTAGAGATATATATGAATAGATCAGTCTTATTAATCAATCCGTACTTTTGTCAAATTTTTCTTTGAAACAAATGTTAAACATTATAATCCAAGAAAAAAATTATGTTTTTTTAAATTGCTAATTTATAAAAAATCTTATTGGCCAACCAACCATTGATGTTTGAATTGTAAATTGTGCCTCCAGCGTTGGCACTTGGCTGATGTATATAGCATTGGGTATTGGATTTTGGACCATGAGCAGGATAATATTTTCATATATTCTTCCATTAAAATCATAGTAAATGAAGGATTCCTATTAAATAGGTGGAATTCATTCCCTTTCAATATGGCCTAAATTTTCTGAACGTAGTATGCTTGGACCAGGAATAGGGAGTGGGTGGACAACTATAGAGCTTGCTCCATTCCGCTTTGCTGCTGGATTGATGCAACTGTGATATATTACGGGCACCATGCATGAATAACCAAATTAGAAGGCTCAGTGTTGAGGGAATAAAATAGTGGTTGTAAGGGTCTTTTCAGTCATTCATGTAGGTCTTGAGTGGAAGCTCGCGCTGTTGATATTAGTAATTATCACGCATAAATCTCACACACGTACCAAATTTCACTACTTGTACTGCTAGCCTCTGATACAACGTAATTTAATGGGGATTCAGAAGAAGGTTGATGCCCCTCCTGGCTCCATTCTGTGCAATCCCTTGTACACATTTGTTCATGTCCCAAAATCTGCATTTTAACCATTTCATTACTGTGTGAAATGTACCATGTGCCCTAACGTCGGTAATTAATGTAACACATCGCAGCCTCACGATCAACAAAAATTTTATTCCTTCCTCCATGAATTCTACTCATCGTATCGTGATACCCATCATTGAATTATTGTGTTTCGGTGAATGATGGATTAATTCAGTTTTGCATGGAGCAATAGAAGACTAGTATTTGATGAGAGTAGACATGAGTCTTGTAAGCTGGCGAAGGTTTGAGTGAGAAATTTGTGCAAGAGTGGAAACATGCCTTGATTTTGTAGTGTAGAGTGGGGAGGAGAAATTGAAGTTGACCAATGGTGACCCGGTGGAGGTGTCCAGCGATGAAGAGGGGTTCATAGGGGCCTGGTTCTGTGCACGACTTGTAAAAATGCAGGGGGTAGGGTACTTGGTGGAGTACAGAGACCTTGTGAATGATAAGGATGACACAAAACAACCGAGGGAGAGAGTAGATGAGCTTCACATAAGGCCAAGCCCTCCGAAGCAGAGTAAAGATCAATTTATTATGTATGAGGAAGTTGATGCTTATGAGAATGATGTTGATGTATTTGTAACTTCGGAATGTATTCACTTGTATATCTTATGTCTTGTACCTCGATGTTTATTCCAGGAAGTGTCTACAATGTATTTGAGTCATGTCATGCCCCGATGTTCCTATCAGGAGATTCTATAATGTAAATAAGTCATGTCAAGTCATTGTGGGTAACCCTCCTATTGTCCAAGGGTTAAAGTCCCCACAGTTTTGGGGCACTAGGGTTATTAAACTCTCCTAGAGAAGTTGGCCCTAGTGAGTCATTGTCAAGTCGGTAATTAGTATAAATAGAGAGTGAGCCTCTCTATTTATCACACACTCACTCACACTCAGTTGTAGCGCATAGCTAAGGAAGAAGAAGTTGCTAGGGCTAGAGAGAAAGAGGCTACTGCTGTCGAGATATCATCTTACTGTTTTTTGGGGCTTTGCTATTTGGTGTTGATTCTATCTCTGAACATCAATGAGGAGGTTCCAGTTCCGGAGGGAGATGAGGCTAAGGCCTTACACAAGAAGAGGTTGGTTATGGCTAAGAGGATTATTGCTGATTCAATCAAGGATCACCTCATACCGCAAGTGTCCTCCCTAAAGACACCTAAATCTATGTTTGATGCCCTAACCAAAATATTGAAGGAAAGAAAATAAACTGGAAGATGACCTTGAGGAACCAATTGAAGAATGTGAAGATTCAGAATGCGGAGACCATACAGTCATACTTCACAAGGGTCTCCCAGATCAAAGAACAACTTGAAGCATTAGATGAAGAAGTGGAGAATGCAGAGATTGTAATGACCACCTTGAATGGTTTCCCTAGGACATGGGACTCTTTCATTCAAGGGATCTATACCAGAAAGAAGTTAGTCAAGTTCAATATACTATAGGAAGAATGCTCTTAAGAAGCTCGGATAGTAGCTCGAGAAGAAAAGATGGGAAGTGAATATCAAGCTCTCATAGTACAATCCAAGAAAACCAGAACTAGCCACCACAGAGGTAAGCACTCTCACCAAAGGAGTAACTTTAGAAAGCCTAGAGATATGTCTAAGTGCATTTTCTATACATGTGATGAAAGAGGACACTTTTCTATAGATTGTCCTAAAAACAAAAGTATTTCTCACAAGAAAAAGGGAAACAAGAGAATACATCATGCTCATGCTGTAGAGGATGATGAACCTTCCACAAAGAGAACTAGACAAAACAGAGATGATTCTTCAAGTGATGAAGAATATGTTTTGATTTTTGCTCTCACGGGAACTATCACACATGGCAACAATGATTGGCTTATAGACAGTGGTGCTTCCAAACATATGACGGGATTCAAGGAATCCTTTGTGAAATTATCTGAACATGAATCACCTCACAAGGTGAAACTCGGAGATGCCTACCAATATCCAATAAAATGTAGTGGTCAATCCTCATACAAGCTAGACTCTGGAAAGTCTATCAACATGAAAGATGTATTGTTTGTACCTGGACTAAAGAAGAACCTCCTCTCCATATCTGCATTGGATGCAAAAGGAATGAGGGTTTCATTTGTAGATGGCCAAGTCCTCATGTGGCCAAAAGGAAAGTCTTTTGATGATGCAGTAGTGATTGGGGAATAAGAAGGAGGACTATAAAAATTGAAGGGACAACCAGAACAAGCTTTGGTTCATGACTTGATAGAACCAAATGAGCTTTGGCATAGAAGTATTGCACATGTGCATTACAGAACACTACTACTTGCAAGCAAAGCTGTTGAAGGTCGCTTAGAAATGCAGACAAAAAATGAAGGTGTATGCAAAGGATGTACGAAAGGGAAGAACACAAAGAAGACATTTCCAAGTAACGATATCAAGGCAAAAGAAATCTTGGAAATCATCCACTCCAATGTATGTGGTCCAATGTCATCCAGTTCACTAAGCGGGTATGTATACTATGTTTCTTTTATTGATGATTTTTATAGAAAGACATGGATATACTTTATGAAGAACAAAGATGAAGTATTCAACAAGTTCAAGGAATTCAAAGCCTTGATCAAGAATCACACATAAAAGAAGATCAAGACCTTTCGATCAGATAATGGCTAAGAAATCACATCAAATGAATTCAAAGAGCTATGCAAAGACTCATGGATTAAGAGGGAGTTATCCACTCCATATAATCCACAACAGAATGGGATTGCAAAAAGAAATAATAGAATGATCATGGAAGTAGTAAGGGCCATGCTTAATGATCAAGATCTTCCCATGCATCTATGGGAAGAAGCTACCAGAACAACAGTGTATGTACAGAACCGTACTCCACATAGAGTACTCAAGAAGACACCTGAAGAAGTCTTCTCTGGCAAGAAACCAGAAGTCAGCCATCTCAGAATATTCGGTTGTCTTGTATACATACACATTCTGAAAGAAAAGAGGACGAAGTTAGATCCTTCAAGAAAGAAGGGTATATTTGTGGGATACTCTGAAAGCTCGAAGGCTTATAGAATATACTTCCCAGGGTTCAAGAAGATCGACATCAGCAGAGATGTAACATTTGATGAAGATTCAGCCTACATCAAATCCAAGAAAAGACCGACTAAAGAACCTGAAGAAATAGAAGCACCCAGAATTCATGATACAACCATGAATGAAGAAATTCAAAAAGAAGATTGAGAGTTAGAAGAACCTCATGAACCTGTGGATCCACCTTAGGAGAAGAATCCTCACAAGAGGAAACCTGCTTGGGTACGTGAAATTATCCAAGGTGCAGAAAGATATGGAGCTTTAGAAGAAACACACAAAGGAAGAAAGAGAACTAGGTCCTGCTCCAGGTATGTAGCCTTGCTATGTGACATTATTGATAAAGAACCTTCCAACTATGATAAAGCGGCCAAAAGAAAAGAATGGAAGGAGGATATGATTGAAGAGTATCAATCGATCATGAATAATTATGTTTGGGATGTTGTCCCAAGACCAGAAGGGAAGTCCATTGTAACTTCCAAATGGATGTACAAGATCAAGCATGTTGCAGATGGAAGCATAGAGAAATACAAAGCAAGATTCGTGGCTCATGTCTTGTCCCAGAAAGAAGGAATAGATTATGAAGAAACGTTGGAACCTATAGCTAGGTACACTTCCATCAGATCAGTACTTGCTCTGGCTGCAGTGATGAAATGGAAGATACACCAGATGGATGTCAAGACTGCTTTCTTGAATGGTGTAGTGGAAGAGGAAGTGTATGTGGAGTAGCCACTCAGTTTTGAGACACATGGCAGGCATTAGAGGAAATTTCAACTCAAAATGGGCCTCCTAAAAAAAATTAATAAAATAATAGTTAAAATAATATTTATTAATTTTGGAGGAAGAAAAGAAAAAACTAACTTTTTGTTTGTATTTTCGACATATATCCCAGTGTTTTTACTCAAATTTCGATTGGGAGAGCTCGTTGCCATGCGGAATTAAATTACGCATCCAACAAGTACCCACTCAACATACTTTTGATGGACCCCTCTACCCCAAAAACAAGAAATACCTGAAAAAGCATGATGACGATGTCTTCATCACATTTTTTCAGGTATTTCTTGTTTTTGGGGTAGCAGAATTCGTCAAAATTATGCCGAGTGGGTACTTGTTGGATGTGTAATTTAATTCTGCATCCAACAAGCTCTCCCAGTCAAAATTTTAGTGAAAACACAAGGAGATATGTCGAAAATACAAACAAAAAAAGTAGTTTTTTTATGATACCTATCCCCAAATTTATATTAAAAAAATGTTTAAGACCTATACGGTATTTCCAATTTAAAGCAATTTCATTGGCTAACACATGATGACATGGAATTTTAATTAGATTTAAAAGGCCCATTTTGAGTTGAAATTTCCTCTAATGCAGTCTCATGTGTGTAGATTGAAGAAAGCTTTGTACGGTTTGAAACAGGCACCTAGGACATGGTACGACAAAATTGATGGCTTTCTATCCAGTTTGGGATTTACCAAGAGTAAAGCAGATTCCAACCTTTACTACAAGATTGAATATGGAAACCCAATGATACTCTTACTATATGTGGATGATCTATTTGTAATAGGTATGGATGGATTGATTGTTGATACGAAGAGGAAACTTGCTGCCGAGTTTGAAATGAAATACTTGGGTATGATGCACTGTTTTTTAGGCATGGAGGTGTGGCAAAATGTGGACGAAATATTCCTTGGACAAGGGAAGTATGAAGTAGAGATTCTGAAGAGATTCAGGATGATGGACTGCAAGGCCATAACCACACCTATGGCATCGAACCTGAAGCTGTTGAGTGATGCTTCATTAGAAGAGGTTGATGCTACGATGTATCGTCAGATGATTGGGTCCTTGATGTACCTGGCGAACACAAGACTAGATATTTGCTTTGCTGTGAACACCTTGAGCCAGTTCTTGACAGATCCGAGACATGTTCACTTGATTGCTGCAAAGCATATTCTGAGGTACCTGAAGGGTACAGTTGATTATGGGCTCAAGTACGAGGCAAATCAGAAGATTAACCTAGAGGGTTATGTTGATTTAGATTGGGCAGGCAGTGCCATTGATAAGAAGAGCACTTCAAGATGCTACTTCAGTATGGGATCAGGCATGATCTCTTGGTTTAGTAGGAAGTAGTCCTGTGTTGCATTGAGTACAGCAGAAGCAAAATATGTCGCAGCTTCTTCAACTATTTGCAAGGTAGTGTGGCTGAGAAAGCTATTGTTTGATTTATTTGATCTCCAGTTGGATGCTACTTGTATATATTGCGACAATCAGAGCTGTGTGAAGTTTTCAGAGAACCCAATGTTCCATGACAAGTTGAAGCATATCGAGATCAAGTATCACTATATCAAGTATATGGTGCAGAGAGGAGCTGTGAAGCTCCAGTATGTTGCGACGAACAAACAGATAGCTGATGTGTTGACAAAGCCATTGGCCAGAGTGAAGTTTGAGTACTTCAGGGAGAAGCTTGGTGTTCTCCAAGTCAAGGTTCCCTCCAAAGGGAAATTATGAGACCTAGAGCCATTCTGACATGGTGAGAGGATTAGGTTCCTTCCATGGTCAAATGTAAGGGCTAAGCCATTCTGTCATGGTGAGAGGATTTGGTTCTTTCCATGTCAGATGTGAGTGCTGAGCCATTCTGATGTGACTATAGGATTGGTTCCTACATGATCAGATATAAGTGTTGAATGTCATTCTTGGAATTGAGGCACCTGGTCAGTTACCGAGAATACTTAGTCTAGGACTGGGGGCCATTCTGATATGGCTATGGGATGTAGTCTTACATGATCAGATATGAGTGCATAGCCATTCTGATGTGATTGAGGGATGTGTTCCCACTTGATCAGATATAAGGGCTGATTCCATTCTCTGGGAGAATGGAGGCACCTGGTCAGTTACCAGGAATCCTCAGTCTGGGACTGAGAGCCCTTTCAATGTGGTGTGTTCGCACATGGTCGAATGTAAGTGCAAATCCCTTCCAATGAGGTGTTTTCAAACATGGTCGGATGTAAGTACAAATCCATTTTGATGCGGTGTTTTAGAACATGGTCGGATGTAAGTGTAGAGCCCTTCCGATGCGGTGTGTTTGCACATGGTCGGATATAAGTGCTGAGCCATTCTAGCATGATGTGTTTACACATGGTCAGATGTGAGTGCTAGGCCTTTCTGACAATATGAGGTCAGATGTGAGTGTTGGGCGTGCCTTTCTGACAAGATGAGGTCAGATGTAAGAGCTGGGTGGGCCATTCTGACTTAGGGTCAGATATAAGTGCTAAATACCTACATGAAGGGTAGGCCTACAACCAACATGAAAAAGGGCTGGCTATGTAGAACTTCTTGTGATGGGAAGAATCAAGAGATAGCACCGATGATTATTATCCAGACTTGATGATGATCCAAGATCAAGTGATGATCCAGATGTGATGATGATCCAGACTTGATGATGATCCAAGATCAAGTGATGATCCAGATGTGATGATGATCCAGACTTGATGATGATCCAACAGTCGTGATGATCTAGATCCTGTGATGAAGAATACTTGAAGAAGAAGATGACTGAGAAGAATACTTGAAGACGAAGATGACTTGAAGATGAAGAAGACTTGAAGACGATGATGACTTGAAGATAAAGAAGACTTGAAGATAAAGAAGACTTGAAGATGAACACAACTTGAAGATGACAATGACGAGATGATCTAGTTGATACATAGAAGAAGGCCAGTGCTGAAAATTGTGTCGAAAGAATACCTTCCTAGTTAAGAGGGAGTGTTGATGTATTTGTAACTTCGAAATGTATTCACTTGTATATCTTATGTCTTGTACCCCGATGTTTATTCCAGGAAGTGTCTGTAATGTATTTGAGTCATGTCATGCCCCGATGTTCCTATTGGGAGGTTCTATAATGTAAACAAGTCATGTCAAGTCATTGTGGGTAACCCCCCTATTGTCCAAGGGTTAAAGTTGTCGCAGTTCCGGGGCTCTAGGGTTATTAGACTCTCCTAGAGAAGTTGGCCCTAGTGAGTCATTTTTAAGTCGGGAATTAGTATAAATAGAGAGTGATGCTCTCTATCTATCACACACTCACTCACACTTAATTGTAGCGCATAGCTGAGGAAGAAGAAGTTGTTGGCGCTAGAGAGAAAGAGGCTACTGCTGTCGGGATATCATATTACTATTTTTTGGGGATTTTCTATTTGGTGTTGATTCTATCCCTAAGGAATCTGCGGGGTTTTCTCCTTTATGGTTTCCCCGAGGAAAATATTTGTGTTCATTGTCTTATGTGTTTGATTGCTATGCTTTTTATTCTCTCAGTTAAGATCTGTTAGGTGTAACTCTCGATTCGATATTATTCCAATTCCAATGCATATATTTATACAATTGATATGATGGTTGTGTTTCACCTTCCGCCCAGCCTTTTTGGCTTCCTACTATTCAAATTTATTTATTTATTTACAATATATAATCCCTATGGATTATATTCTAACAATCCCCCTCTTAATCCAAAGGGGTATTCATAAGTCCAAGCATGTTTCTGAATCTTTCAAACTTTTCTCGTCCAAGCGCTTTGGTGAAGATGTCTGCAACTTGATCATTTGTGGAACAATGTCGAAGATGGACTATCTTGGCCTCTACATGATGTCGAATCAAATGATACTTTGTGTTGATGTGTTTGGTTCGATCATGGAATCTAGGATTCTTAGCCAGCTTGATTGCAGAAGTATTGTCGACCAATAATGGAGTGGAATTTTCTTGTTTTTCTTGCAAAATCTTCAAGTATCTTCCTGAGCCATACTATTTCTTTCGTTGCTTCAGCTGCAGCCACATATTCTGCTTCTGCTGTTGAGTCTTCCGGAACTGACTGTTTGTGTGATCTCCATGAGACAACTGCTGATCCAAGACTCATAGTGTATCCAGAAGTTGATACTCCTGTCTCCTTATCGCCATCAAAATCTGAATCTGAGTACCCAATAAGTTTGAAGTCATCCACTTTAGAGTACTTGAGTCCAACGTCTTGAGTCCCCTTCAAGTATATTAGAACTCTTTTTGCAGCTGACCAGTGTCCTTCACAAGGTTTATGCATGAACCTTGAAAGTATGCCAACAACATAAGAAATATTTGGTCTAGTTTTTGTAAGGTAGATAAGACTTCCTACAAGTTGTCGATACTTAGTCGCATCCTCAAATTCTTTTCCTTCGCTTGATGTGAGCTTCATTTCTGTTCCATTGGAGTAGATATAAGGTTGCATTCTGTCATGCAAAATTTGTTTAGTAGTTCTCCAACATATTTTTTCTGAGATAGGAAAATATACTTAGGATGTTGAGTGACTTCAATTCCTAAGTAATAGTGGAGATGTCCCATATCTTTCATTTCAAAGATCTTTTTCAAATCTTTCTTTATGGATGCTATATAGCTCTCATTGTTCCCTGTCATCAAAAGATCATCTACGTACACCACAAGATACACAACATATCTTCCAACTTTCTTTATAAACAGTGTTGCATCATCAAGATCAAAATGTTCGAAATTTAACTTCAAAAGATGCTCGGTTAACTTTTCATACACTAGTACAAAAGCGTAGATTTTTCCACGGAGGTTTTCCACATTTCTTACTTTTTGGTGTAAAATCCGATGTAACAGGAACAAGGCGTCGCTATATCCACACCTAGCCGTCGCTGTATCCACACTGGGACTCTTAGCCGTCACTGTATCCACACCTAAAGCCTTGGACGTCGCTGTATCCACGCCTGACCGTCGCTATAGCAACGGCATCGTCTTTTGTTGGCTTTTAACAATGGTCAAGTTGACCTATTGGCTAGGTTTAAATGTTGTCGTCTAAGTTGATCAAGATCAAAACTAGAAGTTGGAAAGGGCTAACACTCCAATTTGAAACATAAGTAGCCATTAATGTCAAGATAAGGGTCACAACCCTAGTTGTACAATTCTCATGGTTTGAAATGAAACACATTCAACCAAATGTAGCTCAGTGAATTATTAGGAAGAAAATTAAAATATCTTAACTTCATATAAACAAAAAATGTCCAAATCTATTTAGTAAAGAGGAGGTGTTCAATACCCTCTACTGAGGTTCAAATCCCTTACAAACATGTTTTTCTCCTTGTGGGCCATCTCACTCATGCAATCAAATAATTTCATGTAGTTGGGTCCAAGTGTTGAAAATATTAGGTGAATATAGTAGAATAGATAACCCCACATATGTGGCTTCTTTATAAAATGGATCCTTTTAGAGTGTTGTAATCCAATTACATTCATTGTAATACTCCCATAATGGGTAAGGACATGCTCGTCAGAAAATTATAATAACAAATGTCCAAAGCATGAAACATGGTTCTTATTCTTCTAACTATATATTTTCCATAAGGGTCCAATCGACCCCTAATATTCTAGGTCACCACCTTGATTGAGATTGGTATGGTGATGGATTCCATGTTAGCATCTTCTAAACTATTTATGAATCCACAAAGGGAGTTAAACATATTTGAAGTCAATAAGATCTTTAAGAGGTGTGTAAACAATAATGCAGAGTGCAAACATTTGGTTTCCTTTGAAAATTATCAACATCTAAGTTGTCATAAGAGTTCCAAAAGGGTGGAGGAGAGTGAACCTCATATCCATACCATAAGAGGAGGCTCGTTGGGAGGAGTAATCAAGATCCTTAACTTAGGGTTGTTTGATATGTAAAGTATTGTGGATATTCCATTACATAACTCATCACAATTCAAAAGTCACATAGGGCACGGAACCAAAAGTCACATAGGGCGCGGAACCTACAAATTCCATACCCGCCAAGGATTCACCTTTTAGCATAATACCGTGAGAAGGCTGTCTGTTTGGCCTTCCTAATGGAAACACAGATCGCACAGCTCAACTCACTGCAGAGCCAGGGGTCGTATAGATCCATAGCTTTCCCCACACATATTGATATTGTATGCACAGTTTGCTCAAATTAACCACAGTACCGGATTTCGAGTGAATTGCAATTTCCAGGATAGAATGTCTTTTGCTGATTTGGGTGTACCACTGCCTGTGATAAATTTCTGTTCACCCACTCATGAATTTGTGGGCATTAAACCTCCAGATCTAATGGTGCAGGTAAGGAGGGCAAATAGCACCCGGTGATTAGCGTTTTCGTAAGGAAATTATGTCTATGAAGAAGGGATGGAGGAAATTTGGAGTTGAAGTTGTGGTTTTGGTGCTGCTATCCATGCTCATTCCATTGGTATTCTTGCTCGGACTCTATGGTGGATTTCAGAGCAGTAAGTTCATCTGAACCCATTTCATTTTTTATTTGACTTGATGCCCCCTTCTCACAGACTGTTGTGTATGGGGAATCTAGATTTGGAGTACTTTGGCTGGGGCTGGGGCACTTACAGGTTTTTATGAAGCCCATTTGTGGAATTTGTGGTGGGTGTTTTTCATTTTATTCAACCATTTTGTCTCTCTGCTGTATACTCCTACAATGGGCATTTGGTGTATACCTAGATCCTTAGTACTGTGGGTGATTTGGGGTTGGTATTTGCATTAGATCTGATTGAACAGTAGGTAGTGTGAGGCATATTTCAGAATTTCATAAGTTTGTAGTTTCATGGTTCTGATCTATCCTTCTACATTGCTATTTTCAGCGACTTAGGCTAAATGTGGGGTTTGAGGGCAGATACAGTTTTAAAGCAGTTGGATGTGGGGTAGTTGGATGTGGCACATTAGGTGTGAAAGCTTAGAGATCACAGGATTAGGTATTCAAATCAGGGAGGCCTTAATCCCTGATGTTTGGATAGTGAAATGAAATACATCATCCTCGGAAGACCGAAAACTATTTTGTCAGAGCTTAGGCTCAGATAGGATCTTTCCCTGTATGTTTTTGTCACTTGGTAATAGCTTCAAAAAATGTATGTCTACAAGTCTATGAAGAGTGAAAATATGATTTATGAATTGATTTTCTTTATTGGGCACAAAGGCCGTCCCATATATTCACTGTATAGGGGAGTCATGGTTGATGACAAAGGAGCGTGCATATTTTGAGGTTACAGCTTTGAAAGAGCATGGTCAATTTTGCCCAGAACATGTCCCGGAAGTTTATTACTTTGATCGTGGCATGGATTTATTTGCTATGCGTTACTTGGAACCCCCACACATCATTCTGCGCAAAGGTCTAATAGCTGGTGTTGAGTACCCACTTTTGGCAGAGAATATATCAGATTATATGGCAAAGACTCTTTTCCACACATCTCTTTTATATCTTTCTACTGCAGAGCACAAGGCTGAAGGTATGCTATATTTTCCCTTTCAAATGTTGTGATTAAATATTTCACTTTTGGATCATAGAAAGCAAAGATATATCTTTTTAATAAGTAATGGAATGGATTCTTTAGGAATTGGATTGGTTTTGGAATAGGCACTCACAAGTTTCAGTGAATAATGCATTTGAAACTTTGACTTATTTACTAACAGCTTATATGTTGCATGTTGTTTTCAGTTGCTCGATTCTGTAGCAATGTGGAGGTGTGTAGGCTAACCGAACAGGTCATATTTTCAGATCCATATATGTTAGCACCAAACAATCGTTGGTCTTCTCCTTATCTTGATGAATATGTTAAGGCTCTGCAGGAGGATAATCAGTTGAAGGTGGAAATTACTGAATTGAAATCAAAGTAATGTTTGCTATTTTAGACTAAATTCAATTGTAAATTTGCCTGTGAGTTTAAGCCCTTGAAAAGCTAATTTCGCTGCCCAAAATGATTTTAATTCAGTTGGGAGATTTTGAAACTATAGCTGCATCACTAATATTTTCTTACATTTTTTCATAGGTTTTGTGAAAGGACACAAGCACTTATTCATGGAGATTTACACACTGACTCAGTCATGGTAACAAGCAGCTCAACTCAAGTTATAGATCCAGAATTTTCCTTTTATGGCCCGATAGGTTTTGATATAGGTTCTTTTATTGGCAATTTAATTCTTGGATTCTTCTCACAAGATGGCCATGGAAACTCTGAGAATCAACGCAAGGTAAGTGCAGAGCATTATCCTCTTAATATTTATTTGCCTTAGCATCTTTGTTGTGAGTCTTTTCATTTGTGTCTATTGCTGAAATTATTTAAGCTTGCATTTTGTTTTTTATACAAATAATAAACAACTGAAGATAGGAGAGATATAGAGGACTGACTATACTATTATAAATTCCATTAATTGCAAACATAAATTGGTTCAAACTGTCAAGTAATTCGCTGATCTAATTTCCTTATCTTTCTAGTTAATCACAGTTTTAGGCTAGCATAGCTCAAATCCGACTTCATATTTATTTTAACAGTAAATAACTAATCACCTCTAATACTCTGAAGTTTGAACACAAGAGTTTGATGGTAACATGCCCCCACACTAGATTTGTTGTATCTTGCAAAACATATTTAGATGAGTCATTTAAGTAATTAGAGATAAAATGAAAGGAAACACAACATTCAGGAATCTTTTCTTGATTTGGTAACCAATGAGATAATAAAGAGAAAACATAACTCCAAAACAGATATACAACTGAATTCTTTTAAGTAATGCCTTGTAAGTTGTATCATGTCGATAGCATAAAGATGAAGGTTCAACAACCTACATGGTCTTTAGGTAGGCTCTTAATAAAAGAAGCAACACTTTGTCAAAGGATCTTTCTATGGTGTTATGCTTTCTCTTTGGTATATCTCTTTGTACTACATAGGAGTGCATACAACATCTCTAGATCCTCTTAAACAAAATTAAATGTAAAACAAAAATAGGTTTTATTGCAATGTGCTGCAATACAACATCCTTGTTAGCCATTATATAGTCTTTCAAGTCTTTTGAGACCTTCCCATGGATGGCATGTGGAGAAGATTTTGGGTCAATGCTAGTGACATAGTTGGGACCATCACATCTATTTTACATGAGATTTTGTAACTACCAAATTCTTGTCAAGTTCCAAACCTAGATCATGGAAATTTTTTGATTTGAGAAGATCTGGATTGTTCAACAGTAGTATGCCTATCTAGATTAATTGTAGCACTTTGGTCTTGAGTATAAAGCTAATCTTATCCATTAGGTTGAAAATGCTATGATAGTATTAAACTTGAGTGACTTTGTTTGATAAAAACATTTGCTATACAATAAAGAAGCTGTGTTTGACTACCCAAATGGAAATGCCATTAGATGCACTTAACAATATAAAGCCATTTCTTTCTTTCATTGCTGCTTTCTTGAGGAACTTTCTCTGATTGTTTCCCTTCTTTAAAGCATGGAAGAAGTCCATTGTGCTCACTCTTACCTTTGTGATTATTGGAATGTTCTGATTTTGAATGTACCTGAAGCATAAAAATTGATAGAGGGTGGGATTCATACCTACTACAGCTAAGGTTAGTTTTGTGGGACTGGGTTCTGAGTATGAAAATTCAACTATCTTAACTTATGAATTTTTTTTAATAGATTTGGGAGCAAGCACTGGGATGCTATGATTCGTCATACTTCAAGTGATTTTTGATATTTCGAATTTCTTACATGACATTTCATTTTTGGCAAAAGGTTTATTTCTGTTTTTATTTCATCCCATGGAAATGCTCCATAGTTTTCACATGAAGTTGCAAGGCCTTTTCTTTTTGCTAACTCAACTCATCCCCACTCTAAGGATATGCTCATATGGCTCATTAAATATTTTTGCACTGCACTTTTTCAATTTTGCCTTGATTCGTTGTTGATCATGTTACTAGAAGTGAGAAGTGGGAAACTATAATTAAATGAGAAACAGGGGCTAGAGGGTTTCATGGTATAAGAAATGGTCTCTCCCTAGTGTATGCATGCTCTGCTATAAGAAATAATTATAAATTTAGTGAATTTATTCAAGGTCCAAAAGCAATCAACCATATGCAACTTATCAATGTTATAGATCAAATTGCAGTATGACTCCAATGTTTGGGTGTGTTTGTTTACTTATATTTTTAAACATTTATGGTTATTTTTTCAAAATGCTGCCATGGGTAGAGAAATACTGAATACCCAAGGAATGGCATTTCTGTCAGGTTTTCATTTCTTGACTGTTTATTGTAGAACTTTTACCTTCTTGTACCATTTCTCATAATGTAGGTTGTTGTCACACTATATAGCTGGTTCTCACACTCAATTAACAAGGTACTCAAATCAGGATTTGGTAATAAAACTATATAGCTGGTTCTCACACTCAATTGACAAGGTACTCAAATCAGGATTTGGTAATAAAACTATATAGCTGGTTCTCACACTCAATTGACAAGGTACTCAAATCAGGATTTGGTAATAAAACTGTGTTTCATGATTACATTGAAAGTTAAGTGCATCTTCTGACACTCCCATCACTTGAAAATGCTGAGCAAGATCCTGCACCCTAACATAAGACTGCACATGCATCCATAACCTTGCATTCATGCCACTTGTTTGATAGTTCTTTCTTGTGTTTCATATTTTAGTCATTTGTTATGGTATAGTCCCTGTACCTGCTGCCACCTCAGTGAAGGCTACTGGCAGCCTGCTGCTGCCTTCGTGGGCTGCTTCTACCTTGATCATTAATGCTGTTTGTATTCTCATGTTGTTTCATGATAGTATGGATGCTTTAAAATTTACAGTCTCTGCTGGCCTCATACTTACAGCGAGATTAAGGATATTAAGAAGAAATTTGATGAGACTTTGATGTATTAGATTGCTTTTCATGCATCCCAGGTTTTTCGACATTTGGTTGAAACAAAGGACTGTAGGTTGCTATTTGCAACACATTATCATCCTTTAACTAAGGAATTTGCTTCCTACCCTTGTGTCAGTCTGAATCACATGGCATGCTCATTCGAGGTGAATCCCACCATTGTACATAACAGAGGGGATTTTAATATCCTTTCTGAGAAAGCAGCCAATATTGACAACAATTGTAGTTCAGATTTCTTAGAAACTGAGAGGCAACTTATCTTTTTGTACAAGCTAAGGTCTGGTGCCTCTCCTGAAAGCTATGGTCTGCAAGTAGCCTTGCTTGTTGGGATACCAAAATCAATAGTCAAGGCAGCATTTGATGCTAGCTAGGTTATGAAATCATTGCTTTCAAGTAATTTCAAATCAAGTGAATTGAGGGCAGAATTTTCAACCATACACGAGCAGTGGTTAAGGACCCTCTTAGAAACACCAAATAATAAATCACTTTGTAATAGCATGGACTTTACTACAGAGGATGCCCATGATACTTTGCTGTGTATATGGCAAGAACTACAGAAATTCTCACGCCAGGGCTCCAAGAAATGATTGTAAATCGTTAGAGCTCCAACTATGTCCCTTTCTTTGCAAAGTCTATAAATAAGCGAGTGATAAGTTTCCAGCGCTGGTAATAACCCCTTATCTTGCATTTCATAATGCAGTTTTAAGGCTCCCTTTATGCATCCCCTTTCACAGTTTGAAATTATCATCTTACTGTAAATATGAACATTAGGAACTAAACCTTTCTCTAGCATTAGTTTAAAAATATTATTAGCCTCTTCCAAACTGTCCTTCTTGCAAAGACCATTCATAAGGGTGCTGAAGCTTTCAATAACAGGAAGAAAAGCCATTTTCTGCATTCTCAAATGCATCTTCACTGCCATATCTACCTTTCCTACTTTGCAAAGTCCACCAATGACAGCATTGTATGTAGAAGCATTAGGTGCAACACCTTTCACCTCCATTCTGTCATACAAATTCATGACAAAATACGCATCTTCCATGCATAAACAATCAGTCAGCATATTGCAAGTTCTGACATCAGAAGCCAATTCTTTTACATACGTGCTGTTCAGAATCTCATTAAACTCCTCCTTTCTGCAATTTTTTAAGAGTACTCTGATAAGTGACATGTAACTGCTAATACTTGGTATGGACATTTCAATGGCAACTTCTTTGGAATTTCAGAAGATGAGATCTTCCGAGTCCAATCTTTTTTACTGACGCTAAAGATCGAGAATGTCTCAGCTATACAACACATAGAGAATGCCTGATTGGCATAATCCAGAGGTGTAATGGAAGCCATAAAAAGCTATACATTGTTATTTCCAAGACATTTCACACATACTGTTCAAAGTGAAGAACATGATAGTAGCTGCAAAAAATGAGTAGCATTTTGGTTTTTGTTCTATGTTGCTAACTTGCATAAGATTTCAAACTAGTAAATTTGCATGTTAAAGTACACAGAAAAAGGCTTTTAGGATCATGATATTTAAAAGTTAATCAAGGTCTTCTAGAAGATGAGTAACTTTCATCAATAGCCCAACATTTCCACATCTTCTCTGAAATGCATAAATGTTGTAGATTGTAAAAGTTCAAAACTTCAACTAGAGAACTTCAGGTTCAAAAAAAAAACATTAAATTTGTTCTCGTACAATTTGTACCACACTAATTGGGACCACTTGCTAACTCTAGAAAATCATTTTAGCATCTAAAATATGGTCAGAATATGCATGAGCTCCTCCAAAACAGTTAGACTGGTATCTTCTGTTCCAAACTTCAACTAGACAATTTCATGTTCCAAAAAAAACATTAAATTTGTTCTTGTACAGTTTTGTACCACACTAATTGGGACCACTTGCTGACTCTAGAAAATCATTTTAGCATTTAAAATATGGTCAGAAAATGCATGAGCTCCTCCAAAAAAGTTAGACTGCTATCTTCTGTTTTGCCAATGGTGTGACTCTCCTTTCCACTACTCCCAAGGGGCTGTGGAAACAATTAGACGAACTTGTCCTATTTTGTGATAGCAAGTGTTGGAGGTTTACCTTAGAAAAACTACGCTTACAATCTTCAATATTTTTACCAAGGCCATGGCCCACACCTTTATCTTGAAACATCAGACGGTTATATTATTTCATGTTAAACCCTCTTTGGGGCAAACCTTGATCTTGAGATTCAACAAACAAGATATAGCATGAGCCGCAGAACTCTCTTGCCATCAAAATTTTTCCCTTGACTTTGGATCCCACTAAGGCTTCTGCCACAGTTAGACAACTTGCCAATTTACTGTAGCAAGACTGTACTAGATGCCCTGCCATTGGAAAAGAAGGCATCATTTTCTAGATTTTGGGTGAATATGTACCTGTAAATGACACTGGATTGCTGACCTCTTGAATTAATCTGCTTCCTTTAGCTGTACCACATCTACTGTCTACAACTAAGTAATTTGCACAGCTCAACTTGTCACACTAATGGACTCTAAATTTACCCCTACCATGTGCACTGTGTCCATGGCACAACTTGACTTGACACTCTAATGGACTCTAAAGCTACCGCTATAATGTGCATGCCCATACTCAGACAAGTATTATAGGTTCAACTTCCTCTAGTGTGACTGCTTTCATCATGGACTTTATTGATCTTTGTCTCTTTCCTGGTTCAGTGGTGCCAAAAGTTTACTTAGAAAATGAGCACTATATAGGTGTATGGTAGAACATAATTGCATTATAAACAACGTATCTGCAATATTGGTGAAAATCTGTATTCTCCTTGTAAGTTATTCACAGTTCTCAAGTATAGTCTGTGAAAAATCAGAAAATCAAATGACACAATCTTGCCAACAAATTCTACTTGAGGGACCATGACTGTTGGTTTTAGATGAAGGGCATTTCCCATGCAACAAGGACACCAACATACTCCATGCTCTTTCCCAAATACATACGAGGAGACGGGTGTTATTGTCAGGCACCCTCTTTCAGAACAATTTTAAAGAGCTCTTCAATCTTTTGAGGCTGGTAAGGCCTAATATTTTAGATTTGAACTCTTTTCAAGCCTTCTTCAGCCAGTTGATCAGTATCATTACTGCAACTGAGAGGCATCCAAAATTAATGTACAGGGGGCATGTTCAAGATACAGTGGAGAGAATATTCTCTGAAGTGCTGGGTTATGCACTACAGAGTAGCACGGAAGAAGTTAAAACCTCTACTATACAGGATCTTCAGGAACTAACATCATTATTTGTCCATTACTATAAAGGAGATGTACTTGAAGATTTTCCTGGACTTGTTGATTTCACCGTTAAGTTGAACCTAAATGATAAACAGAGAGGAGCACTAAGCAAGCTCCAACAAATCTTAAGGAGTCATCTCCCAAACTAGACCCTGTGGATGTCCTTATAATAAGAATGCGAGCTACAAGAACAAGAGCATCATCAGTATAAGCAAACCCCCCATCCTCTACCTTCAGAACTTGATTTACTAGGTGTTCTTCAAGTTTGATGGATAAGGAACGCCTCATAACAAGTTCACACACTTCTCCTACTGCTGTTCACACAAAAGATTGATTATTAGAGGCTGTTACATGCTCAATTTTTTTGGCTTTTTGCTTCTTCATAGTTGTATGAGATTGTTTTGGGGTTGAAAAGTGCCCATTATCCATGTAGGTGTGCCCAAGACTGCTATAGGTGACTGATTATGCTAATGACAGTCCATATTTTTTAAGATCCATGGTTGTTCCTCGTGAAAGTCACCCAAAGAAGTGCCAGCATGTTTTTATAGACAGGAAATAATCCATGCAATGCTTTAGATGTTGCATACAAATAAATTTTATGTTCTGGTTCTCTTTAAGCTCATGGGAGAGAAATGGAAAATTTGCCTTGTAAATCTCCCACCACCTTTCTGGTTGAAATATCAATGTTAACCCACACACCCTCTCCATCATATCGATCTTCTTCCCAAGGCCCTTTAAAAGAATAATAATTTGACTAATAACCAATGAAATACTAAGGGTTAAGCCCCATGTGGGATTTGTCTGTGAGTTAGCTTTTATCACTTGTGGGATGGTCAGCACAGGTTTGCATCTATGAATTAGGGAACATTGGGTGATATAATTCTGTGCTTCACAAGTCCATTCCCTTGTTTATCAAGCAAATGGGCTTTCACTCATTGAGCCAATCTAATTGTTCTTAAAACATATAAATTATTCATCTGTAGCTCCCACTAGAGTTTCACCTAGTGCCAAGTTTCTCCACATATTTCTAGAGTTTTGTGTCAATGGGATGTGATTTGTTGCTTTTTCTGTAGCACCACCTCTCTCTCCATATTTTCTCCTCACTTTTCTGCTACCCAACTGAGGAAAATGGAGCCATTTGGTTCCTTGGAGAAGACAAGAAAAAAATTCTGATTTTCTTGTGCCCAAGCAAACAATTGATAAGTTCATCTTCTCTCGTGCTTTCCAAGTTGCAAAAACAGCCCCTTACCCATTTGTCATACAAGATACCCTCTTATAGCTGCCATGTGCTTGCAAAAATTGCTACTGCAATCTCCAATTGCAAAGGATGGGCCACCTCAATTCCCCTTAATGCATCTCTTGCTCTGAAAAATTGCTCAATTGTATACAAAAATCCCTCAATAGAGAGGGTAGAAGAGACCACATCTGCACTCCCTGGATGAACATGTGCTGGGAAACCATGCAACGAGGAGCTTAGAAAAATTTTGTTCAGGTTCCCTGTGTTTTCTTTGCTCACAATTCCTCTAAACTTTGTCAGAGTTCCAAGTACAGACTCTATAAGCTTAAAGCTAGCTCCTAGCTTCCCTAACAGCTCTTCTTGCTTTGACTTTTCATAACCTGCTTGAAGCAGCAAATTTAGTGAAAATAGTGCATCATCTTCACATTCTTTTCCATCAAGAACAAAAACCACAGCTTTTCGTAGTGCCCCGACATGCATGCTCAAAAGGGATGTCAATATTTTCAGCAAAACGCTTCTCTGCCATTTTGATTTTTTCAAATGCATTTGAAGAATGAAAAGGCATGAGAAGAACTTCCAAATGAAATAGGGATGGAAGACTTGCACAAACTTCTTGGATATTTAAGCACCCTGAATATGTAGCTTTCACTTTCTCAACAATAAAACCAGCATAGCCTTTGCAGATTTTGAGTCTTAAGGAGTCATCTCCCAAACTGGACCCTGTGGATGTGCTTATAAAAAGAATGCGAGCTACAAGAACAAGAGCATCATCAGTATAAGCAAACCTCCCATCCTCTACCTTTAGAACTTGATTTACTAGGTGTTCTTCAAGTTCGATGGATAAGGCACGCCTCATAACAAGTTCACACACTTCTCCTACTACTGTTCACACAAAAGATTGATTATTAGAGGCTGTTACATGCTCAATTTTTTTGTCT